>CAXKVI010000004.1:29072027-29402344 GCA_964058755.1 Campiglossa producta
AATGATCCCAATATGATCCCTATATGACCCCAATATGATCCCTATATGACCCCAATATGATCCCTATATGACACCAAAATGAATTGCAAAAGTAATTGAAAAAGTAGTGAAGTTCAATTACTTTTGCAATTCATTTTGGGGTCATATAGGGATCATATTGGGGTCATATAGGGTTCATATTGGGATCATTTTGAGGTCGGGTCGAAGTCATATTCGGATCTTTTTGGTGTCAATTTCGTGTCATTTTGCGGTAAAATGATCACAATGTAGTAGCAAAATTATCCCTATGTGATAGCTATATTATATGAACCCATTCTTGGGTCAGCCTTGGTCCACCTAATGGTCAATATCGTGGAAATGGGTTCACAGATGAACCTGAAAACCACTCCTTGTGAAAACTCTAATCAACACGTTTAATTTGAACCCATTCTTGGTTCAGCTTTGGTCCACCTAATGGTCAATATCTTGGAAATGGGTTCACAGATGATCCTGAATGATCCTAATCCTTGTGATAACTCTCATCAACACCTTTAATTTGAATCCATTCTTGGGTCAGCCTTGGTTCACCTAATGGTCAATTTCTTGGAAATGAGTTCCCAGATGAACCTGAAAACCGCTCCTTGTGAAAACTCTCATCAACACCTCTTATTTGATACCCATATCGTATAACCACATTCTGGCTCACCCGTGGTCCTCATTTTGGTCAATATCTCAGGACTCCACAAAATTATTTAACTTTTTCTTTCAGTAGGACCTTCTCCTAGCAAAAGCAAATACAATAAAAAATTTGTGAAATCGCTCAATGAGCTCAGGCGTGATGTCGTGACCTAGGGAAATGGGCATTCATTTTTATATATATAGATTAACATTTAGAATTTCAATTACTTTTCCAATCAAGTACATTTTCCATTCCTTGTAATGTAATTGAAAAAATTTCAATTACATTTTCAATTACTTTTAAAAGTAATGGCGCGGCCATTACATTTTGTACTTGAGCCTCATAACGAGAAAGTACTTTTGGTATTTTTTTTTTAGGAATCGAAATGTAATCAACTCCTTTTCTTTTCATGAAAGGAATTGATTACATTTTTCAATTACTTAATAATAATAATTCAATTCAATTACTTACCCAGCTCTGTCTATACCGGCCAAGAAGTATTGGACCATATTTCAACATGCACTGTGGCAGAACCAATCTCTTACTACGGTACCTGTCCAATATATTGGATAAAAGGGATCGTGGATGCGAAGTTTTATGTTCAAATAATGGAGTTGACTGCTGCCATAAACACACATAGAAACCACTTATTGGATTTTTTTAATTTTACTCGTTGATTTCGACTAAATATATGTTTAAACTAGCTGACCACGCAGACTTCGTCCTGCACAGAATATATTTTTGTTGAATTCATTTCGAAAATTCCCGATTACGCCCTTATTTTCTTTATTCGAAAAAATGAATTTTATATAAAAGGTGATACGGCCCCTCTTCCCATAACTCGACCTTTTTTTGTGACAGTGTTATTGATATCGTATAGACCCATATCAATTCACATTTTTGGAAAACCTTTAAAATTAAGCATGTATAGGACGTGCCACGCCTTTTCCCCATAGCCCCCATATTTTTTGTGAGGATGGTCGTTCACCTCCATACAAATTTTAATGGTCGAAGCTGTAAGTATGTATGTATTGGAATTCCTGTACCCCTTTTCCCACAACTAAAATGGTTTCGTGAGTATAGTAGTAGCATCGTATATCTCCTTACAAACTTTTAGGTCCCTACCATGAACCCTTTTAGAGATATTCAGAATGAAAAGCTTAGTTTTCATAAAAAACAATTGGAAAAGAAAAATTAGTCGATATCTCGCAAACGTCCAGGCTAAACATTAGGACAATATCTCGGAACCCGGTTCGATTCGAACTAAGCACCACACCCTTTTAAAACCCTCATCAACATCTTTCACATTTTGGTCAATATTTCGGAAACGGGTTCGTACACGGGACATGGAACTACTCCCTTTTAAAACACACACCAATACCATTATTTTGATACCAACATCGTACAAACACTTTGTAGCCCCACACTTAGTCGACATTTTGGTCGATATTTCGGAAACGGGTTCGTACATGGATCAGGGAACTACTCCCTTTTAAAACACTCACCAATACCCTCCTTTTGATATCAACATCGTACAAACAACTTCTAGACTCACACTTAGTCGATATTTGGGAAACGGGTTCGTACTTTGGCTTAGAACCCCTTCCTGTTAGGAGAAATGACTTTCAGGGTCCCAGCTGGGCCATATTGGGTTTAAAGACCCTAATCACCTAGGGATATAAAATATAGTTTGAAACCTATTCTAATACCCCCCAAATATACATACAAAATTTCATTAAAATCGACCAAGCCGTTTAGAAGATTTAAGCAGTGGAACACCATGACACGAGATTTTTATATATGTATTAGAAAATGCATATCAAACGAAAGGGTCAGGGGTTTAGAATATGCCGAGGTAGACATACCGGTCGTAAGAGGCTACTAATATGCACATAGGTAATGACGTGCTAACTTGATGGTTGATCTACGAATGCCTCTCACCTCCCATTACCCATCTTCTCCTTCCTCACGGATGGAGGGATGACATAACCTTGAAGGTTCCACTGGTCATACCAAATCGCTACCACGACAGTCGGGCAGTACCGCAAGGAGTACCGCAGCGTACCGGGTTCATATGCGGCCAGAACTGTCAACTTCGGCATCACTCTCCAAAACCTTCGGGGAGTGTTTTGCTGTTAACAACAACAACAACAACAACAACAACAACACCAACAACAACAACAACACCAACAACAACAACAACAACAACAACAACAACAAAGGAGTTTTAAATACTGAGTTAATTTGATTTTGTGTGTTTTCCGATAGCGTGGATCTATATGTACATTTGTAATTTTGGTTTTGTAACACATCGTAGCCGGTGTTGGATTGTACCTGTACAATGACACCAATTTTGTAGAAATCGATTGAGTAGTTTGGAAAATATAGGCGATTCTAAATGTACGATTTTCCACCTTCCCCCCGCTCTAACTCCTACAATTTTCATTGTAGAAAAAAAAGAAGTACACCGTTATAATCAGGCCCAAATACGCAGCATTCCAAATTTTTCGTTTTTTCGGGGTGGGGGAAACGTGACGCGTTAGACAGGGTCACTTCGGGGTGTATTGCACTTGGTCGAGTCATTATAAAAAAAAAACAACCCGGGTCGTTTCGGTATGAAGGGTAATGTACAAGTACAAATACCGTTCTCGCAGAACCCGCAATACGTGATTTTTTTTTCGGGGTGAGGAGTCTGTATTCTGCAGTTGTTCCTTTTTACGATTCAAGTTATAATAAAATATGAAAATTTGAAGGGGATTTCGCGGGATTTTTACTGCGTCGCATCTCAAACCCGAATACATGTCCAATGCGAATTAATGTCAAATCATTAAGTGAAGTAATGACGGTGACATTAATTCTCTTTTGGCCATGCGTCTTAATGTCACTGACATTCGCTTTTAGAGTGCGAATTAATGTCACTGACATTAGTTCCACTGACTTTAATTCGCGCCACCAATTTATCCATGGCCACGTAAATTATTTCTAGAGAATTATAAGCCTCTCCATTATGTTAGTGCCACAGGGTGGTATTTCCGGTTCCATTTGATTCATATCCAGCAATTTAGACAAGGTCACTTCGGGGTATATTGCTCTTGGCCAGGTCGATGAAAACACAAGCCGGGTCGTTTCGGTATGAAAGGTAATGTACATGTACATGTACCGTTCTCGCATAACCGGCAATACGGGAAACGTACTGACGACTGCACCCACTAAGCAAGACGAAATCCGGCTTCTTTGTTACGTATAGGATAATTCTGTATCAACAGTTTTAGTTTGATACCCTTACTGTCACCGTGGTGGTGTAGCGGTAGTAAGGTCGGTCTACTACAACAAAATGCGGGGATCTAATCCCGGTAAACGTAACTTTAAAAACTCTTCAGAAAAAGGTTTCTAAACGGATTGCCACTGCAGTGGTTTGTATTTCTGCTATGGAAGTTTTCTCCGCAAAAAAACATTTGCTTTGCAGGTGCCGTTCGGAGTAGGCCAACAACTGTAGGTCCTTCAAATTGCCGGTTCTAATGATAACTAATATCGCAGTGACAAGTTTTTTTTTATTCTCGCTCAATTTTCTTTTACATATCGCACTTTTGATGGTAAACAGAAGAAATGTAACGACAGCCCTTCACCATCCTGGCAACATACCACTATGCTAGCTAGGTATCGAACATAATGCAGCAAGGCTGCATCAACATTGCTTTTTTGGGGAAACACAATCAAAAATGTATTCTTCTATAGAACAATATGATCCCTATATGACCCCAATATGATCCCTATATGACCCCAAAATGAATTGCAAAAGTAATTGAAAAAGTAATGAAGTTCAATTACTTTTGCAATTCCTTTGTGGAATGGGAAATTCTAAAGTACATTTTCCATTCCTTGTAATGTAATTGAAAAAATTCAATTACATTTTCAATTCCTTTCAAAAGTAGTGGCGCGGCAATTACATTTTGTACTTGAGTCTCAAAACGATGAAATACTGGTGTTTTTTGTTAGGAATCGAAAAAAAAGGAATTGATTACTTTTCTCAATTGCATGTAATGGAGAATCGGGAGTAATTTAATTCCTAAAGTAATGATTACTACACAGCTCTGGGTATAGAGTGTAAT
Source organism: Campiglossa producta (assembly GCA_964058755.1). Taxonomy (NCBI): domain Eukaryota; kingdom Metazoa; phylum Arthropoda; class Insecta; order Diptera; family Tephritidae; genus Campiglossa; species Campiglossa producta. The sequence goes on from CAXKVI010000004.1 coordinate 29,076,795, forward strand.
CTATATTTATTTATGTATATAGATATTCTTTATTTTTGCGAAATCCAAGATTAAAATCATGGTATACAAATTTTACCATGTATATAATCATTTTCTGTTAACAAAATTTTCAAATACAAAAATATTAACAAGTGTATTATAAGAACCCTACAGCCGGTGGTTTCTTTTTGGTTTAAAAGGATTCTGTCAGTATCTACGAAGACCAGAAAGTGCATTTGATCCTAGATATGGACGGACGGTAAAACATGGAGCTGACAAAATCAATATGTAGGGTGTAACGTGCACGTATAAATGCATCCGCCCTTTTGTCGCCAGCTAGCTCATATATAAGGCACGGTTCACAACCCTAGTCCACGTTGACAGGAGCGGATGTTACAATCATCCTCTTTCACCTACACACATCCACCGGAAGCTCACCCATCCTTGGACCGCTCGATTTATTTGCTATTTAAGCGGGTCCCCATTCATACCGATACGCCGAATGATTCCACCATACCTACCCTTTCGTCATCCTTCACTCTCCCTCCCAATCAATTTAGCAGACCATTTTTATATTAACTTAACGTTCAGCTTAATAAAAAAGTGCCACTTAGGCTCATTAAACTTAAAAGTTTTTGAATTTTGCAAATAATAAAAAAAAAATTTACATGGATACATAAATACATAAAACACTTAGACATAGATATACTCGTTTGCCCTAACAGTTTTGGGATTTCCTGCCACACCAAAGACCAAATCTTTATGATGCTCAATTTCGGGCACAGATTAGAATATAATTTCAACCCCCAATATCCTACGACCTACCTAACAGAGCTCTATTTGGTGATAATAGGGATTTCTTTGGGAGCTGGGCCTTTGTGACCTCTAGTGGAGGAAATGATTTGGTAGGCATTCCCATGGCCTCTTTCAAACTTCGTGCGAGCAGAAATACCATACAAAGAGCAAATACGCTCTGGTCATGTCTCTCGACGTGCGAGATATCCAGGTCAACTTGGCCTTCTTATAATAAAGGGCGTACTAATTGCCTGCTGACCCTTAATAAATCGGGCATTTCCTCTTTGGTAAGGGTCTTAACAGGACATTGTTTAATAGGCATGCATGGTGCTAGGATGGGCGTCACATCTCATGACTACTGTCGCAGCTGCAGATGTATTGAGTAGGAGGAGAGCGTTCAGCATCTGCGGTGTCAATGCCCCGCACTTAGTAGAAGACGTTTGGCTATACTCGGCCAACCGTTCCTCGACGACCTCGTTGAGGTATCAAAAATGGAAATTAAGGCGTTAGCCAAATTTATTGATTCCACGAACTGGTTTGTTCCTCTGCCTGGAGTGTGACATTGGGCTCTCGGACATGGAGGTGGTGTAGCGGTCCGTGTGGGGTATCACAATGGGCCTATTTTTCTGGCTTAAGTGTTGGACGGGGTCGGTGTACTCTGTCCTGCCCTTTTTAACCTAACCTAATGTTTAGTCGAATTTGGCATATTAGTGTGACCGTAGTCACAAACTCACATCAAATTAACTTTTACAACAAAAAAAAAGAAAATTGACATGATAAAAAAAATCATACAAAAATCTTAAAATTAGTGGTAATTAATTTTCGAGTTGCTGCTTACAGTCCGGTTGGAATGACCCCTTTCAAATTTGTTTCAGTTTTGTGGACACTGTATTGTACAAGTCCGGATGAAAACTTCGTTAACTTGGTGTTGGTGATTTTAAAAATTTCCCTGGCGCGCTGCGCCGTAAGTTCCTGGGTTACTGGGTTGCCACTAGCAGTAAAAAGGAGTATTTTACTATAGGATCACAACAGTGCCTCCACACCGATTTGGTGTTCACGCACCCGCACTGTACCTTTAAGCACACAAAAAAAAAAGATTCCTATGACAAATGCACATCACTGAAGTGATGATTATATGCCACAAAAAAACACAATTAGGAGAAAATTAAAGGAAGTTTAATTATGGACAACCACTGGGGGAAACTTGTGCCCGCATACGCATTATGTCAGGCCCCATTTCTCCCTGGATTTTCGACTTCGGGAAAGGCAAGGTTGCGTGAACCTCAAAAAGGCGTTAAAAAAACTAGCACAGTAAGACAACTAAATGGCACACGGAAAACTCACCAGTCAGAATTGCCGTAAATTTTTGCTCCCTTAGTACCTCCTCACGCGGTGAAGTTAAGTTGTTGAGTGTCGTGGCCACGCTTATTAGCCGCGGTGGAATCTCCTGACCCTCTTAGCACTTCGTACGCGCCAAATTATTTGATATATTATTTTAATTTACGTTAAGTATCACGTTATTTTTGTTTTATTTAATAATATTTTTTTTTTAGCGTACTGTCCCTACTGGACTTCGCGCACCAGGAAATTTTTACAAAAAAAAAACACACTATAGCTCACATTAAAGCGTACTGTTCCAACTCTACTACAGTTTTACCTAATTGCCTGCCGATATCCCCTATTTATAGCCAACTTCCATCGCCGATACAGTTTCCTTTGCTGTTTCCCTATTTCATCATGGCCGCCAACCATTGTTATGTTTACCCTATATCTGTCCCCTTTTCTCGACAGACCATTTCAACCCACAGTACCTTTACCAAACATCTGGCAGCTCCTTATAAGAGCTTTTCAAATATCCCAATACTGGGAAATTTTAATAAGCTTCATTCTGACGTTTCTCTTTACATTTTGATATTTTTGCCTGGCTGATTAAAAACTTAGAAATTAATTAATTAAGCCATTAATAGTACAAAAAAAAGGTCCATAGAAACTGGCCATGCAAAAGGTTATGGTGGTTGGGCTCGAAATGTTACAAGTGGCCGAAGACCAGCTACTCCCAAATATACAGGGATGTCCCATTACATTGTGCGTAAACATTCATCGAGCGGGCCAAAATAAATTGAATTAGTCCAAGCCCAACGTGGGGACGACCCACACCGACAAGGGTTATTTTTCTTACTACGCCTAGCTACGGCATAGGTTCAATATATAGAATAAAAGCGATCATGGATGGCAAATTGTATGTTCACACCAGTAACCTGTCGAAAAATTGGTTTGCCTCAAATAGAGTTGAGGGCATGGGAAAAGAAGAAGAAAAAAAAAGGTGTAAGAGTAGGTCGCCCCCCGTTGGTGCACCCTGGGTAACGCTAAATGACCTACATGGCCTACACGGCTAGTTTCTTGTATTGCCGGTTCTTCGAGAACGGTACCAGTACTTGTGCTGTAGCCATCGTGCCGAAACGTCCCGGGCAGTTTTTCTACAACGACCCGGCCAAGAGCAATACACTCGGGGTGACCCTGTATGACATTTAGGCAGGGCTACACCCCGCTACAACAATAACCACAACAGAAGAAATTCTTCCAGGAAACCCTCAAAATGCAAAGCAACTGTGGGGTTTTGTGGATAAGCCGCGAAAGGGCACTCTCAAAGTACAAAATTTAAAATAACGAGTACCATTTAATTCCTGTATTCATAAAAAATAAAATTGATTTATAAAGTTTTTTAAATTTAAATTTTCATACAAATTTTCTATTATAAGAGGCTATTTTTTTATTTTTTATGAATAAGGGGAAGTGTAAAAAATTCATGAATTAAATTTAATAATTCCACTGCTATTATTTCGAACACCGGTGTATGTATTATTAAAATAAATTTATATGTATCATTGTTTTGGTACCTTTTTAAAAAAAATCCCTTCAAAAAAAATTTTAAAATAAAATTTACAGCAATCCATGGTCATCAGAAACAAGCTGAGTCAACTTGCAAGAAATCGATAAACAACAGCTTGAAAAGTGGAAGTTTTGATTTTTCTTTGCATTCCAAACATTCGTATACACTAGGTGTGAGTAGCAGAAATTAGTAGTCCTTAACTAATGTTAACAATTCAGTAGTTCATTTACATATGTACTACTTACCTTCATTTTCGTAAGGATCGTATTCTGGATCGATTTTGGGTGTTAGAAATGCAATAAACAAATTTAAATGGTATATCCCCAGCGCATAACATACTATATACCAGCCTTGGTAGATAAAGATACGTAGCAGGAATAATAGTATCAGCACAACCGCTCCTCCCCATCGCAGTCTAGTGTGTGGCGTCCAACGATCCAGCGTAGATTGGTACATCTGTATGAGAAGAATTTGTTTACAAATACAATATGTTATTAATATAATATGGTTATTATTGGTCTTACTTGTGATAGCCTCACGAAGAAAAGCTTCACGCCACTACTAGATGACGTACTTGTCTCCTCATTCATCATTGTGGTTGTTCTTGTTGACGTTTCACTTTTGTAGACTGAATTTTTAGGCTTGTATCTTAACTGGTGTGGTGGTAATTATTTCACTTATTTAGTTAACCTAACTCTTTAGCGACAGGCAATTGAAAATTTTTTGCCGATGAAAATTAACGTAGAAAAACAAATAAAAAACAGGATTGTAAACTAAAAAATTAAAAAAACATGCACCAGGATTCCCAGTGTGGCCAGCCGTTGCTAATGCACGTAATTTGTAGAACTTAGTTCCTTCCGCCCTTTGCTGTACAATTCAGTTTAGCGCTTTTATTTACTCATTTTGTCTGACACTTATCTTATTTTCCACACAACCCCCACCTCAGCCGGAGCAAATCATACGCTCTTCTTTACCACACCGCTTTCGCCAAGAAAATACAATTGACGTTCACTGATCGTATGTTGTTTTGCACGCCTTGTTAATTACTTTGCACAATTATATTATAATTGAAAAACGTTGTTCTATGGTGTGCTAGCTGAGAAGTATTTCGTTAGATTATGTTAAATTTTCACAACTTTTTCACTACACGTCACTAGCAGGAAAATGACAGTTCCACTGACATTGCGTTGCCAACTGACTTTGCGTTCGTATAGAAACAAGCTTGCCAACAAGTTATTATTTATTTAGTGCAAACAAAATTCGTCCAACAGTATTGCCAGCCCAAACCTTTTTGTTCGTGACAAAATCCTATACAGTTCCCTGCAAAAATCGAGAGTACTCTATTACCTATCCAAAGAGTACTCCAATTGGAGCATCAGAGTACTCCAAATATAATCCATTTTCATATAAAAATTGTGCTCCAATTAACATTGCGATGTCCTAGGACTGGACCACCTACTCCAACCTTCGCTTTGTTTCTGCTACTCCATGGAGTACCTACTGTCAGAGTACTTTACAATGTGCTCCAATGCTGTTAGTTCCTGGAGTTGTTGTTGTTGTTGTAGCGAGGTGTAGCCCTGCCTGTCAGACAGGGTCACCCCGAGTGTATTGCTCTTGGCCGGGTCGATATAAGAAAACGGCCCGGGTCGTTTCGGCACGATGAGTACAGCACAAGTACTGGTACCGTTCTCGTAGAACCGGCAATACAAGAAACTAGCCATGTAGGCCATGTAGGTCATTTAGCGTTACCCAGGGTGCACCAACGGGGAGGCGACCTACTCTTACACCCCTGGAGTATATACTGTCAGTGCGATAGTGTCGAGATTTTAGTCGATAAGGCACGAGCAATGATCGGCTTTCAAAAAGCTGAAGGTGGTCCGATGATGTATACAAAGGACTACTATTGGAGTACTCCAATATCAAAAATTAGAACACATAATCCAACGATTTTTGCAGGGTTATTATTGTACCAATTAATTTCTAGTAATAAAATACTACCAGGCAGATCTAAACAATTTTTCACTTTGCGGATTTTCTCACTCTCATATAATTTGTGAGCAAAAATGTATGAAAAGGACATGTCATCCCTCCATCCGTGAGGAAGGAGAAGATGGGCAATGAGAGGCATCATATCCGTAGATCAACCATCGAGATAGCACGTCATTTCCTATGTGCATATAAGTCGCCTCTTACGACCGGTATGCCTACCTTGGGCATATTCTAAGCCCTAACCAGCAGGGGCAAAATATTTAGGGCAAATTTATTTATCCGTTGCTTTCCACTAAAATTTTACAATTTGTAACGCCCAAAACAAATGTGCAGTATACCCTGCGCAGTGAAAATTTAAACAAATGCTGATAACGACTAACCGGAGTTTAATTGACGTATTTTGTATGGTTAGCTGTCAAGTTAATCACCGATTAGGCTTAATCGGCTTTTATGCAAGTGGCCCTAATTTGTACTAGAGCAGACACATGTATCATTTTTATACCTTTCATGAACATGAAATGGTATTATAACTTTGGTCCGATGTTTGTAAATATGAGAAGAAGAAGAGATAGACCCATCAATAAGTATACCGAAATGATCAGGATGACGAGATGAGTTGATTTAGCCATGTCCGTCTGTCCGTCTGTCTGTTTGAACGCAAACTAGTCCCTCAGTTTTTGAGATATTTGGCTGAAATTTGGTATGCGGCCACCATTTTCCAATATAGGAATCATTTGTCGGAACCAGCAAGATCGGACCATTATAACATATAGCTCCCATACAACCGATTATTCCGATAAACGGATTTTGGGCTATAACTCCTGTAATTAAACACGAAGGAACGTGAAATTTTATAAGTGTTGCTATTTTTATATCTGAAATATCGATGCTGAAAATCATAGAGATGCGATAAATATTTCACATAGCTCCCATACAATCGATTATTCCGATAAACGGATTTTGGGCTATAACTCCTGTAATTAAACACGTAGGAACGTGAAATTTTGTAAGTATTGATATTTTTATATGTGAAATATCGATGTTGAAACTCATAGAGATGGGATAAATATTTCACATAGCTCCCATACAATCGATTATTCCGATAAACGGATTTTGGGCTATAACTCCTGTAATTAAACACGTAGGAACGTGAAATTTTGTAAGTATTGCTATTTTTATATGTGAAATATCGATGTTGAAAATCATCGAGATTGGATAAATATTTCACATAGCCCCCATACAATTGATTGTTCCGATAAACGGATTTTGGTAGATAACTCCTGTAATTATATAGGTAGGAACGTGAAATTTTGGAAGTACCGCTATTTTTATATGCGAAATATCGATGTTGAAAATCATTGAGATGGCATAAATATTTCACATAGCTCCCATACAATCGATTATTACGATAAGCGGATTTTGGGCTATAAGTCCTGTAATTAAACACATAGGAACGTGAAATTTTGGAAGCATCGCTATTTTTATATGTAAAATATCGATGTTGAAAATCATTTAAATGGGATAAATATTTCACATAGCCCCCATACAATCGATTGTTCCGATAAACGGATGTTGGTAGATAACTCCTGTAATTATATCGGTAGGAACGTGAAATTTCGTAAATGTGGCTATTTTAGAATGTGAATGTCGATGTTAAAAATCAATGAGATTGCACCAATATAACACATCGTCCCCATATAATCGATAGCTCCGATAATTTCGGTATGAGTTAAAGTTAAATTCACACAGGCTGTACTGGGGATCAAACAGTGAAAATCGTGACGCTTATTCATGAAAGGTATTTAGCCTTCGGCACATCCGAAGACAGCTTTCCTTACTTGTTTCTTATGATCTGAGTATTGGCTCAAGAAAATTTGACGTGTGAAAACATTTCTTGACCGCTTAAGCGCGCTTCTCACCTGCCAAGAAGTGCCTCAAGAAAAAAACCAGCATATATATCTTATGCCTGGTAAAGAAATTTTGACGTTTACGACATTTTCCATTTTATTGCAAATTACTATTTTAAAAATGTATAAAATATGTGTAGCGAAATATGTACTCACTGTTGCCATGAATCTGCACATTTACCTCAAGAAATATATACGAGCATATTTATTTCTTGAGGTAAACCCGCATTGCCAACCATGTTGTTGTTGTTGTTAACAGCAAAACACTCCCCGAAGGTTTTGGGGAGTTATGCCGAAGTTGACAGTCCTTGGCCGAATATGACCCTGGTACGCTGCGGTACTGCCCGAATGTCGTTGTAGCGATTTGGTATGACCAGTGGAACCTTCTAGGTCATGTCATCCCTCCATCCGTGAGGAAGAAGAAGATGGGTAATGAGAGGAATCATATCCGTAGATCAACCATCGAGTAGCACGTCATTACCTATGTGCATATTAGTCGCCTCTTACGACCGGTATGCCTACCTCGGGCATATTCTAAACCCCTAACCCGCCGGGGCACATCGAAACTTGTAGTATTTTTTCTCATGATCTGAGTATTGGCTCAAGAAAATCTGACGTGTGAAAATAGTTCTTGACCATTTCTTGAGCGTTTTTTTATATGGAGTTTGACATTTCTATACTCTATAAAGCGGGCTACTCACCTGCCAAGAAATGCCTCAAGAAAAACACAAGCATATATTTCTGGTGCTTGGTCAAGAAATTTTGACGTTTACCACATTTTCCATTTTTTTTTTGCAAATTGTGTTATAAAAATGTATAAAACATGTGTAGCGAAATATGTACTCACCTTTGCCACGAATCTGCACGTTTACCTCAAGAAATATATACGAGCATATTTATTTCTTGAGGTAAACCAGCGTTACCAACTATGGATGCCCAACAGTGGCTAGGTGCGTAGAAGTTTGATTTGAACATGTCGTGCAGCCCCTGCACGACATGCAGGAATCATGTGCTTGCCATAGTACAAATCGGAGTGTTTAAATTTTTACTGCGCAGGGTTACTTCACATCTATTTCAGGCTTTAAGCCCCAATTACATAAAACTTTATGAAGCTTTGGCAAATGCGCGGCTCGGCTTTGAGCATTTGTCAAAATCTCGCTTCGCTTTACGTTCCTCAAACTTTGTATGAAAGTGGAACCTGCAAAGTTTTATGTAATTGGGGCTTAACAAACGACTCGCCTCCGCCTTTGGTTTCCATGGCACACCCATGATTTTGAAAGGAAAAATCTAGCCCTGGAGTGTATTGGGGTGTGGTTGCTGTGTGACCTTGCCCAATCCCGACTCTTGCGTCCTCGTTCGTACACTCTGGGCAACGTGAGCCATCTAGGCTCGCGGCAGAAAGAGCGGGAGCCCCGGTGGGGCCACTCTGACATACTTGGTTTAAGGGCTCACCGAGGTCTTTTGTGCAGCGTCTGTTCACCATGCAGCTGCAAGCGGGCGTCTGTCTTGAAGCAAGCGGCTCGCTATATAAATGTGTAAATATTCTAAAAAAAAAAAAACCGAAACGGGTTGTGCGCTGGGTTTGGGACCCGCCACGTAAAAAACCTAATTCCAATGCAAATAAAAAGTACAAAGCCTCGGATGAGAACCCCCTTTAATGTTGACGACCCGGCAAAACGAATTATGGACTACGAGAAGGATATTAGGGCATGTACGTGGAATGTCCGGACCCTTTCTAGGGAGCGTACCGCTGCCCGACTGGTTGATGTCCTCGCGAACGCAAAGGCTGACATCACCGCCCTGCAGGAAATGCGATGGACGGGGCAAGGAAAGACGACCATCGGTCCTTGTGACGTATACTACAGTGGCCAGACACGCGGCAAAGCGCGTGGTGTAGGATTTGTGGTGGGAAAAAGACTTCGCCGCCAAGTACTAGCGTTCACTCCTGTGGACGAGCGTCTCGCTGCGATCCGCATCAAGGCGAGGTTTTTCAACATAACATTTAACTGCGCCTATGCGCCGACTGAGGAGACGGACGACGCAGAGAAGGACTCCTTCTACGATAAACTTGAACAAGCCTATGATCGCTGCCCCCTGTATGATATCAAAATCGTGCTCGGCGACTTTAATGCCAAGGTGGGCAAGGAAGGAGTCTTTGGTCCTACAGTTGAAAAATTCAGTCTCCACGATATAACATCCCCCAACGGCACTAGGTTGATTGACTTCGCCGCTTCCCGCAATATGGTCATCAGTAGTACCAGGTTCCAGCATAAGCGAATACACCAAGCCACCTGGTTGTCCCCTGATCAAAGAACAAGAAACCAGATTGATCATGTCATGATCGACGGCGGACACAGCTCCACCGTTCTAGACGGGCGTACCCTACGCGGTCCCAATATCGACTCGGACCATTATCTTGTTGCAACCAAGATACGCACACGCCTCTGTGCAGCGAAGAAAGTACGCACAGTAACGGAAGGAAAGTTTGACGTCGAGAAGTTGCGCGTGACACAGACAGCTGATAATTTCTCCACTCGACTCTCACACCTGCTATCGGAGAGCAATCCTCGACCTAACGATGTAACCGAGCAATGGAAGCATGTCTCTCACTCATTACGGTCCGCCGCTGAAGCCACTATAGGGTTCCAGCGAGCCCGCAAGAACAACTGGTACGATGAGGAATGCACAACAGCCTGGGACAAAAAGGACGCTGCATACAAGGAGACGTTGCGAACGGGCGCAACCCGCAGTGTATGGCAACAATATCGTGAGGCAAAGAAGGAAGAGACACGCCTTTTCAGAAAAAATAAAAGTGAGGCCGAAAGGCGTGAGTGTGAGGAGCTTGAGATGCTGGCTGACAGGAATGATGCCCGAAAATTCTATGAAAAGATCCGGCGGATGACGGAAGGTTTTAAGACCGGGGCAAGCTCCTGTAAGGACAATAATGGCGACCTGGTAACCGACATACAAAGTGTACTTAAATTATGGAGGGAGCACTTCTCCTCACTGCTAAATTGCGAGGGAGACGTCGAAACCCGATACCCCAATCCCTGACGATGGAAAAGTCGTCCCACCACCTGACTATGATGAAGTGAGGATAGCTATATCCCGGCTCAAAAACAACAAAGCGCCTGGAAAAGACGGACTACCCGCCGAGCTGTTCAAACACGGAGGCGAAGAGCTGGTAAAAAGCATGCATCAGCTCTTATGCAGAATATGATCAGACGAATGCATGCCTGCGTATTGGAATTTAAGTGTGCTTTGCCCAATCCACAAGAAAGGCGATCCCGCTAACCGCACCAAGTACCGCGGAATCAGTCTTCTTAATATCGCTAAAGGCTGAAGCCCATCGTAGACAAACTGATTGGACCTTGTCAGTGTGGCTTTAGGCCTGGTAAGTCTACCATCGACCAGATTTTCACGATACGCCAAATCCTGGAGAAGACCCATGATAAAAGAGTCGACACACACCATCTCTTTGTCGATTTCAAAGCCACTTTTGACAGCGCAAAAAGGAGTTGCCTGTATGCCGCCATGTCTGAATTTGACTTCCCTGCAAAGCTTATACGGCTTTGCCAAATGACGTTGAGCAATACCAACAGCTCCGTCAGAATCGGGAAGGACCTCTCTGAGCCATTTGAAACCAAACGAGGTTTCAGACAGGGCGACTCCCTTTCGTGCGATTTCTTCAATCTGATGCTGGAGAAGATAATTCGAGCAGCAGAGCTAAACCGCAATGGTACAATCTTTTACAAGAGCGTGCAATTGCTAGCGTATGCCGATGATATTGATATCATTGGCCTTAACAACCGCGCCGTAAGCGCTGCCTTCTCTGGACTGGATAAGGAAGCGAAAAAAGTGGGTCTTGCCGTGAACGAGGACAAGACGAAGTATTTGCTGTCATCAAAGAAAGAATCGGCGCACCTGCGCCTTGGCAGCCATGTCACTGTTGATAGTTACAAATTTGAAACTGTGAGGGACTTCGTCTATTTGGGAACCGAAAATAATATCAGTCTAGAAATCCAGCGGAGAATCACTCTTGCCAACAAGTGCTACTTTGGACTGAGTAGGCAATTGAGAAGTAAAGTCCTCTCTCGAAGAACAAAGATCACGCTCTATAAGTCTCTCATCATACCTGTCCTGATGTATGGCTCAGATTCATGGACAATGTCAAGAGAAGATGAGATGGCCCTTGGAGTATTTGAGAGAAAAGTTCTCCGGAAGATTTATGGTCCTTCCCGTGATGCCAACGGCGAGTATCGAAGGAAATTTAACGATGAGCTGTACGAGCTCTACGCAGATCTGACCATAGTCCAGCGAATTAAAGCCCAAAGACTCCGCTGGCTGGGCCATGTTATGCGAATGGACAAAGAAGCTCCAGCACAGAAGGTTTTCCTATCTTCGCCTGAATTCGGCAGCAGAGGAAGGGGGAGGCTTCGACTGAGATGGAAACAACAGGTGGAGGATGACTTGAACTCCCTTGGGGTTTCCAATTGGCGTCAGTTATCGCTAAAAAGGAATGACTGGCGTGCTTTGATATGCAACGGCCAAAATCGCTTAGGCGGATAAGCGCCAATAAATGATGATGATGATTCTGAAAAATACTTTTCACAACGGTAGCATACGAGGAGGTGTTTAGCAGCGGTGCCATGGAATGGGATCATGTACCCTGCAAGGGGGTGTCATAATTTCAATTGGGGCTATGAGACTTTTTGACTTAAGAGGGAAGAAAATGGAGCGTATTTTTACAAAATTACTTGTCACAAATCCATAAAACTTCTCTATGCACAAATAGAATATCCCAACTAGCACCAAAGTAATAGAAACAAGGACGGCAACCCCAAGCGGGTGAATTTTACGAAGCCATCACTTAATTTGTGACTTTTGGGTATAAATAACCTTGTTCTAATAATATTAGGTAGCTGCATGGTAACGACTACCACTTACGGTTACTTAAAAATGTTGTGGCTATTAAGTAGCATTAATAGTATTGAAGAAGTCGGTTCAAGTGGCTGCCGCAGAGGCGCACCTAGGCCAGTATTAAAAGGCCCGTTGTGATACCACGAACACTAGGAAAGTCAGTGCCGGGACCCTGCCAAATGGAAAATCCCGGTATTATCGGGATTCTCCACATAGCAGAATTCCGGGACTGACGTTCCTAAACCGACACCGTTACCCCTCTTTAGATGACTTGATGAAGGCTAACTAGGAAGGGATCTCCCAAAAAGCGCATTCTCGCGCCACTTAAAGCCGGGCAGTTGCAGGTGAGGTGCTCCACCGTTTCCTCCTCCTCATCATCCTTGCAACTCCTACAGCATCGTCGGTAGGGCACACCTACCCCGGAATTCTGTAATTTTGTCTCATCTCAAGTCACAAAATTGAGATCTGTCATTTGAGGTTTGTAATTGGACCACATGGCATTGGAACACGAATTGTCTCTATTAGTGACTATTGTCTCTATTAGTGACTAGAGACAGCTTACAGAATTCGGGGGTTAGTCATCCTGCGTGCCAAACAATAAGGCAGTGCCCAGTTAATACGCCTATTAATATGGAGATTTCTCTTCTCCTTAGGGCATAAATTTGTCTTGATCTTTTATGATCCCATTTCGGCCAGGTTTCTTTGGATATCCGGCATCCTGGAGATTGCAGCCATCTTTCGTTGGCTTGGCGGAGTGTGTACTCCTTCAGCATAAGCTTGCATGTGGCAAACGGCATACCTAAGCGCTCTTTATCCCGAAGAACCTGCACGGTCGTGCCCTGCCTCGTAAGTTCGTCTGCCCTACAATTTCCCTCAAAGTCCCTATGCCCGGGACCCATGTGAGGTTCACGCGGTTCTGTTGGGCCATCTCTTGTAGAGATCGACGACAGTTGAGCGTCAGTTCAGAGTTGAACGAGTAAGATCCAAGGGATTTGATGGCCGCTTGGCTGACGCTGAAAATAAAAATATCCTGTCTGATAGTGTGCTGGCCTATCAAAGCCGCGGCGTCCATGATTGCTGAAACTTCAGCCTGGAAGACACTGCAGTGATCAGGTAGTCTGAAGGAGAGCTCAAAGTTCAGATCCTTTGAATAAACCCCTCCTCCAAATCTACCGTCTAACTTCGAGCCATCAGTATAAATGGAAGTGCCGCCATGAGTGGCGGGACTCCGATCCGTGCTCTCCCATTCTTCCGTGCTGGGAATGTTTCCTTTAAAACCGCTATCTCCGACTGTTGTGGTCGCGCAACGATCTGTGCTCAGCGAAAGAAAGCTCTAGGATCCCAAAATACTGGCGTGTCCAGTAGTGCTTGCGCCCCAGCCGGACGTTCCCCTTAGACGCAGAGCCGATGCTGCTGCTACCCGGTGCCCTTCCAGATCGAGTGGCAAAATGCCAAGAATGCTTCATTGCAGTGCTTCATTGGGCGTTGTTCTTAACACACCGCTTATACAGATCATTCAAGATCTGTGTACTTTACCTAACAGATTAAGGTATGTTGCCTTGCTCAGCGTAGGCCACCATACCACAACTCCATAGAGCATGATTGGTCGAATGATTGCAGTGTATATCCATTTGCATAATTTGGAGCTGATCGCCCATTTTTTTCCAATGGCTCTTTTGTACGTGTAGAGTGCAATGCACGTTTTCTTCTGGCGCCGAAGAACATTCTCCTTCCAGGTTAGTTTCCTATCCAGAACTGTGCCTAAGAACTTGGCTTTGTCAGTCAAGTTCAGGCGCACGTTTTGGTAGTATTAACGGTGGTATCTTATAGCGGTTGGTGAAAAGGACCAGTTCTACTTTTCCCGGGTTGATGCTCAGTCCGCAGCGCGAGCACCATGAGGAAACCTCTCGCAGTGCTACTTGCATCAAGTCGCACATGGTTTGTGGGAATTTGCCCCTATAAACTATAACTAAGTCGTCTGCATATGCCACTACCTTCCCGCCACCCCAGCTTGTGTCTCGCAGCAGCGAGTTGACAGTGAGGTTCCATAGAAGCGGGGAGAGAACACCACCCAGAGGTGTTCCCCTTGTGACATAGCGTGATAAGTCAACCGAGCCCAGTGACGAAACTAGGCCCCCAGATTTTATTACGTTTAGGGCGGATTTCTCGACTGCCTGTTAACGTCAAAGTTCACTGTCAATTCACTGTCAGTTTAACAGCCAGTTCATTTGTCCTTTATTTAACAGGAGGATGAACTGTCCGATAAAATTTAAAGTGAGCGTTAAGTTGACGGCTAGTTGAGAAATCCGCCCTTAGGTTGTGAATCATTATTCACGATGACCGACTCTTGGTACTTGTTTGGTACCTCGAAGTTGTCAAGCTCTTAAAGAAGTTTTGGTAGTTTCGGCGACTTTGTGGGGTTCCTTTTGGTGCACATAAAATGGTTAGTTGTATTTCTGATAGCTATATGACACTACGTATTTTCACTTTAATTTTTATTTATTTTTGGGCAGTATTTTTTGTCACTCTCATAGCTATATGACACTACGTATTTTAACTTTAATGTCTTTGTATTTTTTGCCAGTATTTTTTGTCTACGAAGGAGTGAGACAAAGACTATACGCATGCGCACAATGGAGCCAGTTTGACATGTTTTTGTTTACATGAAAATTGCTTTATTTTTCTGCACTATTTTTTCACAAGAAACACAATGCAATGAAGCAAAAAATTGTTTGAATATCCATTGAATTTATTTATTTCACAGCAAATTGCTTTTTACAAGAATTCGCGCACAAAACTTGCAGTACAAAAATGTAAACATGCGCATGCGCACAAAGAAGAACCTTTGTGTTCGACATGCTTTTGTTTACATAAAAAGTATTCCATTTTTCTGCACTGTTTTTTCACAAAAAAACCCCGAAAATAAAGCAGAAAACTATTGACCGTCCATTGGTTTTACTTATTTCACAAACAAGACGGGTTTCATATATGTAAATTCGCGCACGTCCAAAAGTCAAAAAATATAAAATTTTTGATTTGTTTTTTTTTTTTAACAGTCTGGTTTCTATTTGTATTATTTTTCGTTATTTTTTTAACATAGCTTGCCCGCTTGTACCAACATGGTAATTGTATAAGACCCTTTCTTTCGCACAATAAATACAAAAAATAGAAAAAATACTATTCAAAATACGTAGTGTCATATAGCTATCACTCATATTACGGTTTCAGTACTGGTATGAGGGTGATAGCTTTACTCAAAAAAGAACAAATAACGAAATACAAACTAGACAGCTAAAAACAAACGAAACGGTTTATATTTCTCAGTTTTTTTTGTCACTTGGACGTTTCTCTCTTATTTTATGTGAAAATTTTTTGTTTACATTTTTATATTGAAAGTTTTGTGCCCGAATTCATATAAAAACGAATTTGTTTGTGAAATAATTAAATTAAATATCCATATAAAAATTTTTCAGAGTATTTTTTGTTTGTCTATTGCGAAAAAAAACAGTGCAGAAAATTTAAAAAAGTGTATGTAAACAAAAACATGTCAAACGGGGTTCCTTGTGCTGGCCAAAAAACCCAAAACCATTAAAGTGAAAATACGTACAACTTCTTAAATCTACCAGCAGTATTGTTCACTATTGCGCAAAAATTTCCCCTAAGGGCAACAAATATTTCGCTGTTCAAGCAAAAAGTAAATAAAATGATTGCATACCTACATACGTTTCCAATGCAAATAATTGTTACAAATTGTTTTCCTGAATCAAGTACGTAATTACAAAATGACATTTAATTTAAAAAGAAGAGCTAAACTCTTGCTGGATATAAATTTCCAAACAGGGAAATTAGCTGATTTTGACATATGATTGTTTTATGCCAACAAAACAAATCAGCTGATACTCAGTCATGTCACATTCTGCAAATTTAGCGGTCACGTAAAAATTTGCAATCATCTTTATTGAGAGCGAATAATTAACCCTAGAATCGTAATACAGTTTTACCCTACGTTAATGCTAATATACGTAAATTTTACGTACTACACCGTTTGGGGCAGTAATTTTAGATAAATGTTTAATAAAAACCTGTTTTTCTTTTGTGTTGATTTTATTAAATGAAAGTACAAAGTTTTTTGGTTTTTAAAACTAAATAATAAGAATTTCTACATACATCCGTCGAATATTTTAATTTGATGCTCACCACACAGGGCAGCTTCATTATGTATTCAAAAAGAGGTAGTTGTCAGCCTTTTTTTTAAATAGTTACAAAGTTTTAAGTATAAAGGTTCGCCTTTTGGTGAAAAAGTTAAAGTAATTGCGTTTTATTAGGTTTATCATAGAAACTGTTCTTCAATTGTATAGAAATCAAGAATCAAGGTCTGAAACCGATTAAAATAACGTTCGGGTTACGGTTTCGGTTTTGCAACGTGTTTCGCTTTCGGTTCCGGTTTCGTTCTTCAACATTTATTTCGGTTTCGGTTACGGTTTCGTTCCGGTTTCGGTTACCAAATAAAAACACAAACAAAATAAATTTTACTACTAAAATAGTCAAGTACCTATGTAGCTTCGAAATAGATCTGAATTTTCATAACTTTTTCCTGCTGCCACGATGGGATTTCTCTAATATAATAATAAATTTTATTAACGCATGGATGAAATTTCTGCAAAACAAATTCCTAGAATTAACTCTACTTCTTTATTAGAAAAATATTAAATGAAATGTATAAATCGCCAAAAACATTAATATGAGTGGTGCTTTCTGAGTCAAGCCTGAACATTTCGTTTTCGTATCTCGTAAATTTTTTTCGGTCGCTTCATTCAACTATAATCAAATTTCCTCTTTCAGAATTTTTAAAACGCGTATTTTGTAACCTTGCTCGACAATCCTCCCTGAAAGTTTTCAGAGTACCTGTTTGTGCCCACTTAAAGAAGTGATACATTAAAAAAATTCAAAACCGTTTGGAACTGGTTCCGGCTTTTGAAACGGTTTCGGTTTCGTTCTTTTCCAGATCAAAATAACGGTTACGGTTTCGGTTTCGGTTTTGAAAAATGAATCGGTTTTAATCGGTTACGGTTACGGTTTTGGTTTCGGTTTCAGTCCTTGATAATAATACATACGTTAATGCTAAGACTACGTAAAATTTACGTACACACTTTTTTTGTAAGAACGATAAAAGCGAACCAGGAACTGACAAATGATTAATTATTCACTTTTTAATGAAACAATAAAATGAAGAAAGCACTGCCGAGTGCTCACAGCTATACGGAACTGCGGTAAACTGTAACGGCACTTTTTATGAGACATACACGTAAAATTTACGTATATTACCATTCTAGGGTTAAAATCGAAATCCGAAAGTAAAGAAATTCGTCCCGTAGACGGTCAAAATCGGTGGCAGTGGGAGACTTTAAAATCTTTAGAGTAAATTTTGATTCAATCCCAGCCGACCAATAATCCTATTTAAACGAACATCGGAGATTTATGATAGTTTCTCGTAGCTCTAAAGTTCGTTAGATACAAGAGTCTCGGTTTTAAACCGGATGTTGGAAAGTTGAAGAGAATTGTAATAGTTTCTCGTAACTTCAAAGCTCGTAAGATATAAAAAGAGTTTCGGGTTTAGAACGGATGTTAGAGAGCTATCGAGAGTTGCGATAGTTTCTCGTAACTTGGAAGTTTGCTTGATATACGAGTCCGTTAGCAATCCATTTAAGGCACGAAAACGAATCGGAAAATGTATCAAAATCTGATAGCGAGAAAGTGAGCTCTGCTGCCACAAACTGGGTGAACAGTAATACTTTTACGATAATTTTGCTAAACTCATTCTCGATACATTTGAAAGGAAAATTATTGCTAAAGTTTCGAAAACTTAAGGGCCAGTTACATAAACCTTTATTTTGACTTTACCTCGCACTTTCAAGTACTTCAGCGAAATAAAAAACTAAGTACGTTAAAATGGCAAAAACGTACCAAATTTGGAAGTTCCGTATCCGGAAAGAAGTTCGTACCAAAAATGGTACATTTCGGCCAAAGGGGCAACCGTGGTTATGGTAGGTTTTAAATTAATAAGGAAATGCCTCTCACCATCAAGAAATACTATTCATAAAAACAAGAAATATATGTACTTAAAAAAATTACTTTCAATTGATGCACTTTGGTTGAAATTATTTGAGATTGCAATTTCAATGTTTCACAGACGTTGGCAACATTTTTTACTGCAAAGAGATGATTACGCCATGAAAAACACTTTTTTGTTCCAAATTTTCACGTGAAGGCAATACCAAGCCTTAAATAAAAAGAATTCTGTTTTTTCAAAAAAAAATTATGGTCACCGTAGGAATACAACTACAAAGCTATTTATGCCATGGTACGCCATTTTGATCAAAGCAAATATTCTGCAGAATGAAATTGATGAAAGAAATTTTATCTTTTTTATGTTTTATACACAATATGCAATAAATAAATGCTAAATGGTGCTTTTTTGTTGCTAAGAGGC
The DNA here is from genome assembly GCA_964058755.1 of Campiglossa producta. NCBI lineage: Eukaryota > Metazoa > Arthropoda > Insecta > Diptera > Tephritidae > Campiglossa > Campiglossa producta. Next base: position 29,095,765 of record CAXKVI010000004.1, read on the forward strand.
AAAACAAAAAAGGTTTCCTACGTGCACAGTGTTTTCGATTTTATATATTTTATTTTGTTAATATATCAAAATCTGAGTGGCGCGTTGTCATATTTCGACCTATTACCAATATGTACATATTGTGACGAATTCGATTATTCCTCGACTATTTTCCCTGAGTTCGATCACTGTACGTTAAATAAAACACTCAGATTCTGCTTAATAAGTAGTACGCTTTATCATTTCTAGGTTGTTCGTGCAACAGTGCTCTCGAAACGTTTATCTATCGTCATCTCCTCTTTGTGTCACATACGCACTCTCTCGCTCTCGCGTCATGTACCTAAACAGCTGTAGTTGTGGTAGTGACGCTAGTGGTGGAAATACGCTAGAGTTGGGAGATGAGTGATTCTTGAGAACATTTGCCCCAATATTGTGACGAATTCGATGATTCCTTGATTATTTTCCCTGAGTTCGATCACTGTACGTTAAATAAAACACTCTTATTCTGCTTAATAAGTAGTACGCTTTAATCAGTACTAAAAACCGTAGTACAATATCGGGGGTTAATTCACTGTTCAGTACTTCACTGTACAACACTCCAAAATAAACTGATTGATGTGCGTTGTCTTTGCGCGGTTTATATACCCTAGCAGACAGCAGCTTCACAACCTTGAAATGTCTACACATTTCTGGTTTATTCGTACAACAGTGTTCTCGAAACGTTTATCTATCGTCATCTCCTCTTTGTGCCACATTCGCAAACATGCGAGCTGCCTCTCCCTCTCTCGCTCTCACGTCATGTATCTAAACAGCTGTAGTTGTGGTAGTGGCGCTAGTGATGGAAATACGCTAGAGTTGGAAGACGATCGATTCTTGATAACATTCGCCACACTGCCCTCCACCTAAGTCTGATCGTCCCGATCAGACACATTTCCCGATCCAAACGTTGCTAGTCTCTCCAGGGGAACCACTTTCATTTTGTTCCGTAGCATTCCAACAGCCGGTATGCGGTAAATAACGTCGTTGATCCGTTTCACAACTCTGTATGGTCCTTCCCAGTTGCACTGAACTTTGGGAGACACACTTTTCCTCCGTTGTGGCCCGTGTAGGAATACTAAATCTCCTTCCAGGAACCCTTCCGTTTCCATTGCTTTGTCATACCTGGTTTTCATGTTTTTGCTTATAGTTCTGGGGAATGGACCAGCTTCATCCAAGGTAATCCTCTCAACCGGTGCATCTGAGTTGCACTGCCTCCTTCACCATGACTCGTGGACCTCAGCACCTTTGCTCTGATGCACTCATCGCATTTGGCAATCCACTCCTTTACCGACTGACCGTAACCAAACCAATAAAATGTCTGCTTAATCCTCTCCAAGGTCTTCTTGACTCCTAGATGACCTCCACTTGGATCGTTATGCATTTCCCATCATTGAGAACATCAGACACCCGCTTCCTTGGAACAACTATAAGCTTCCGAGCGCATTGACCTTCCTCACTCTCCCATATTCGATGCAAACAACCGGAAACGAATCGTAAACTGTTCCATTGCGCCCAATATGACTAGGATATCCTGGTCGTTTGTTTCGCTCAAGCCCTCGGGTCACACATGCCAGATCTGAATCTTCCTGTTGACTTCTCCAAATATTCTCAAGTAGGCATTTATCTATCGAAGCCATTGGTCGAGGAGGTACCTTTGCTTTCCGAGTGCCCCTGTGCTTCACCTCCAATGAAACTCCTTTGGTGCAATACCCAATGTTGTGTCCAAAGATCAGAGGTACTTCTTGACCATTGTATGTCATAACTCTATTTCTCACGTTTATGTGAATGTCTCTCTCAGCCAAGAAGTCGATGCCAATGATGACTTCGTCCACAATATCCGCTACTAAAAAGTTGTGGTATGTAGTCACATTCCCAATCACCACTTTGCACCGCACTTCTCCATGGACCAGCTTACTTTCACCAGTTACGGTCCGCAACTTTGCATCCTGTAATGGTCGCACTCTCTTATGGACCAAGTCACTTCGAATGATGGAATGAGATGCGCCAGTATCCACAGTGAGTAACCGCTACATTAGCGGTAACATTACTTACTTTCCCTCCGACCTGCGTCACAGAAACTATGGGGCATTCATCTTGCTGTTGTTGTTGTTGTTGTTAACAACAAAACACTCCCCGAAGGTTTTGGGGAGTGATGCCGAAGTTGACAGTCCTTGGCCGGATATGACCCCGGTACGCTGCGGTGCTCCCTTGCGGTACTGCCCGACTGTCGTGGTAGCGATTTGGTATGACCAGTGGAACCTTCTAGGTCATGGCATCCCTCCATCCATGAGGAAGGAGAAGATGGGTAATGAGAGGTGAGAGGCATCATATCCGTAGATCAACCATCGAGTTAGCACGTCAATTACCTATGTGCATATTAGTCGCCTCTTACGACCGGTATGCCTACCTCGGGCATATTCTAAACCCCTAACCCGCAGGGTTCACTTGCATTGCCGAAGTCTCTGGAGCTGGATCCAGATCCACAATAACGTGCAATATGACCAGATTTTCCGCACTTGAAGCATTTAATGGCAGTTTCATTTTACTGTTGCTTTCCGTTCACTGCTTCTAGGATTGCGTCCACCCATTCTGGTCGTTCTACTTCCACACGATGGGCTTTGTACGCTGGTTTGCACAAAAGTGATGCTGTTTCTAGAGTTAGAGCATGTGATACCGTCTCCGCAAATGATCTCTTTGGATTTGCATAGGCGGCCCGCTTCATCTCCACATCACGTATTCCATTTATGAAACTTTGTATCTTTACCCTCTCCATGTACTCTACAGGTGCATCCGCGTTTGCTAGGTGCACTAACCTCTCGATGCCCGATGCAAATTCTTGTAAGGTCTCATTGGGCTTCTGACAGCGATTTTGTAGCTCTATTTGGTAAATCTGCTTCCGATGCTCGCTACCATAACGTCTCTCCACAGCACCCATCAATGCTTCATAGTTGTTTCGTTCGCCATCAGGAATAGTCTGTAAGATTTCGGCTGCCGGTCCTTTCAATGCTACGAAGAGTGCGACTTTATCTTCAGCGCCCCAGTTGTTCACAGCTGCTGTCTTCTCAAATTATAGCTTAAATACCTGGAAAGGAACAGAACCTTCAAATGATGGGGTTTTTACCTTGGGTACGCTTGTGGAAACACTGGGACGATTCAGCTCCAACTCCTGGATACGACTTCTTAACGCATCCACCTCGGCCTCGACTTTCTCCTCAAGCTACATTATTTTTTCGTCCTGTATTTTTAGCTGTGAGGACATACGTTCTTCCTGCTCCTCCAGCTGTAATGCTATTTTTGAAGATAGCCGGGCCTCCTGCTCCTCAAGTTGTGCTGAGATCTGAGATGTCATGTATGTCCTCTGTTCTTCCAACGCAGATGCCATGTGTGTCTTCTGTTCCTCCAACTTTGATGCCATGCGTGTCTCTTGTTGTTCCAACTGAGATGCCATGTGTGTCTTCTGTTCCTCCAACTTTGATGCCATGCGTGTCTCTTGTTGTTCCAACTGAGATGCCATGCAAGTTTTCTGTTCTTCAAACTTTGATGTTATATTCGTCGACATCTGAGCCAATACAGCCAACAGCGAGTTTGTGTCCACATTTGCCACTGAATCCGGAGTATCCTTTTGTTCTTCTATTTTCGTCGCTCCCTCTTCCGAAAGCTGAAAAACATAATCGTCAACGTTGATTCCTTCCGCTTCCATAGCCTCCCGTAGACGTGATTGTAGCTCTGGCTTATTGCCTGTTGTTACCATTCCACGTTTCTCCAACTCGTTTTTGAGTTGTTGGATCTTCAAGTCATTTAAACTTTGCCATATCCTTGCAATGTCCTTGTTACCTTTACAATGTCCTAGTTATCCTTTTAAATGTCCGTGTTATCCTTTTCAATGTCCTTGTATTTATTTAACAATCCCACTTCTGACACCATTTGTGACGAATTCGATGATTCCTTGATTATTTTCCCTGAGTTCGATCACTGTACGTTAAATAAAACACTCTGATTGTGCTTAATAAGTAGTACGCTTTATTCAGTACTAAAAACCGTAGTACAATAACGCGGGTTAATTTTTTATTTATTATATATTTTTATATGCACATATTGTATATGTACACATTTAATATATTCCTTATTAGTTAGTTTCTAAAGTAGTAACAGAAATAAATATATGCATGTAGTTTTAGAATTTCATTTTTAAGCCAGAGATAGATGGGTATTGGTGCACAGTTCCGCAAAAGTCGCATCTATCACAATACCACGTCCGCTATACGTAGCCTGGTTTCACGCAGAAACGTCGCTGGAACGTTTAGGGGACAATCCATATGAATACGTCTAATTCAAAAAGCTGGCTAGTCTCAGATTTCGCTCAAACTTTGAGGGACACTTCTTTAGGGTTCTAAAGGAACATATTGACACACATTTATTTTTTATAACCACTCGTTTCGGACTGGTCAAGTTTCAAAGTTTGAAAAACGTCATTTTTAGGCCTACCCTATTTTAGCTGTAAAAATTTTTCCATTAGAGATATCTTTACATTCGATATAGCGTTTTAAAGGGAAAAGATAGTAGTTTGTTTAAATATAAATATTAAATCATATAGCGAGTACCTGGTATTAAAAACCCGGTACTGAAAATACGTATTTTTTTATCGAGTTTCGTCAACTTTAGCCGGCTCTGGCGTCTTTACTGTTTTAAGTAGCCACTCAATATTTGTCAGAAATTAAGGGTACATTTCCTAGAAGAAATTAGCCCATCCATCGGCCAAAAAACCCCACTCCTTATAAATAAATTATTATCTCGAAATTTGTCAATTTTCAAAAATCATGATTTTCAGGCTCGAAAACGGACATGTTTATCAAGAGATAAAAATACGAATTTCTCATGGACTTCAGTCCTGACCTTTAGCTTCAAATACCTCAACATTTCGTTTTGTTATTTTCATACTAAGGGTATCTGCTGATGGATCTCCTAAACTAATATAATTTTTTTTTTTCAAAGTAAATTTTCGTATAATTTTTGAGACTTTTTTCAAGCAACTTTTACATAGTCTGAAAGCTGAAGCTTCTAACTTTTCAAAAAAAAAACCGCATGCAATTATCATAACTACTAAACTATTTACATAAATTTAAAAATTAATTTCGGCATTATATGAATTTGTTCCTTGAAATAGTAAAAAATTTATATAAGTTATTTTCAAATTTTTGTAACTAGTTTAAGAGTTATGATAATTGCACGCGGTTTTTTTTGTTTGAAAGTTGTACGCTTTAACTTTAAGACTATGTAATGGGTGCTTGAAAAAAGTTCCAAAAATGATACGAAAATTTACTTAAAAAAACAATTTTTTATTGGTTTAGGAGATCCATCAGCAGAGACCCTTAGTATGAAAATAACAAAACGAAATGTAGAGGTGTTTGAAGCTAAAGATCAGGACTGAAGTCCATGAGAAATTCGTATTTTTATCTCTTGATAAACATGTCCGTTTTCGAGCTTGAAAACCATGATTTTTGAAAATTGACAAATTTCGAGATAATAATTTATTTATAAGGAGTGGGGTTTTTTGGCCGATGGATGGGCTAATTTCTTCTAGGAAATGTACCCTTAATTTCTGACAAATATTGAGTGGCTACTTAAAACAGTAAAGACGCCAGAGCCGGCTAAAGTTGACGAAAATCGATAAAAAAAAATACATATTTTCAGTACCGGGTTTTTAATACCAGGTACTCGCTATATGATTTAGTATTTATATTTAAACAAACTACTATCTTTTCCCTTTAAAACGCTATATCGAATGTAAAGATATCTCTAATGGAAACATTTTTACAGCTAAAATAGGGTAGGCCTAAAAATGACGTTTTTCAAACTTTGAAACTTGACCAGTCCGAAACGAGTGGTTATAAAAAATAAATGTGTGTCAATATGTTCCTTTAGGACCCTAAAGAAGTATCCCTCAAAGTTTGAGCGAAATCTGAGGCTAGCCAGCTTTTTGAATTAGACGTTTTCATATGGATTGTCCCTTAGGTTATTCCCCATTTTAGTAGGCGGAACGTGATGAACATGTATCTAATACGTCTAATGGTCGTAGCAAATCCTTTTAAAGTCACAACATTAGTCGACACTCCCATTCTACTACTAATTGTGCTAGTTGGGATGGCTATCAGCAATTATGTAAAATGTTAGATACCAAAAATTCCATAACTGACTTAGTTATCGAACTACAACCAAAATTTCTCAAGCTTTTTTGAATCCACTTTAATTTTAAAGTAACTAAATCATAATAAATAAATATGTACATATTTACACGATTATCTTAAATATTTGTTTAAATTAACTAATTTGGAAATGCTCTGAAGTACATACTGCTTTATGTACAGTATTCGTCAATAGGAACGCACGCTACTATAAAATAATATACAAGTAATCAACAGAGTAAATCTAAAAATACATAAATTTATAACAGTTTTTTTTATGTGTAATTAATATATGTCAATACCATTAGCCCTTTTTGTACGTATAACATAAAAAAAATTTACTTTAAAACATAAAAAATATTTGTGAATGCCTGACTAAATTGACAATATAAAGCGATTAACCGAACATTTAGACACCAACCCTGGCTTGTTGACTTATTTCCTGTAGGGTTTTATGATCAACCGCCAGTTTGTAATTTCCACAGGGTATAATAGATGCCACGCAATTTCAAAAGTTCCTTATGTGAACCGCTCTCAGCAACTTGACCATTATCAAGTACATATATCACATCGGAATCAACAATTGTCGATAATCTGTGAGCAATACTAATGGTGGTGCGTCCTTCGCTAGCGCCATCCAAAGACACCTGCACAATCTATCGTTTTTTAAAGATAATTGGAAATTTTATATTAGGTACTTAGATTTACGGTTAGAACATATGATTCTTACCTTCTCACTTTCAGCATCAAGCGCGGATGTGGCTTCATCGAGCAGCAAGATTTTCGGATTTCTAACCATTGCTCGCGCGATCGCTATGCGTTGCTTTTGACCACCCGACAATTGTGTTCCCTTTTCGCCCATGCGCGTTTCATAGCCCTGTAATTTTAAAGCCCGAGTAATCGGGAACAGTCCGTTTAAGGAAATTTTCCTTCAAAAAATTTTGGTGGGGAATTTTATTTCCTATAAAACTCCATACAGCTAAAGTTTAATTAACATGGGTCGATTATCTGTTCGATTTTTGTCGTTCCACCGTGTAAATAGCAATTCGAACAAAATCAACCAGAAAATTGACCCGTGTAAACGCAGTATCTTAGAAAAATTTTCATTGGGGCTCTGTTTCAAACCATGATTAAAAAACGTCCCATCTCAGATGTTTGTATAAAGCTTTCATTTGGGTTATGCGTTTTTGAAACTCATCAAGCTTCTTGAACTAAATTTTAAAAATTCTGAGATAAGACTGGTTTTCATTAGGTCAAATGGTGTAATATTTCATCGACTTTATCGAGATTTGGTTGCTTATTTCGATAAAGTCGATAGAATTTGTGAAAATTTTACCTAATGAAAACTAGGTTATAGAACATTTGTGAAAGTTATTTTAAATAGTGTTGTTACTTCACCTTTTTCAGCTTAAATTCAGAAAGCTGCAATTCATATTCGAAACGTTACAATTCAAGTCCAGAAAATTACAATTCAAGTTCAGAAATTCCATTTCATATTTAGAAAATTGCAATTCAAGTTCAAAAAGTTACAATTCAAGTTCGGAATTTTCATTTTATATTCAGAATTGTAATTTTCTGAACTTGAATTGTAACTTTCTGAATATGAATTGTAATTTTCTGAATTTAATTTGGAAATTTTGGACTTCAATTATAATTTTCTGAACTTGAATTATAATTTTCTGAACTTGAATTGTAATTTTCTGAATTTAATTTGGAAATTCTGGACTTCAATTATAATTTTCTGAGCTTGAATTATAATTTTCTGAACTTGAATTGTAATTTTCTGAATATGAAATGGAAATTCTGAACTTAAATTGTAACTTTCTGAACTTATACTGGAAAAGTTGTAGTCCGATGAAATTAGACATTTCAACAGAGCGCAATTTTTGTGGAGTTCACTCTCAGAAAACTTTAAAAGTTCCCATCGTTCCCACATGTTCCAAAAAAAGTTAGACAAGCTCAAAGATCCATATTTGACGTTTTTTGCGACTTCTCCCCAACTTGAAAGGACCATTTTTGTATGGAATTTTAAGGGTTACAACAAAAAACTTATTACATTTAGGGCCGCTTGCATAAAAGCTGATAACGACTAACCGGAGTTTAATTGACGTATTTTGTATGGTTAGCTGTCAAGTTAATCACCGATTAGGCTTAATCGGCTTTTATGCAAGTGTCCCTTAGAGAGAAAAAAGTAAAAACTCTCAAATTATAACCTTTGACCCCGCGTGACATTTTAAGTACTCATGGGGTCGATGGGGACTTTTGAAGTCTAAGCCTTAGCTCTCCACAAAAATGTGGCCCTGTGTCCACTATACTCAGTCGCTGATATACAAATGATCAAATATGAATACCATCGGTAATGTTGCGATAAAATTATGTATATTCGCTTTTTTGGCTGACGCAATTATCTCCTGCTCGGTTACTTCGCGCTTATTATCACCATATGCAATGTTCAGCGCAATGCTTCTGTCAAATAAAATGGGTTCCTGCGACACAATACCAAGTTGACGTCGTAGATTAGAAATCGATAGGTTCTGTAAATCCATATTATCGATGGTAACCGAACCGCCATCGACATCATAGAAACGTTGTAGTAACTGAATACACGTCGATTTTCCACATCCAGATGAACCAACTAATGCGACTTTTTGACCTTTTTCCACATTAAATATTATACCTCGAAGCACTGGTATCTCCAAACGCGTAGGGTAGCTAAATTGGACTTCATTAAAATCAACGTTGCCTTCCACATGCAAAGGATCGTGTGATATTCCGGGTTTATTAACAATTTTCGGCACGCGACTCAATAGTACAAATATTTTCTTTGCCGCTGTAATGCCCTTTTGAAAGTTAGGAGCAAAAGCTAAAGCATTGGCTATTGAGGCGGTACCCATGATTAAAGCTTGCGAAACCCTGAAGAAACAGGAGTAAGAATAAGATGTGATAACTAACGGAATTCTTTAAAGCTAAATTCCGAAAACTTACTTGAAAACATTTCCAAATTCCATGCCCTTGTTCACTACACACCAACCGCCATAATACATGCAAGCGGCATAGGCGAAGAACATAAGAGATCTCGCCATACCATAGACAAGGCCACGGAAGTGAGCATTCTTTTTAGCTTTCTGAAAATGATTATTAGTTTCGATTAGATAGGAATATCGTTTGAATTTAAAAATATGATTCTTAAAGACTTACATTAATTGCAGGAGTAAGCGTATCCATATACTGATGATAGAACATCTCTTCTCGACCTAACGAAGCGACTGTACGTATATTTGACACGACCTCGACAGCAAGCTATGATTTGTTATGAGTGAAATTTATTGTTTCATTATTAAATTGAAGCGGTTAATTACATTGCAATTATAATTATTAGTAACTGTTAACAGTATTTAACACTCACCCATAAACTTACTCATTTATATATTAGTAATATGGTGTTTCCACCAAACACAAACACCAAAGCAAACATGCTTTGAAAAGGGTTTTGAAATGGGTTTGGGTTATAAAATTTGTATGAGATTTTCGAATGGTGTTTTGTTTGCTTCCGAACACGCTAGGAAATCACGGTGTTTGCTTTTGGTGGAAACACCGTATAAGATAAGATAAAAGGGTCCATCAGCTATTTCGACGGAGCTTCCCGTTGGTAATGATTCGGGAGACTCGATAGACACCTATAAAATCGATATTATCGAAATTTGGTAGAGGACTTCGGTAAAGTCGACTATATAGGTATCTATCGACCAGGCTTGCCGTTTTGGTTACTTTTATTTGATTTGATTCCTTTTTTCTGAGAGTTTGAGATTACACATATCCTCTAGTTATGTCAAGTGGCTACGCTCCAATCTACGTAGAATGCAGGAATATTCGTCAAGAAGGCAACCCCTCACAGAGCCAAAAATGCCTAATAAAATTAATAAGATTGTCTTTATGAACGGTTTTCAGGCTCAGGGGTAGTCAAGACGGCGGAAACGAAAAAAAACCATACGCAAATCTATTTGGTTTAATGAGGAAATTCTTAATGATATTATCAAGTGCAATTTCTTCTTTTTTCTTTGCGATTTCTTTTTATATTTGTTATTAATAAGAAAATCTTCTCGAAATTTCTGTCAAAATATGGAAAAAAAGCTGAAAGAGGAAAACTTCTTATTTTAATAAGATGATCTTAGGGTTCCTAACAATAAGATTTGACTTATTAATGTTTTCAAAGGAAAATCTTGCAGAAAACGGACTGATTTCTTAGGGTTCTTAACAAGAAGATGATCTTAGGGTTCCTAACAAGAAGATATGACTTATTAACAGATTTCCGCATAATTGTATGTGTTAATAGGACGATCTTAAGGGTCGGATACATAAAGCTTTGTTAACCTCGCCTGACATTTGCTACCTCAAAACTTTGCGTCGAACTTCAGAGGTATGCTACAATGAACGCCTTGACGCTTTCCTTTTATACATTTGTTTTCGTTATTTATTTCCTTGCATTCAGAGTGTTTTGGTTAATTTATTAATTTAATAGAGAAAAAATTAATTAATTATTATTTTCTCCAACTTTTTATTCTTTAATTAAAGCAAACTCATCAACATCTGATTGTCAAAGCACGCAAAGCAAGTAAAATTTGAGAGTTTGCCAAATTTCAACCTCACTTCAACTTTGAGGTCTCCAATTTGCCATGCTTGGTTTAAATACGTATACTGAACTTTTCTGTCAAAGTCAAAGTTTGAGGTAAAGCCAAAATAAAGCTTTATGTAACTGACCCATTAGGGTTCCTAACAAGAAGATCTGACTTATTAACTGATTTCCGCATAATTGTATGTGTTAATAAGACGATCTTAGGGTTCCTAACAAGAAGATTTGACTTATTAATGTTTTCAAAGGGAGGCAATATGGCAAGTGTGGAAGGCAATGTAAGGAAGAGTGCGGTGAGATGGCTTGAAGGAAATATAATAAATATAGTTTAAAAAAAACTAAAACTCACGCTTTTAGAGAGTATTGAACTAAAAATTTGAAAATAATTTTAAAAACCCTACACAGTAGTATTGTGGAAAAAGCGTGGTCCGCTTTGTTCCATAATCTTCGTTTTTTATTTAAATTATTTTTACCTTTTTAGTGCAATATTCTTTAAAAGCGCGTGTTTTCGCTTTTTAAACAATATTTATTTTTACTTTTTAGTTAAGTGTGTTATGAAATAATCGTTTGATATAGGTAGTAGGCATTATGACCGATAACTTAGTTATCGATAAATATATCGAAGTCCAAATTTGACACCCACATTGAAGGCAAATTTCAAGGTTTTTGTGACAGTCATATGCCACTATCGGGTAGACTGAAGTAGAGTTACATACAAACAAGCAAAAATACATATGAATGTATGTACATGTAAAGCTAATGAAAGCGCAGTAAAGAAACTAGCATTATGTGGGAAAAGCGTCGAGCGCTCGATATACGAAAATTATGGCACAATGCGGACCACGCTTTTTCCACTATACTACTGTGTAGGGTTTTTAAAATTATTTTCAAATTTTTAGTTCAATACTCTCTAAAAGCGTGAGTTTTAGTTTTTTTAAACTATATTTATTTTTTACTTTTTAGTCAAATGTCCTAGGAAATTATCGATAAATATATCGAAAAATACAGCAGTCCAAACGAAACCTCTGGACTTCCACTTTCGTTTGATACCCATATTGTTAGGGAATTTTAAAACATTTGGCCTCAGATTTTGACAATAACTCAGTTATCGATAAATTTATCGAAATATATCGAAGTCCAAATGAAACCTGGGGCCTTTCCCTTTCGTTTGATACCCATATTGTAGGGAATTTTTTAGGTTTTTGGGCAATCATATTTTGACCGATAACTCAGTTATCGATAAATTTATCGAAATATATCGAAGTCCAAATGAGACCTGGGGCCTTCACCTTTCGTTTGATACCCATATTGTAGGGAATTTTTTTGGTTTTTGGGCAATTATATTTTGACCGATAACTCAGTAATCGATAAATTTATCGAAATATGTCGATGTCCAAGTGAAACCTGGGACCCTCACCTTTAGTTTGATACCCATATTGTGGGGAATTTTTAAGGTTTTTGGGCAATCATATTTTGACCGATAACTCAGTTATCGATAAATTTATCGAAGTCCAAATGAGACCTGGGGCCTTCACCTTTCGTTTGATACCCATATTGTAGGGAACTTTTTAGGTTTTTGGGCATTTATATTTTGACCGATAACTCAGTTATCGATGAATTTATCGAAATATGTCGATGTCCAAATGAAACCTGCGGCCTTCACCTTTCGTTTGATACCCATATTGTAGGGAATTTTTTACGTTTTTGGGCCTTCATATTTTTCAATCATATTTTGACCGATAACTCAGTTATCGATAAATTTATCGAAATATGTCGATGTCCAAATGAAACCTGGGGCCTTCACCTTTCGTTTGATATCCATATTGTAGGGATTTTTTTAGGTTTTTGGGCAATCATATTTTGACCGATAACTCAGTTATCGATAAATTTATCGAAATATATCGAAGTCCAAATGAAACCTGGGGCCTTCATCTTTCGTTTGATACCCATATTGTAGGGATTTTTTTAGGTTTTTGGGCAATCATATTTTGACCGATAACTCAGTTATCGATAAATTTATCGAAATATATCGAAGTCCAAATGAAACCTGGGGCCCACATTTCGACCGATAACTCAGTTATCGATAAATTTATCGAAATATGTCGATGTCCAAGTGAAACATGGGGACTTCACCTTTCGTTTGATACCCATATTGTAGGGAATTTTTTAGGCCTTTGGGCCTTCATATTTTGATATGTCAATGTCCAAGATAAATTTATCGAAATATGTCGATGTCCAAATGAAACCGGGGCCCTCCCCTTTCGTTTGATACCCATATTGTAGGGAATTTTTCAGGTTTTTGGGCAATCATATTTTGACCGATAACTCAGTTATCGATAAATTTATCGAAATATGTCGATGTCCAAAAGAGACCTGGGGCCTTCACCTTTCGTTTGATACCCATATAGTAGTGAATTCTTTAGGTTTTTAGGCAATCATATTTTGACCGATAACTCAGTTATCGATACATTTATCGAAATATGTCGATGTCCAAATGAAACCTGCGGCCTTCACCTTTCGTTTGATACCCATATTGTAGGGAATTTTTTACGTTTTTGGGTAATCATATTTTGACCGATAACTCAGTTATCGATAAATCTATCGAAATATATCGAAGTCCAAATGAAACCTGGGGCCTTCCCCTTTCGTTTGATACCCATATTGTAGGGAAATTTTAAGGTTTTCGGGCAACCACATTTTGACCGGTAACTCAGTTATCGATAAATTTATCGAAATATGTCGATGTCCAAGTGAAACCTGGGGACTTCACCTTTCGTTTGATACCCATATTGTAGGGATTTTTTTAGGTTTTTGGGCAATCATATTTTGACCGATAACTCAGTTATCGATAAATTTATCGAAATATATCGAAGTCCAAATGAATCCTGGGGCGTTCCCCTTTCGTTTGATACCCATATTTTAGGGACATTTTACGGTTTTTGGGCCACTGGGGCTAAAACCGAACGAGAGTTACATACATACAAGCAAGCAAGCAAACAAACAAACAAACATACAAGTGAACCTAATAAAAGCGTGGCAAAAGGCAACATAAGAAGGTAAAGGCAATACAAGAGAAATCTAAAACTGAATCGTAACTGATAATCTTAAGTTCTCGATTTGAAATATTAAAAAGAAGATCTTCTCAATAATAGGTTTGTTTACTGACCAAAAAAATGTTCAGAGCAGGTTAGAGCAGAGCAGAGCAGGGCAGCTGTCAAAATAGAAACAGAGCAACTTAGAGCAAGTCAGAGCAGAAATGCCATGAAACACTTGAATCTCGATAGTTCCTTTTTATTTTGTTTTTTTTTGTTTAAATCTTCAAAATTAATGCAAATTCACGTATACAAAAACATTGATTTTCTTGCAATCTAATTTTTTTGAAGTTTTAAAAAATTTAATTTTTCCTGACTGACAATTGCTTCTCTGCTCTAACTTACTCCATAAAAAAAGCTAGAGCAGAAATTTGTGATCTGGATTACTCTAGTTTTGTTTTGAGCGTACTCATGAAACAAAAGATAGAGCAACCTAGAGCAAGAAAAGTGTTCGTTAAACACAATTTTGTGAAATATCTCAATCTGGCGTAAGCAAGAGCAGCCCAATAAACAAACCTATTTTATGTGATTTCATTTTGAAAACATTAATAAGTCGAATCTTCTTGTTAGGAACCCTAAGAGATCAGTTCGTTTTCTGCAAGATTTCCCTTTGAAAACATTAATAAGTCAAATCTTATTAACACATACAATTACAGAGAAACCTCTCCTAACGGACACCTCTAATAACCGGACCCCTCCCTTGGGCGGACATTTTTTCATGCACCAAGTTTTAAGTGCATTTTTCAGAACAAATGCCACTCTCTTATCCGGACACTCTCTTGGCCGGACGCGGACACTGAATTGTCATAAAATTAGAAAAAAAACTCTATTAAGCGGACGCGGACCTCTTGTCAACGGACAAAGAGATTTCGTTTCATAACAAAAAAAAAGAAAAACCTCTCTTGAGCGGACGCGAACTCCTCTTAAGCTGGAATTATTGGTGATGTTTGTCGTAACGCTGTAGTCGTATCCCTAACGCAACCCTATGCGATACATCAATTATTGGTGCGTTAACCGTAAACAGCTGATTGACTGCAAAAACTTGTAAGCAACAAGCAAAAAGGTAATCAGCTGTTTATCGTTACCGCGGAAAACCAAAAACCAATTGGTTGGCTACGATCCGGTTACGACCTTAGCTTTACGATATGGCACCAATAATCAATTGCATTAAATCCCATAAGGTTGGTCGAATTAGCTGATTGGATACGACTACAGCGTTACGACAAACATCACCAATAATTCCAGCTTTAAGCGGACGAAACTTTACATACATAATAACGCAAAACGTTCGTTACAATTATACTGACTTTTAAAAATGGGGAAATCCCGTGTTTGTTGAAAATATTTTTTGGGCGCATGCTTAGTTTGGTTTGCTCAGTTAATTGTGTTCATTGAAACTGAAAAGACGTCAAACAATGTCGCGGTCGAATGTGAGTTTGAAAAAAAAAATTGAAATCATAAACGCTAGTGAGAAAGACAATTTGTCCGCACGAGCATTAGCCGAAAGGTAAGTTTTACCAAAAAAAACATCGTTCAAATTTATATTCGGAGTTTTCAATGAAAAAGAAAATATACTTAATTATGTTAAGAGTCCTTATATTATCTGTTTTAAGGTTCAAAATTGGAAAAACCCAGGCTGCGCACATCGTTAAAAATAAACAAGATATCCGAGCGAAATGGATGGATGGAAACAATATTCAAAGTAGAAGGTCCTTTATGAAAGTGGATGGAAAAAAAAAATTGACGAGATGTGTTACGAGTGGTTTTGTAGGGCTCGAAGCCAAAATGTTCCAATATCTGGGCCAATAATTCAGGAAAAGGCTAGAGATATCGCTTTAAAACAGGGTGTGAAAAATTTTGTAGCTTCGGCAAGATGTCAAGCAATTTTTGGAAAAACTACCATCAATGCTAATTGGATATGGCCCCAGGGATATTTATAACGCTGATGAGACAGGCCTTTTCTTTAGAGCTTTGCCAAACAAAACGTTGGCTCTAAAAAATGAGGTATGCCGAGGATGCAAACTTTCGAAAGAACGTCTGACTGTCTTATTTTGTGCTAATATGGCAGGAGAGAAAGAAACACCACTTGTTATTGGGAAAGCCGCACGTCCGAGAGCGTTTTTTTTGGAATTAATAAAAACAAATCTTGTGTGAGCAATCTAATGAATATATTTTATTTAAATGAGCAATTGGTAAGCATCTAATTAGTTAAAAATTCAAAACTTCACAAAATAGCTACCCACTCCCATAACCGGACACCTCTCTTGTCCAGACAAAAATCAGCCGACGGTGAGTGTCCGACCAAGGGAGGTTTCACTGTATGCGGAAATCTGTTAATAAGTCAAATCTTCTTGTTAGGAACCCTAAGATCGTCTTATTAACACATACAATTATGCGGAAATCTGTTAATAAGTCAAATCTTCTTGTTAGGAACCCTAAGATCGTCTTATTAACACATACAATTATGCGGAAATCTATTAATAAGTCATATCTTCTTGTTAGGAACCCTAAGATCATCTTATTAATACTAAGAAACAGCTATGACGCGCATTCATGCATATGTGTGTAACTTTGTATTGAAGCGTAATAAAGACGCCATTCAAACAGAAATCAGTACGTTTTTTGCAAGATTTCTCTTTGTAAAGATTAATAAGATTTTCTCTTCAAAAATAAAAAGAACTTCTTCTTGAAGAAAATCTATAGAGATATCATATGACTTTTGTTCTAATTTATTAGGCAGTGTTGGCTCTGTGCTTTATAGAGACTAAACTTTCTCTCATAAGGGGATATCCCGTGTGCCATATCGCTCCGGATCACGGTCAATTTAACATGTAAATGCAACAAGGTGAGCAGGGTGGCGTTGGCATGTTAAATTTTGTATCTAGCTCGGGATCACTACCAGGGGAGGTTAAGGAGGGTTAAGGATGGCTTAATTGAATTAATTGATTCCAACTACAACTCGATTATTAAAACCCATGAACCAACTACTACAGATCACGCATTCCGACAACCGTGTATTTGTAATTTAATTTGAGAAGAAAGTGTTTTTGTCAAATGACGCTTCAGTTTTTTAACTGACTTCTCCTCACACTTTCATTTAATTTAGGGTACTCACAGTCCCATATTAACAGCCCTGCTAATATTGCCAGCTGGCAATATCTTGACAATTTACCAGGTGTCAAATATTTTGTTTTTGTTTTGCCTGCAAATAGAAGATACCACTTTGTGGCAATATTGCCGGGCTTGTGCCTATGTTTAAATTTTGTGGTAAAATTGAAAATTGTCATTTTGCTTTGTTTTCAAAAAAATTTGTTATGAATAAATAAACAGAAAGAGAAAAAGTAAGTTTTTTCATATTTTGAGTTTATTTAAATAATTTGAATACGAAAATGTGTTTTTTGATATTTCAGATTGAATTCAGACGTGAACTAACAAAGGCCGTGTGGAAGGCTAAACGGGGGTGCTCACAGTCGCCACATGGTAAGGTGGCAAAGTTAAAACGTTTCAAGTTTAGCAGATGACTGTGAGTTCCCTAATTGTTTTTGAAATGAAATTTTTCAATTAAAATTTTGTAAACAATCAATTTTATGAGGTTTTATAGCGATCTGTGCGCTATTTATGAAGCTGCTCGATGCGGAAGACGTGGTGTACGGGTAGCAGGTATAGCATACCGAGGGTCAGAGCTAAAATTCATCTGAAATCAGCCGAAAACACATTGGGAAAAGCCCGAATCTTCAGGAGATACACATATAGCGCCTTAATATTGATATATTATCCACTTTAACCCGGTTTACAACGTAACATTAACGCTTTATAAAAAGATTTTCACAAAAATTTGTTTACAAACAATTCGAATTCCCGTTTGTTTTTGTTTCCTTTCTCAGACATTTAAAGCCAAGCAGACATGTTTTTTAAAACCGTGACGTCACAGCTTTTTAAATGCGGGATCTTATTAATTAAAATGAAATCGATTGAATTCTCCCAACATGTAGCACATTTTCCCCGTAGGGAGCTCCGCTGTAACACATAGCATTCAATCGATTTCATCAGAATTTGGTAGTAAATTTCGATTAAGTCGAGGAAATTTCCGAAATCTGTTACTTCGCCGATGAGTGAAGTTTGGCACCTTCCGAAATGGACATATCCGAAAAGTGTTTGTTTTCTCTCTTTCCACTTTCCTATGATGTACGATGACCTGTACGAGCTTTACGCACATCTGACCATAGTCCAGCGAATTAAAGCTCAAAGGTTCCGCTGGCTGGTTCATGTTATGCGAATGAAAAAGAAGCTCCAGCCCTGAAGGTTTTCCTACCGTCACCCGAATTCGGGAGTAGACCAAGGGGAAGGCCTCGACTGAGATGAAAACAATAGGTGGAGGATGACTTGAACTCGCTTGAGGTTGCCAAAACAAGACAGATAACGCTAAAAATGTGTGACTGGCCTGCTGTGATAGGCAACGGCCGAAATCGCTTAAGCGGTCAAGTGCCCTTAAAAACAAAGAAACCCGGTTAAAAGATCAGCTTTCTCAGTTTGGTCTTGCTAAATTTGGTTACTTTTATTTTTGATTTTGTATATAAAAGACTTAGAGTTAATGGCTATCGACTCTCTCGAACTATTACTAAAGCAGGGCATACACGACGAATATGTTGCCCAAAATGTTGTCCCACGTCGGCCTCACACGTGCCAGCGGCGCGTAAACGGCGCGTCTAACCTCATTGTGAACTTGTGATTGAAGAGTAAACATGTCTAGTAAAAGCGCGGATGATGCTGTTGCTGTTGCGCAGCGTTCATTTTTCCGCGATGTTTACCGGTCAAGCGCCAACACAAAATGAGATTTTGTTGTTGCTTTCAATGCATTGTTCGACAACCATGCCAGACACCACACGCGCGCCGCTCGCCAAAACTCAAAATTTTTTGATTTTCGGCGAGCGGCTCGGTAACGGCTCACCAGCCAGGCCGCACACGAGAAATTTTCCGTCGAGCCCCAACATGCTTGCGCATCTGTTCGTCGTGTATGCCCTGCTTAACGGGAAGCTCCATCGAAATTGCTGGTGGGCCTCAAGATAACCCTGCGGGTTGGGGTTCTAGAATATGTCTGCGGTACGTATGCCTGTCGTCAAAGGCGACTAAAATCCAAAGAGACCCGTAATCCCAAGTGTGATCCGTACCGTGCTCATGCGATGAATGGCACTACGTTAGTGTGTGTTATAACGGTGGCCTCCAGATATCTGGCGCCCTCTGGTTGTAATCAGTCTTACTGGGATATCTGGGTCTATGCCCCAGCTGACTTTCGTTCCCCTACACTCGTGGGAATTATATGTACCGATTAAATGAGAAAAAACTATACTATAAATCATGATAAAGTTGAACTGCTTTCAAGTGATCAGGCCAGATCTGGCCTTTCGGTAGATACCGAATCAAAATCTGAAACCACAGGCATGGTGGGGCTGAATAGGCCCCCCCATGATACTGAAAATGCTGGAAAACGTAAGCACGTGAATGGTGCCGCTCGTAAGCGTCTTAAGCAACTCCTGGCTAACGGTGTCAGATACGAAACCGCCTTAGCAATTGCCAAACAGCCCCAGGGGCCATTTTGAATAAAGTGTTTAAACTTCAAGTTGGCACTATCAGTCCCCGCTTCACGGACTGCTCGATACGCCAAGGATGGCTTTCAATTGTCTGCGATGATTCTAATACTGCAGAGTGGTTAAAAGACATCATCCCAAAACTAACTCCTTGGGAGGGGGCGAAACTGAAGGCAGTCTCGGATGCGGAAGTACCCGTCGCATTATCTTTGTCGGGTATTTTAAAGAGGACGATTGCCCCTCAAACGAGCATACGCTCAGAGTTATTTCTGTTCAAAACCCGGCCCTAGCCACCAGATACTGAAGAATCAATCGGACAAGTAGGGCCACAGTGGCGGAAATCGCAATAGCTGTAGATCCGGTGTCAGCTGAAACAATCCGTCACCATAATAATACAATCAGTTTGGCGTATGCCAAAGTGAAACTGCGGCTTAAAACCAAACCGTCTCTGCCCCGGGTAGCTGATGAAGTCAGCGGCAGTGATGAAAATGTTGCGGTGGAAAAAAGGCTGTTGAACAAACAGCCTGCAGCTCAAAATCGGCAGAGGTGACGCAAGGCTTGGAGGATGTACAAACTAAGCTTCAGCTGGAGTCCACAGCAGAATCTACGATTATCGAGACTCCACCGCTCTCTCAAAGCGGGCAAACAAATCAATTACTTACATTGTGTGAACTCTAGACCCGGAGTCGAAAAAAAGTCAGGCATATAATGAGGATGCTTTGCCCAGCGGCAACCTAAAGTCATCGGTGGCAAACTCTCGCAGTTCGGGGCATCTAAAATGCCTCCAGGTAAATCTTCACAATGCCAAGGCAGCTTCGGATGTTCTTAGCAGAAGATTCAGCAGAGAAGGTCTGGGAGTGGCCTTCATTCAAGAACCATGAATTTTACATGGTTTTGTAAAAGGTTTAAGCAGTACTGACGGTAAATTAATCTATGCCACCGGTTCCCGTCCCAGAGCGGCGATGCTTCTAAACAAGAAACTGCACAGAGCCAAAAATTCCTAATAAAATTAATAAGATTGTCTTTATGAACGGTTTTCAGGCTCAGGGGTAGTCAAGACGGCGGAAACGAAAAAAAACCATACGCAAATCTATTTGGTTTAATGAGGAAATTCTTATTGATATTATCAAGTGCAATTTCTTCTTTTTCCTTTGCGATTTCTTTTTATATGTGTTATTAATAAGAAAATCTTCTCGAAATTTCTGTCAAAATATTGAAAAAAAGCTGAAAGAGAAAAACTTCTTATTTTAATAAGATGATCTTAGGGTTTCTAACAATAAGATTTGACTTATTAATGTTTTCAAAGGAAAATCTTGCAGAAAACGGACTGATTTCTTAGGGTTCTTAACAAGAAGATGATCTTAGGGTTCCTAACAAGAAGATATGACTTATTAACAGATTTCCGCATAATTGTATGTGTTAAGAAGACGATCTTAGGGTTCCTAACAAGAAGATCTGACTTATGAACTGATTTCCGCATAATTGTATGTGTTAATAAGACGATCTTAGGGTTCCTAACAAGAAGATTTGACTTATTAATGTTTTCAAAGGGAAAACATATTTCAGCATAATTGTATGTGTTAATAAGACGATCTTAGGGTTCCTAACAAGAAGATTTGACTTATTAATATTTTCAAAGGGAAATCTTGCATCATCATCAGCAGACATCATGTAGAACAATTATACGCTGAGAAGCAGAAGTACCCGATGGCTCGATGGTAAGCACCTGTGTTCAGCATTCAATATGTGGTTAGTTCGATTCGCGGTGGAGGCAATATGGCAAGTGTGGAAGGCAATGTAAGGAAGAGTGCGGTGAGATGGCTTGAAGGAAATATAAAAAGGCAACATAAGAAGGTAAAGGCAATACAAGAGAAATCTAAAACTGAATCGTAACTGATAATCTGAAGTTCTCGAAGACAATATAAGAACTCTGAAATATAATTTTTATTTTCTTCTCAATAATACGTGATTTCATTTTGAAAACATAAATAAGTCGAATCTTCTTGTTAGGAACCCTAAGAAATCAGTTCGTTTTCTGCAAGATTTCTCTTTGAAAACATTAATAAGTCATATCTTCTTGCTAGGAACCCTAAGAAATCAGTTCGTTTTCTGCAAGATTTCCCTTTGAAAACATTAATAAGTCAAATCTTATTAACACATACAATTATGCGGAAATCTGTTAATAAGTCAAATCTTCTTGTTAGGAACCCTAAGATGGTCTTATTAACACATACAATTATGCGGAAATATGTTTTCCCTTTGAAAACATTAATAAGTCAAATCTTCTTGTTAGGAACCCTAAGATCGTCTTATTAACACATACAATTACGCGGAAATATGTTTTCCCTTTGAAAACATTAATAAGTCGAATCTTCTTGTTAGGAACCCTAAGAAATCAGTACGTTTTTTGCAAGATTTCTCTTTGTAAAGATTAATAAGATTTTCTCTTCAAAAATAAAAAGAACTTCTTCTTGAAGAAAATCTATAGAGATATCATATGACTTTTGTTCTATTTTATTAGGCAGTGTTGGCTCTGTGTGGATTTTGTTCCGCTCCCACAGTTCATGACGGCTGATTTGGTTACAGTTTGGGTAAAAATTCCAACCCCAAGAGGTGAAAAAGAGGCCATTTTGGCATCAGCTTACTCTCCGGGTGAGGAGGAAACATCCCCAACTGTTGAATCCAAATCTCTCATTGAGTATTGCCACCAGAAGGGTATCCCATGGGTCCTCTGCTGTGACGCAAATTCCCACCATACAGCTTGGGCTAGTACGAATATAAATAACAGGGGGTACATCTCCTGGAGTTTATTAGTAGTCACAATATCAGTGTAATGAACCGTGGTAATGAACCCATAATATATCTATACTATAATAAAACTGTAGAAAAGTCGTGTCTGTACATTGAAAATTTCTTTGAAAAAATGACTGGGGATGACTTGAGGAATGTTATAGAGTCCATCTCAATTTCCATTTTTAGAATTATTGTCTGTCTGTTTATCTGTTTGTTTGTTTGTCCGTTTGAACGTAAGGATCTCGGAAACTAAGAAACGGATTTTAATGAGACTTTTTCTGGTGGACAGCTTGAAGCTTAGAAGGAGCCCTAAACTTTATTTTATCAAAATCGCCCAATAAAGAAAAAATATATAGTCATTTTAAGTGAGGAACCTATGAAATTTTTTTTTGTAAATAGATTTCTATGAAGAAAAATTCACTTTGTTTGTCAAAAAAATAACAAAGCGTGCCTCCCACAAATTTTTGTTTAGAATTTTTTTTTTTCAATTTCAGCTAAATCCGAAATCAAAGGCATAGGTACAGTGGCGTACCAAAAAATTTGGCAAATAAAATTTTTAAATCTATTCATCCATTCACTTATCTATACTATAATAAAACTGTAGAAAAGTCGTGTCTGTACATTGAAAATTTCTTTGAAAAAATGACTGGGGATGACTTGGGGAATGTTATAGAGTCCATCTGAAGCATTTTTAGAATTATTGTCTGTATGTTTGTCTGTTTGTCCGTTTGAACGTAAGGCTCTCGGAAACTAAGAAAAGATTTTAATGAGACTTTTTCTGGTGGACAGCTTGAAGCTTAGAATGAGCCCTAAACTTTATTTTATCAAAACCGCCCAATAAACAAAAACGATGTAGTCATTTTAAGTGAGGTACCTATGAAATTTTTTGCCTCTCATAAATTTTTGTTTAGTATTTTTTTCAATTTCAGCTAAATCAGAAATCAAAGGCATAGGTACAGTGGCGTACCAAAAAATTTGGGAAATAAAATGTTTAAATCTATTCATCCATTCAGTTATCTATACTGGAATAAAACTCTAGAAAATTTGTGTCTGCACATTGGAAACCCTTGGCTAAAATTACTGAAAGTGACGTAGGGAATGTTATAGGGTTCATCTGAACTACTGTTTTATTTTTTTTGTCTCTATTTTTATCAATGAGGGTGGGTATCAAAGTAGGAGCAGATAAGGTACTGAGATTAAGGAGATGGAAGGAAGGAAGTATTTCGGAAAAACTCGACTGGAATTGCCAACAGAGATAGGGGCTTAACCCAAACATATGTGAGAGAAAGGAATATGACATAGGAAAGAAAGCCGAGGAAAAGAGGTTGATGAAGAGGAATTGGACCCGAGAAAAATGTTGGCAAAAGCAAAAATTTTTTCATTAGAAATTAGTACCACCCCAAAATTCAGATCCACCCGGACAACTCTAGAAAGTTGCATCTGCACATTGGAAATTCCTTGGCTAAAATTACTGAAAGTGACGTAGGGAATGTTATAGAGTTCATCTGAACTTCTGTTATATTTTTTGTCTCTATTTTTATCAATGAGGGTGGGTATCTAAGTAGGACCAGATGAGGTACTGAGGTTAAGGAGATAGAAGGAAGGAAGTATTTCGGAAAAACTCGACTGGAATTGCCAACAGAGATAGGGGCTTAACCCAAACATATGTGAGAGAAAGGAATATGACATAGGAAAGAAAGCCGAGGAATAGAGGTTGATGAAGAAGAATTGGACCCGAGAATAAAGTTGGCAAAAGCGAAAAAATTGTTTCAATAGAAATTAGTACCTCCCTAAAATAAAGATCCACCCGGACAACGTCGGGTTCCCTGCTAGTTATGAATAAAAGCGGGATTTTCCAACTAATACGAAAATGATTAAAAATCAACGTTAATAGTAAGCTACTCAAAATTTCCACTTTATTATACTAAAATTTTATGATCTTTAATACTGCATACTAAAATTAAAAAAAAAAAAAAAATTGGAAAAAAATTTGTTTGCGAATAATTTTTTTCAGTGTATTAAAAATTTTCAAATGATAATTTTTTTTGTTTGGTATTTCTCTAACCTTTATTTTGAAATAGTTAAAAAAAAAAAATTTGGCTAACTGAAGCAGGGTAATATCGTTTTTCCAAAATTTTCCGTTTTCCCGAACTTTGCACCAAAAAACAAAATGTAAACAAACCGAAACTCAACAATCGGGCTCAGCTATGCTCTTGAAAATCTCCAAACCTTTTATAATGGTTCCAAAATGGAAGCCTGGTTCGGAGATACTCCGTCGCTCATACACACCCATTTCCAGTATCAAATAAAAACACCGATCGCAATATTATTTTTCAATGTTCATAAAGTTCGTTTTATTACTAATATGAACTGCTTAAACTAAACATTTCTAAGTTTCACTGTTCGCGCACGCCCGCACAACCTGCCACTCTAGTTGTTAAAACTCAACTCAACTCACTTCGCAGTCGCTGCAACTTATCTGGTGCATTTCTCTGCCCAGTCAACTTATCTATGCATATTCATTAAGTTGGCTGCGGTTGCGCTGCGCTAATTATGTCTAGTACTATAGCAACAGTTTGAGAGCTTAGGTACTAACCTAAAGATAGTTTTACATAATAGGTTTTCGCCTTACATCATCCCCCTTTGGAAAAGAAGAGTTTGCCAAGGTGATCAATCTTGACCAACTCTTCTTTACCCAGATGATGCAAGTTGTTTTGAATGAACGAGTTTTATTAAATTCAACCCCCGTTTTCGTTCATTCAAAAAAACTTGGGCAATTATTTACATTCTAGGTAAAGTTTTTACATCTTAAAAAAATAAAAAAAATTTAAAAAATATTTTGTTTGAATTACAAATAATTAATAATAATTTATTATTTAATTTCTTAAGTATTAATTAATGATAAATTCTTATTTTATTTTTAAGAACCTAATTCAGATTTATTAAGTTATTAGGTATTTACAAAAATAATAATTTTTGTTTGTTTTTTTTTTTGTATATAATTCTAATTTCTTATTTGATTTTATTTTTAAGAACTATTTTTTTTTTTTTTGAACTAATAAAGTTTTTTTTTTTTTCATTAGAAGATTATTTAGTATTTAAAAAAAAAATTTTTTTCATTTCTCAATTTTTTTTATTTTATTTTTATGAACTGTTTTTTCTTTTTGTTTGGTTTCATCAAAAAATGTGACGTTAACGCCGTCAACTTTTGTTACGACGTATGGACCTAAGTATAAACTCGAATGTTTATCACGTGGTTCTTTTTGTAATAGAATTTTTTCATTGGCACTGACCGAAGTTGGCTGCGCATCCCGGTTATATTCGGTTTGGTTTTTAAGTTTGTGTTTTATAACGTATTTTTCGCGAGTGAATTTGTTTTTTCTAACCGATATTTAACTTCTTTAGCGTAATTATCAATATTGTAAATCGGGTCAATTTCATCTTTTTGCATTGATATTGGTAAATTCGCATTTTTACCGAATATTAATTCATATGGTGTTAGCTTATTATCGAATACAGTGTTTGTTGTTGTATTGTGCAAAAAAGTGAAATAACGCATATAAACGTCCCAATCATCGAAATTGTCGTTTAAATACGCTCGCAAATATTCGTTAAAAACTCGGTGGTTTCGTTCAACCGTACCAACTGTTTCATGGTGATATGGTGTTGAAAAATTATGTGAAATATTCAGAAAATTTGTAAGTTCTGAAAAAATTTCGTTTTTAAATTCTGTGCCAAGGTCAGTTTTTATCGTTTTCATAGTGCCATATATTAGAATAAAACATTCAAAAATAGCAGAAGCGATTGTTTTCGCGTTTTTATTAGGAATTGCCACTGTTACCAAATATTTGGTTAAGTCACATACCATTATATGTGTTATGATGTTAAAATTGTTAATATTTTCAGTTTTAATGTTGAAATCTTTTACGTATTTTACTTCGTCTGTAGTGTTGATAATTTTCAAAATAGGATTATTTGTATTAACTATGCATTTGGCTGTAAAACCGCCATCGGAAATTTCGTGTGTATCTACAAAAACTGGATTTTTTGAACTACCCAAATTAAAAATTCGAAAAACTTCACACTTTGGTGGAATCGCTAAACTATTACTAGATGTACTGTGTAAGATTGAAACTTTAAGCTTTTTTGCCCCATGATAAATTTGAATTGTATCATTAGCGTAATTGATTATGCATTTGTTTGATTTTAAGAAGTCTTTCCCGAGTATGCCGTCTGAAGGTATATTGAAATTGTCGTCAACAACATGAAGAGTGTGTGAAATTAAGGTGTTCGCTACTATTAAGTCCGTGTCTACTGTACCCAAAGTTGTAATTGTATCGGAAGTTACACCCGTGATATTGATAATATTGTGACGAATTCGATGATTCCTTGATTATTTTCCCTGAGTTCGATCACTGTACGTTAAATAAAACACTCCGATTCTGCTTAATAAATAGTACGCTTTATTTACTACTAAAAACCGTAGTACAATATCGCGGGTTAACTCACTGTTCAGTACTTCACTGTACAACACTTGAAAATAAACTGATTGATTTGCGTTGTCTTTGCGCGGTTTATATACCCTAGCAGACAGCAGCTTCACAACCTAGAAATGTCTACACATTTCTGGTTTAATCGCGCAACCGTGTTCTCGAAACGTTTATCTATCGTCATCTCCTCTTTGTGCCACATTCGCAAACCTGCCTCTCGCGCTCACAGCTATAGTTGTGGTAGTGACGCTAATGATGGAAATGCGCTAGAGTTGGGAGATGAGCGATTCTTGAGAACATTCGCCACACTGCCCTCCACCTAAGTCTGATCGTCCCGATCAGACACATTTCCCGATCCAAACGTTGCTAGCCTCTCCAGATGAACCACCTTCATTTTGTTTCGTGGTCTTCCAACAGTTTGTATGCGGTAGACAACATCATTTATCCGCTTTATTACTTTATATGGGCCTTCCCAGTTACATTGCAGTTTTGGGGACAAACCTTTCTTTCGTTGTGGGTTGTATAACAGCACTAAATCCCCTTCTTTAAAACCTTCCGAGTTGATGGCTTTGTCGTATCTGGCTTTCATCTTATCACTCATGATCTTCGTCCGTTGTCTTACAAGATCGTGTATTTCTCTCATTTCTTCTTCCAAGATGCTAGTGGATTTCCTGGCATTTATTCCTTCATCAGCATTTATCCCAAACTTCAAGTCAGCTGGCAACCGCAGATCATTCCCAAAAATTACTTTTGCCGGGGTCTGACCCGTTGTTTCATGTATTGCCGAGCGATATGCCATCAGGAACAAGGAGACGTGCGTATCCCAATCTTTCTGGAACTTATCCACTACTTTCCTCATGTGCTCTTCCAAGGTTCGATTGAAACGTTCCACCATGCCATCTGACTGAGGATGCAATGCAGTTGTTCGAGTTTTCCGAATACCCAATATCTTGCACATTTCTTGGAATACGACTGATTCGAAATTCCTGCCTTGGTCAGAATGTAACTCCATCGGTACACCAAACCTCGCTATCCAATTGTTAGTGAACGCCACTGCAATGGTTTCTGCCTCTTGATTTGGAATCGGGTAAACTTCTGGCCATTTGCTGAAATAGTCCATAACAACTAATACGTACTTACGTACCCAATAGAATCTCTGCTTGACTTTCTCCAACGTTTTCGTGACTCCGAGATGACCTCCACTTGGGCCATTATGTAGCTCATTCAAAACATCAGAGATTTTCTTCCTTGGGACAACTACCAGCTTCCGAGCGCATTGACCATCTTCGCTTTCCCATACTCTATGTAAGCAACCGGATACCAATTTCAGACTGTTCCACTGTGCCCAATATGACTTGGCAACAGGACTCTCTGCTGACATCTCCTCTCTTGTTGGTCGTTCGTTTTGCTCGATTCCTTGCATCACACGTACCAGATCTGGGTCCTCTAGCTGATGCTTCCTTAGTTGATCCATGTTCCATTCGTCCGTAGATGTTATAGTCATTAGCCGCACATCTATAACATCTTCCTTGGCCTCAGCTTTCGAACAATGCTTGCATTCTAGGTTACATGGTCGCCGGGACATTGCATCAGCATTGCCGTGGTTGCTGCCTTTGCGATGCTCTATGGAAAAGTCATAACTTTGTAGTCGCTCTATCCACCGTGCCAATTGACCTTCTGGATTACGGAACTGCAAGAGCCATTTCAAGGCTGCATGGTCTGTCCTGACGTGAAATCGCTGTCCATAGAGATACTTGTGGAAATGCTTGATGCACTCCACCAATGCCAGTAGTTCTCTCCGTGTTACACAATAGTTCCTTTCGGGCTTCCCAATTGTGCGGCTATAGTACGCCACTACCTTCTCCTGCCCATCGACATTCTGTGACAAAACCCCTCCAATCGCGTAACCGCTCGCGTCTGTATCCAAAATAAATGTTGAGCCTGGGATCGGATACGCTAGCATTGGGGCAGTGCACAGCCGTTCCTTCAAGGTTTGGAAAGCCACTTCATGTTCCTTCTTCCAATCAAATGACATATTCTTCCTGGTCAACTCATGAAGGCTACTAGCTACGCTGGCGAAATTCGGTACAAATCGACGATAATACGTGCACAGTCCGAGGAAACTTCGTAGCTCATGTAAATTTTTCGGCCTTGGCCAATCCTTTACTGCTTCGATCTTCTCTTTA
Source organism: Campiglossa producta (assembly GCA_964058755.1). Lineage (NCBI taxonomy): Eukaryota > Metazoa > Arthropoda > Insecta > Diptera > Tephritidae > Campiglossa > Campiglossa producta. The sequence goes on from CAXKVI010000004.1 coordinate 29,124,741, forward strand.
GCAGTGCAAATTCCCTCCGTAGTAACCTTGTGACCTAAGTAACTTACTTCCTTCTTGAACAATGCACACTTTTTGGGACTTAATTTCAGACCAGCGCCAGCTATCCTTTGGAAAACTTCCTCCAAGTTCTTAAGGTGTTCCTCAAAGCTTTTTCCCAGCACGATGATGTCATCCAGGTACACCAAACATGTTTTCCAATGCAGTCCTTTCAATACTTGATCCATGAGTCTCTCAAAAGTAGCTGGAGCGTTACATAGTCCAAAGGGCATTACCGTAAATTGCCACAGCCCCTCTCCAATGCTGAAGGCTGTCTTTTCCTTATCCTCATCTTTCACCTCTACTTGCCAATAGCCGCTTTTTAAGTCCAGTGTTGAGAACCATTTCGTACCAGATAGTGAGTCCAGAGTATCGTCAATTCTGGGTAATGGATAGCTGTCCTTTTTCGTTACGTCGTTCAACTTCCGGTAGTCCACACAGAACCGCATTTTTCCATCCTTTTTCTTCACTAGCACTACCGGTGAGCTCCATGGACTAGCTGATGGTTCGATCACGCCGCTGTCACTCATTTCTTGTATAATTTCTCTTACCACTTGGCGTTTGGCCAATGGAACACTTCGAGGAGCTTGGCGGATTGGTCTCGCGTCACCGGTATCAATGTGATGCTTCACTACATTGGTCCGACCTGGTTTGGAGCCATCCTTGTCAAATATGGTAGAGTACTTTAGTAGAAGTTGGTTTGCCTTACTCTGGTGGTCTTCTTCGAGCTCTTGCGTCCACGCCGTGATATTATCTGATAGATTACTGTTGCTGGTAGAGACATTTCCCTGGAGCTGTTCACAGTTTATAATCACCTCCACCTCCTGACATTGTCCCAATATAGCTCCTTTGGAAAGCTTGATCGGCGATCGGAACTCTTTTAGTACTCTTACCGGTATACGTCCATTTTGTTTTGTCATAGCCAGTGTTTTTCCTACTAGTATATCCGTCTTTGAATTGTTTGCTGCCTCGACAACCCACAATTTGTTTGTCCCATAATCTCCATCAATCCTTGCCCAAACGACTGCCTCCGACTTCGGTGGAATTTGTTGACTATCTTCCACGAGTACCCGCTTACTGATGTACTTGTTCTCGTAACCAAATTTGAGTGGCACATCCATGTTCTTATAGCTCATGGTCCTGTTTTGCATGTCGATCTTGATGCCTTGGTTGCTTAAGAAATCCACCACCAACTATGATCTCATCAACAATATCTGCCACTATAAAATTGTGCAGTACGGTGACATTTCCAATTCCGATTTCACATGTTATTTCTCCTTGGACTTGAGTGTCCTCACCAGTCGCCGTACGCAATTTCGCTCCATGTAATGGCCCATGTAATGGCCTTCGCACATTCGCTTTTCATAACTACACCACTGCACAATACCTTCGCCTTCGAACCATTGCAGTTGTCGCTGCAAGGTATGTACATCTCGCCAATGCACCGCTAATCATCAGCTAATAGAAAAGTGCGTGCATAAAAAACATAATTTTTGGACCGTCGCGACTCACACCTACATAGATCGTCATCGCTGCAACTCTTCGCTCACCAACAACACTAATCATCACTCATTGACCTTCGATTGGGACATGCGCTCTGTCGCCGTTAACTTTATTCACTCATTTTTGTTACGATATGAATTATATAGCATAAGAGATGTAATTGGAATTAGCCTTGTAGAGTCCATATCGAATACTCTGCCAGTACAGAGCAAATAAAAATCTACCTTTTGTTATCAGCTTAAAGAAGCTGATTCGCATAATAAAAGGCCAAATAAAAATTATTATTTTGCCCAACCACGAGGTCCTTCGAGCCGGATTCCGGCTAGCGCATACCACAGCTTGAAATCATCGCAAATTATCCAGTTCCAATCAATTTTGATAATGGCAGAAAGCGGCGATCTGGCATTGAATGCAGGAGGAGCAGCTTCGTCAGATGAAGAATTTACACCAGCAAGGTCAAAAACCACCAACAACATACGAGTGAAGGAGCTGCGACGAGAGCAGGTATGTCGCAGAGTGTCTGAACTACGCCAAACCATAGACCACATCAACACTCTTACTGTTTCACAACTAGAGACAAAGCTAGCGCTCCTCGAGCATCATTTTTCGACATTCGAGCAACTGCAGTCAGAGCTGGAGTGCTTGGATGAGTCGCAGTTTTTGTTGAATCACCGAACAACATTCGAAGAGACGTTTTGTGATGTGAAGAGTGTCATCATAGAGCGTATAGCTGCATTCCGCAGGAATGATGGGTTCAGCAGCACCATAGTCCCTGCAACAAATTCCCCATCTTCGTCACATTCAACTCTGGACAGGTTACCGAAGCTGCAACTGACCAAATTTAGCGGCAAACATACAGAGTGGTTGGACTTCTACAATATGTTCAAGGTCCTAGTGCACAACAACGGCGGATTGGAAGATGTTGAAAAATTCCAGTACCTGCGCTCCTGTTTGAGTGACACCGCATTTCGTTTAATACAATCACTGGAAGTCACTCATGACAATTACCAACGAGCTGTGGATTTGCTGGTAAGTCGTTACGATAATAAACGATACATCTTCCAGTCCCACCTACAAGCGATCTTCGAGAATGGTGCAATCAGTCACCCCACCGTTGGGTCTCTTCGTGAATTCATTGATTCAATTAACGCCCATCTTCGTGCCATGCAGTCATTGGCATCACGCCCGCAAATAGCTGACGGTATTTTACTTCAGCTGATCGTAGCAAAATTAGATCACGAGACGCAGTTGAAATGGGAGGAGGAAGTGTCTTCGAAATGGGACATTGCCACCTCTTTCCAACTTCCATCATGGGACGATCTTGTGTCCTTCATTGAGCGCCGCTGTCAAACGATTTACATTGTGAAGGCCAACAACAACACATCAAGTAGAGTCGTGCCATCTAAGGGTTCAACACGTTTACCGAAGGTAGGGTCGGCATTGGTAACTTCATCGAGCATTAATAAGTGTCCACTGTGCGACGAGATCGCTTCATCGCAATGGACCCGATGCAGAGATATGATCTTGCCAAGAAAAGAAACTTGTGCTTGAACTGCTTGGGAAAAAACCACGTTTCAAGCAAATGTCCATCAAACAATCGTTGCCAACACTGCAAAGTAAGCCATCACACTCTTCTTCATCGTTCATCGCCATCAACAGTAGCAAACACAGAATCGACTCCAGCGCCAGCAACGTCGTTGCACTCCCATCAACCAAGCGGTGACGTAATCCTTGCTACAGCCGTCGTACAACTACACAACACTCGTGGTAATACAATAATGGCTCGTGCGCTGCTTGACTCGGCATCTCAGCTTAATTTCATATCAGAGCGTATCGCAAATATGCTAAAAGCGCATCGAAATAAAATATCCATAGAGATCAGCGGGATAGGAGCGGTACGAACAAGAGCAAATTACGTTGCTGTCGTTGGAATTAAATCCATGCACACTGGATTCTCATCGTTGGTGGAAGCGGTAATTATGCCATCTATTTCGTCATCTCAGCCACGAAGCCTTATTGATACTGTGAGCTGGGGCATACCCAAAAACATAAATCTAGCCGACAACAACTTTCACATTCCTGGTGCTATTGATTTGCTGCTTGGAGCTAGCGTTTTCTTCGATATTCTGTCAGTGGGACAAATAAAACTACACAAAACCCTACCCACCCTTCAAAAAACACAGCTGGGTTGGGTAGTGGCTGGCGCATTGACTTCCCACTCCCCACTAGCATCATCCTCGGCGCTAACATCATCTTCATCGACGTACAACGACGCATCGTCACTAGCAAACTCATCGCTGAACTCGTTGGTGGAAAAATTCTGGGAAATTGAAGACAACTGCTACAAGCCATCTATCGACAAGGAAATAAGTGAGCATGAATGCGAAAAACACTTTCTCCAGAACACAACTCGTTGCTCGCATACTAAAAAATTCATCGTACGCCTCCCCTTCAAAGAAAGTCCTAATGTTAGGTAATTCACTGGACATAGCACGTCGAAGATTTTTCGCAATGGAAAAGAGAATGCAGAGTGACCGTATTATGCAGCAAGAATACAAAGCGTTCATGGAAGAATACATCGAGCTCCAACATATGGTGGCGGTTGACGCGAGCGCAGCAGCTGTGAAGGTGGGTACCTACATTCCTCATCATTGTGTGGTAAAGGAAGACAGTTCGACAACCAAACTACGTGTCGTATTTGACGCTTCATGCCGCACGTCAAATGGTAAGTCATTGAATGAAATTCTATACGTGGGGCCCACCATACAAGATGACATAGTAAAAATTCTCCTTCGCTTTCGAACTCATCGTTTCGTTCTAATGGCCGACATTGCAAAAATGTACCGGCAAATCATCGTTGACCCTCGTGATGCCAAGTGGCAGTGTATATTGTGGCGCGATTCCCCGTCAGAGCCTTTAACAACATATCAATTGCAAACGGTAACGTACGGCACTAGCTGCGCTCCGTTTTTGGCAGTTCGCTGCTTACAACAACTCGCACAGGAAAACCGTGAATTGTACCCTGTGGGAGCTCAAGTCACTCTTCGTGATTTCTACGTTGACAATCTCATGACGGGGGCATCCACAATAGAAGAGGTTATAAACATCAAGTCTGAAGTCACTGCACTACTAGCATCGGGTGGTTTTCCACTTCGTAAATTCGCTTCGAATAGCAACGCAATCATCGCAGACGTACCTAGCTGTGACGTGGAGGAAATAATCACAGTAGATGAGATGACGTATATCAAGGCTTTGGGGTTAAAGTGGTCACCAACAAACGACTATTTTATTTTCGCAAACAATACATCCGTATCATCACAGGTCACCAAGCGCACCATATTGGCACAAGTAGCAAGCTTCTTCGACCCCTTGGGCCTACTTAATCCTATCATCGTTAAGTGCAAAATTTTACTGCAACGCCTTTGGAAATTGCACTTGGCATGGGATGAAAGTGTACCACTATCCGTTCACACAGAATGGGAGATCATTTGTCAACAACTGGCCTTTGTCAATCGCATCAAAGTTCCACGGTATGTATACTTTACCAATAATACTAACCTACATGCCTTTGCAGATGCAAGCAGCAAGGCTTATGGAGCGTGCATTTATGCGGTATCTCGCGACGACGACGAAATACGCTCAATTCTAATTTGTGCAAAATCACGGGTGGCGCCAACGAAGGAGATAACCTTGCCAAAACTTGAACTCTGCGCCGCTCTGTTGCTCTCCGAGTTGCTTCATTCGGTCTTGGACACATTCAATGCTCAGCCTAGTCAAGTACACTGCTGGTCTGACTCCACAATCACATTGTCCTGGTTGCAACGTGAACCTCATTGCTGGACAACGTTCGTAGCCAACAGAGTTTCAAAAATTCAGAAAAATACTGCTGGGTTCACATGGCATCATGTCCCATCCGAGGAAAACCCAGCAGATCTGGTATCGCGTGGAGCGTTGGTAGAGACGCTCATTGGTAACACCTTGTGGTTTAATGGGCCAGCATTTTTGACTAAGGAAAGCAGTCTCTGGCCACGAAATCCAATAGACGCCTTACAAGAAGTTCCAGAACAGCGCAAGGTCTGCTTGAAGATAACATCTTCGCCGCCATACGATATCATAGCTGAACATAAATATGTCAACAGATATAATAAAATTCTTCGCATTTTTGCCTACGTTAAACGTTTCATGTCGTCGCTTCGTCATCGCTTTGTGGAATCAGGCCCAATCACCGCCCGAGAATTGGAAGAGTCTCTGTTGACCATATTACAACACATACAGAAGGTATTATCAACGGTGGGTGGATTATCAACGCTCGCAGTGTCATAAAACAGGTAATACATAATTGTATTTTGTGCTTTCGCAATAAACTAAAACTGCAGGAACAGCTCATGGGAGCACTGCCTCGAGAACGTGTTCAACCAGCGTATACGAAGCAAGGGCCCTATTAAGGTGTACGTAGCGCTGTTCATTTGCTTCACAACCAAAGCTGTACATTTAGAGTTGGTACCAGATTTAAGTACGGCCGCATTCATTGCCGCTCTTAAACGGTTCATTGCTCGCAGAGGGAAATGCCGAACAATCTTCTCAGACAATGCTACTAACTTTGCAGGTGCAAACAGAGAACTCAAAGAAATGTTGGCGGCATTCACATCACAACAGCATATCAACACAGTTCAATCCTCGCTAGCAGAAGAAGGTATAGAATGGAGGTTCATACCACCACGGTCACCACACTTCGGTGGGCTTTGGGAAAGCGCAGTCAAATGCGCAAAATATTATCTTCGACGAGTCATCGGTTCACACTTGCTTACATTCGATGAGCTAAACACTGTATGTTGCCAAGCTGAAGCAATGGTAAACAGCAGACCCCTTACGCCTTTGTCTTCGAGCCCTGACGATCTTCGTGCGCTTACCCCAGCGCATTTCTTAGTTGGCAGAGGGCTCACCACTGTACTCGAACCATCACTTCTACAAATTCCAACTGGGCTGCTAAACAGATACCAAATTGTTCAATCAATGCAACAAAACCTTTGGGAGCGTTGGCGGCAAGAATACTTGAAAGAACTTCAGCATCGCACAAAGTGGTGAACAACTTGCCAGAATTTAAAAATCAATGACATGGTCCTTATAAGCGAAGAATCAGCACCACCGCTAAAGTGGCCGTTAGGTAGAGTGGTTGAAACCTTCATTGGAAAGGATGGCCTAGTACGAGTCGTTCAAGTCAAAACTGCGGAAGGAACTTACAAAAGAGCAGTAACTCGCTTATGCAAATTACCAATCGAGTCGTCATCACAACAATAATGTCATTTGTAAGCAAGCTTCCAAGGGGGGAGAATGTTCGAGCACTAAGCTCTCATGGTATACGCGCCCCTTTGCACCCCTTCGCACGTTCGCTTTTCATAACTACACCACTGCACAATACCTTCGCCTTCGAACCATTGCAGTTGTCGCTGCAAGGTAAGTACATCTCGCCAATGCACCGCTAATCATCAGCTAATAGAAAAGTGCGTGCATAAAAAACATAATTTTTGGACCGTCGCGACTCACACCTACATAGATCGTCATCGCTGCAACTCTTCGCTCACCAACAACACTAATCATCACTCATTGACCTTCGATTGGGACATGCGCTCTGTCGCCGTTAACTTTATTCACTCATTTTTGTTACGATATGAATTATATAGCATAAGAGATGTAATTGGAATTAGCCTTGTAGAGTCCATATCGAATACTCTGCCAGTACAGAGCAAATAAAAATCTACCTTTTGTTATCAGCTTAAAGAAGCTGATTCGCATAATAAAAGGCCAAATAAAAATTATTATTTTGCCCAACCAGAATGAAAAATAGTTATTTTAATGTGCAGTTCGACACTTGTAGGAAAAATAGAAAAATTTTGCAAAGTACAAAAAGGAAATATAAATGGAAATGTATATATGGTTTTGCGATACATATGTATTAAAGGTTAAATAATGAAAATGAATAAATGAAATTGTACATAGAATACTTATGCCGCTGCTGCTGCTGTCGGCTCCGCCTAGTCCTCGGCTTCCTCGGATGTTGCTGTACTTCTCTTTGACTTTGATTGGTGGCTAAAGATGATTTAGCGATCTTTTGTCGCTTTTTATTGCACTTGTTGTGCATATATATGTATTACTGCTTATAGTGCTTAGGTGGCGTGGTTTACTATGACCGCTATGATTTTAGCTTTATTGTTTCTAGGTTTTTTTTTTTCTCTCTTCACCTTTGTTTGTCCTTTAGTTGATCTTTTTACGGTTTTCGTTACTTTTCTTACAATCTTTTTTTCAAACTGTACTTAATTTTTGCGATCTTGCTGTTTAATTTTTTTCCACTCACGCCACCAGCACTTTAACTATTTTTACCGTCATTTCAAATATATTCTGGTACAGTTTTTCAAAATGTCTATGTGAACGACTACGTGGCCACAGTACAATATGGCAGCGCCAAAATTTATCGAATATCTATCATCATCATTGTCATTTTCTTTATATCATTTTTTCGCACAATCATTTTGGACAGCAAGGCAAGAAGACATACAATTTGTAATTTTTTGTTATTCCTTTGTCATATTTTCGTGCTTAAGTTTTCATTTATCGTACGTTTGTATCATCTATATACAGTACATGTAATAATAATATTCAGTTTTTATTAATTAAACGTATCAAAATCTACTTGAAGTTTTTAATTTGCTGCAGTCGGGACGTCGTCCACACATTTTTACAAATTGTCTTCTTTGCCAATCGCAGCAAATTGCCGGGTTATCACCACGCCGCCATTTTCATTATACGAACGTTTCCAAATTGGACAAAGTTTCACAAATTGTCTTTGCAAGTCGCCAAATTGCCGGGCTATCGCCAAGCCGCCATTTTCATTCGCCGAACTTTGCAAATTGGACAAACGTTGATGAATTGTCATTTGCAAGTCATTTTAAATTGTCAGGCCATTACAATGGGACTTTTTGCAAATTGGAAATAATGAGTCATCTGCAAGAACGCTTAAAGTGCATTTGAAGTTTTAACAAAAGCACAGTTATAAGAAGAAAGCCTTTTAAGTCAGTTTCGGTTTCAAGTTATTGGCCGAAGTTCACCGTTAAGTACATTAGCCGATACATAACGGGCCGCCATATTGCCTTTTAGTTTTTTCTTTTTTGCTGCTCCCACCATTTGTAGACAACCATGCCGGCAGGCTCTACCCTCTTCCCATATTTGAAGGGAGTCCCGAAGATTGGCCACTCTTTATCGCATGCTATAACGACACGACTGCCGAATTCAACTATAGCAACAGGCAAAACCTCATACGGTTGCAAAAGGCTTTGCGAGGTGAAGCAAAGCGCACAGTGACATCACTACTGATTTATCCCGAAAACGTACCAAGTGTTTTGGATGAATTGAAATTTAATTTTGGCCGACCGGAGTTGTTGGTTCGTTCACAGCTACAGAAAATACAAAGCTTTCCACACATTGCTGAAAATCGTCTCGACCAGATATTAGACCTTGCGTCAAAAGTACGGAATGTAGTCGCGTTCTTCAAATCGGCAAGATGCGAACATCACCTCATTAACCCAACCTTGCTCGACTCGTTAATAGCGAAATTGCCTCCCTCAAAACAATTTGAGTGGGGTAGACGTGCCGCAGAAATAAATACGTATCCAACAGTTGAATATTTCGCTGATTGGCTAAGTGAATTAGCTCGAATAGTCGCGCTGATGCCAAGGGTAGCCGAACGAAGTAGTCTAGTGCCAGTGGTACGTCAAACCAATCAACCAACAACAAGTAGTCGTCAGGCAGCAGTAGCAGGAGGTGGTAGCCGTCGAATACTACATAGCACAGAAGCACCAAACACACGTCGTCAGCAACGGTGCGTTTTATGCAGCCAGGGTCACGCACTCACAGAGTGCAGACAGTTTAACGCACACGATGTCAATGAAAGATGGGCCGTCGTAAAGCGCCACCAATTATGTTTTGGGTGTCTGGTCAAAGGATACAATTTGCTAACGTGTCAACGGCGAGTCACGTGTGCAATCGATGGGTGCCAGCGTAAGCACCACCAACTGTTGCACGCCACAACTGAAGTGAGTACCAACGCCAACGTAAGTACGAATTCCAACGAGAGCCCAGTAGAATACGTCTACAATTGCCGTGAAGAAGGTCAGTCGACATTATTTAAAATATTACCTGTTACATTATTTGGGCCTCATGGTAAATTAGAAGTTTATGCAATGTTTGACGAAGGGTCGTCAATTTCATTGATAAGCGAAAATGTGGCCAACAGCCTAGGATTGCAAGGGCAAAGGTCACTACTATCATTGCAGTGGTATGGAAAAAACAAAAGTACAGAAGAATCACGAAAGGTATCGGTCGACATACGAGGTCTAGACGATAATCACACGTTTGCCATAAAAAACGTTCGAACGATACAAAACTTAGATTTACCAGAGCAATCTTTCGACAAAACTAAATTTTATCATTTACAGACTTTGCCAATAGCCAGCTATGCGAACATTAAGCCAGAATTGTTACTTGGGTTAGATAACTCGTTCCTCAGTGTCGCACGCAATACCATTGAAAATGGACCAAGCCAGCCTATTGCCGCCAAAACTAAGTTAGGCTGGATGGTGTACGGGCCAGTACAAGAGTTTGATTACAACGAGGCAAGAGTTATGCTGGTAAACGAATCGTCGTCTGCAAAACGCCTGCATAAGCTAGTCGAAGACTACATCGCCACCGACACATTAGCCATCAAGTCGCCTGTCAACATCGTTTTAGAATCGGATAACAATATGCGAGCAAGGAAAATTCTGGAAGACACAACAAAATATCTTGGAAGTCGTTATGAGGTAGGACTGTTGTGGCGAGATGATAACATTAAATTACCATCGAGCTACAGCGTGGCACAAAAACGTCTATTTAACATCGAAGCAAAAATGAAAAGGGATAGCCAGTTTGCTAAATGCTACGTTAACGAAATAAATAAATACATCGACAAGGGCTACGCCAGGCAACTCACGCCATATGAAGTCAACCAGTCTCACCCAATGACATGGTATCTTCCGCACTTTGGGGTTATTAACGCACATAAACCAGACAAACTACGCATTGTATTTGATGCTGCTGCCATTGCATCAAACATGTCGCTTAACAGCGCCCTACTTAAAGGGCCTGAGAAGGCACAGTCGTTGCTAAGCATCCTTTTCAAATTTCGCATAGGGGTAATTGCCGTCGCCGGAGATATAGAGGAAATGTTTTCCCAAGTGCAAATCAGGGCTGAAGACCAGAATGCGCAGCGTTTTCTCTGGAGAGATGGTGATCCCAGTAAGCCAATTCGGGTGTATGCCATGACCTCGATGATATTCGGTGCCACCTGTTCACCGTGCTGCGCCGAGTACATAAAGAACCTTAATGCCGCAAAGTTCAGTTCCGAGATGCGAATGGGGTCAGATGCTGTCATCAACAAGACGTATGTGGACGATCTTGTAATCAGTTTCAAAGACTTAGAAGAGGCTAAGCAAACTATAGCAGAAGCCGTACAGATTAATAAGGCCGCCGGATTTCATCTTCGAAAATTTGTATCGAACAACAAAACGCTAGAAGCGAGCCTAAACAATACGAACAATCATGCGTCAGCCGTCATCAATCTTGAACGTCAAGCTGAGGTCGACAAAATCCTCGGCATGTTTTGGAACACAACAACGGACGCACTTGAGTTTCACTTTAAATTTTTCAAAATAGCCAAAGACATTATTGAAGGCAAGCGATCACCGACGAAGCGCGAACTTTTGGGAATAGTCATGTCAGTATATGATCCGTTCGGTTTCCTCACAAATATCACAATATCAGCTAAATTGTTGCTTCAGTCGCTATGGAAACAAGCCGTAGCATGGGATGAAGAACTACCACCTGATATAGCCGCACGATGGAGAAGTTGGTGGAAGCAATTTCAGTCGGTGAAAACAGTATCAATTCCACGGTGTTATTCCAGTCTCATACCAAACGCCGAAAACATCCAACTGCATATATTCGTCGACGCAAGCACAACCGCCTATGCAGCTGTTGCCTATTTGAGGGTGCAAAAGGGCAGTACAGTCGAGGTGTCGTTACTCTTTGCCAAATCTGCGTGTGCGCCACTCAAAGCAACAACAGTTCCACGTTTGGAATTACAAGCAGCTGTGATGGGATGCCGAATAAAAAACATAATTGAACAAAGCCTCGATTTCGACGTTAACAGAACCGTTTTTTGGAGTGACTCACAGACCGTGATTCTATGGATACGCTCTCACACCAGGGCGTACAAACCGTTCGTCGCTCATAGAATCGCTGAAATTTTAGCCAGCAGCACGACTGATCAGTGGCGTTGGGTGCCTACTAATTCGAACGTTGCCGATGAAGCAACACGCGCAAAATCGACGTTATCACAAACGCGATGGTTGGAAGGACCAACATTCTTATACCAGGACGAGGAGCACTGGCCTCGAGAAAGTACAATGTCATCCACCGAATGTGCCAGCGAAGAGCTGACTAGTCGCCAACTACTTCTCTGCAAACCAGGTGAGAAATTTATCAATTTTTCTAATTTTTCGTCCTTTCTTACACTTGTCAGAGTCATGGGTTGGGTACAACGCTTCGTTAGTAATGCTAGGAAGAAAGTACGCAAAGGCGAGTTACAAGCGGATAAATTGACTGCTGCGGAAAATCAAATATGTCGCATGGTGCAACATGAAGCTTACCAACCGGAAATCCAATCACTACAAAAGAAAGTCGCCATCACAAAGCATAGTAGCCTGTATCCCTTAACGCCGTATTTGGATGATGACGGGTTGCTGAGGGTCTATGGAAGAATAGACGCAGCCTACTGTTTGCCGCTATCGGCACGCCGTCCGATCATTTTGCCACCGCACAATCACGTAACGAAGTTAATGGTATCCGACCACCATAAGAAAAGGCACCACCAAAACGAGTGCTTAGTCATCAATGAGATTCGACAACGATACTGGGTGCCGGCAATACGCAATGTGCTAAGGTCCGTAAAGAAAAGCTGCCCAGTTTGTGTATACGACAGAGCAAGACCATCGGTGCCTCTTATGGGTCAGCTACCTAAAGACCGCCTAACACCCTACGTCCGCCCCTTCACATACGTGGATTACTGCGGTCCCTTTCATGTGGCCATAGGAAGAAGAAGAGAAAAGCGTTGGATTGCACTATTCACTTGTATGACAACCAGAGCCGTGCACTTAGAGCTAGCAGAAAATCTATCAACCGATGCGTTTATCATCTGTCTTCGTAATTTTGTTAATAGACGTGGGGTGCCCGTACGCATGCGCAGCGATAATGGGACTAATTTCGTCGGTGCACAGAGGGAGATGAAGGAGGCGGATAGGTTGTTCGATTTTGGCGCCATAACACGCGAAATGTCAAAAAATAAGATCGATTGGGTATTTAATTGTCCAGCAGACCCAAGCAGTGGAGGCTGCTGGGAACGCCTCATTCAATGCACCAAAAGACTGCTAGAGAAAGTATTTAAAGAGGAAGCGCCAAGAGTCGAAACGTTCCGCAGCGTAACAATTGAGATAGAGAACATAATAAACAGCCGTCCATGGACTGATTTACCGGTGTCACCAGGGGATGCGGAACCCCTCACTCCAAATCATTTTTTACTGGGTTGCTTGAACTCCACACAAACACCACATCCTGATGAGGAACATCTATGCCTTCGCAAGCAATGGAGAATAGCACAGAATTTGAAAAATCGTGCCTGGAAGCGCTGGACATTGGAGTACCTGCCACGTCTCCTCTGTCGTGCTAAGTGGAGGGATGAGGCAGAGGCACTGAAGCCAGGAGCACTGGTGGTGATATGCGATCCTTCAGCCCCGCGAAGTCAATGGGAAAAGGGCAAAATAACGGAGGTATTTCCAGGCAATGACGGCAGAATTCGTAGCGCTAATGTGCGCACTTCACACGGCATTTTACGGCGACCCGCACGACAGCTAGCCGCTATACGATTTTGCGAACCCCCGGAAGATTCGCCAGGAGGTGGAATGTGAACGACTACGTGGCCACAGTACAATATGGCAGCGCCAAAATTTATCGAATATCTATCATCATCATTGTCATTTTCTTTATATCATTTTTTCGCACAATCATTTTGGACAGCAAGGCAAGAAGACATACAATTTGTAATTTTTTGTTATTCCTTTGTCATATTTTCGTGCTTAAGTTTTCATTTATCGTACGTTTGTATCATCTATATACAGTACATGTAATAATAATATTCAGTTTTTATTAATTAAACGTATCAAAATCTACTTGAAGTTTTTAATTTGCTGCAATCGGGACGTCGTCCACAGTCTATATATGTTTTTCCCCACTAGGTTGCTCCGCAGTTTTGGCAGTCTTAATTTTAATCTTTTTTAAATTTTTTCAGTTTTCAAATCAATTATTCTTTGTAGTTTTTTTTTTTGATGATTTAACATTTTATTTTATTTTTTTTTTGGTTTTTTTTTTTAATTTTTTTTTTTTTTTTTTAATTTTTTAAATTTTTAAATCCAGCAAAAAAATTTTTGAAATTTGATTGTTTTTTTATTTTTTTTATTTTTTTTATTTTTTTTGTTTTTTTGTAAACTTAAATTTTAGCAATTTTAAAGTGTTTAGTATTTTCTTTAAAGTTTTTTTGAAATATTTGTTTAAATTTGTCAGTTTTGGTTATAACCTTTAAGTAATTAATTTTTTTTTGTAGTATTTTTAGCTTTTCCATATATTTTTGATTTTAAACTTTTTGTATTTTTAGCGTAGTTTCCAGAAAAATACTTTTTTTTGTTTGAAACTTGTAAGTTGTTAAAGTTAATTTTTTTTTAAATTGGTTTTTATTTTTAACTTTTTTTTGAATTTTTTTTTTAAATTTTTATGAATTTTTTTTTGTAAATTTTTGATTTTTTTGTATTTTTGTTTTTTGTTTGTATTTTTTTCTTTTTTTCATTATTTTTGCATTTATAACAATGATACGTTGAAATTGGGCCATTAGCACAACGGCATGAGAAAAAACTAAACTGAATTCATTTCCAGGGTTGCCGTTGGCAGGGTGGCTATTTTTCCGCCCTTTTGTATGGGAAATGTATGGGGAAAAAGTGAGATTTTTTTCAAAGTGTTTTTTCTCATAATTTTTTAAATTTTTGTGTGTGTTACTGTGTATGTGTGTGCCACAGTACAAAAATCTTTCATTTTTATCTCTCCTTTTTTGAAAAACATTTCAAATATTATGAGATAAATCACTTTGAAAAAAATCCTATTTTTTCCCATACATTTTCCATAAAAAAGGGCGAAAAAATAGCCACCCCTATGGATTAAGTTACAGCGCTTTTTTTTGCTTGGCTTATTTTCTCATCGATACCTAACTTTTTAGAGCCTAAGAACAAGTCGACATTTTTTTAATCACCCTAGTGTACATGTTTCTTTGCTAGTAAAAAATGTGGATACATTTTTGTCAGGATGGATACACTTTTGGATACAAAAAAAATTGAGCTTGTGGCAACGCTGTTCATTTCCCCTTTTTTTTGCGTTTTGTTACATTTTAGGTAACTCTTTTTTTGTTTTTGTTCTTTTTAATAAGTTAGTTATTAAATTTTTTTATGCATTGTTGCATATGGTGATGTATTGTAGCTCCAAAGCTACATGCAAGCCTCGTGGCTTTTGGTGTGGCAGGTTGCCGGCTGTCCCGGTCGCCATATAATGGTTCCAAAATGGAAGCCTGGTTCGGAGATGCTCCGTCGCTCATACACACCCATTTCCAGTATCAAATAAAAACACCGATCGCAATATTATTTTTCAATGTTCAAAAAGTTCGTTTTATTACTAATATGAACTGCTTAAACTAAACATATCTAAGTTTCACTGTTCGCGCACGCCCGCACAACCTGCCACTCTAGTTGTTCAAACTCAACTCAACTCACTTCGCAGTCGCTGCAACTTATCTGGTGCATTTCTCTGCCCAGTCAACTTATCTATGCATATTCATTAAGTTGGCTGCGGTTGCGCTGCGCTAATTATGTCTAGTACTATAGCAACAGTTTGAGAGCTTAGGTACTAACCTAAAGATAGTTTTACATGATAGGTTTTCGCCTTACACTTTCATTAAAAAAAAAAATATCAAAACCGGATCAAAAATGAAGGCTTTGGAGGATTTTGAATAGTAAACTTCAATTATTTCCTACTGCTTGGGGCATCTCCTGGAGTTTATTAGTAGTCACAATATCAGTGTAATGAACCGTGGTAATGAACCTACTTTCGTAGGTTCTTGACCTTACTCTATGCAGCCAAAATATGGCCTTCGCTGTCACAAATTGGCACGTCTCGTGGGAGGAATCAATGTCGTACCCCGAACATATTGTAATCGACATGGAACACTGCTCTGACCATGAGCCCGTTTTCAGAAATCCTAAGAAAATACACTGTAAAAAATTATTCGCAAAAAAAATTTTTTTTTCCAAATTTGTTTTTTTTTTTTTAATTTGAGTATGCAGTATTAAAGATCATTAACTTTTAGTATAATAAAGTGTAAATTTTGAGTAGCTAACTATTAACGTTGATTTTTAATAATTTTTTTTATTAAATTAACGGATACCATGTACAATAGGGTAGATGCACAAAAAAAGTTTTTCCAGTGCACCCCTGGGATTAAAGATATTTTGAAGGCCATATTATAGATATTTTGCCAAGCCCCCCGATGGGCTATTTACTTTTTTTGACACTACGTCGCCATTTTAAGTCCGATTTTAAATGGTAAAAAAAAAAAAAAAAAATTTTTGCGAATAATTTTTTTCAGTGTATTAAAAATTTTCATATGATAATTTTTTTTGTTTGGTATTTCTCTAACCTTTATTTTGAAATAGTTTAAAAAAAAAACTTTGCTAACTGAAGCAGGGTAATATCGTTTTTCCAAAATTTTCCGTTTTCCCGAACTTTGCACCAAAAAACAGAATGTAAACAAACCGAAATTCAAAATTCGGGCTCAGCTATGCTCTTGAAAATCTCAAAACCCTTCATTTAAAAAAAAAAAATATCAAAACCGGATCAAAAATGAAGGCTGTGGAGGATTTTGAACAGTAAACTTCAATTATTTCCCACTGTGCTACGGCAGTGCGGCTCCAAAAAGCCCTTGCGCGAGGCCATGTCAACGTCATTGGTACTCTGAAGAACTCAGATGGAAGCTGCATGAAGCAGCCGGAAGACACATTCAAACTTTTGCTTGCTACTCACTTTCCGGACTGTATACCAGGCTATCAACACTCACATCCCGTAGTAGATGATTCTCCAACAATTAGTGGCAGGAACGCATGAAGAAACAATATCCGATCGCATGCAACAAGCCCTGCGCATCATTGAAAGATGGTGTTCTAACAAAGGTTTATCTATCAACCCAAATAAAACAGTCTTGGTGCCTTTCACCAGGCGAAGAAAACTTTCTATGTTAGAGCCGTCCCTAGGAGGCAGCCGCATAGGTTTTTCGACGGAAGCGAAATACCTAGGGGTAACATTGGACAAAACCCTCACATGGAATGCTCATTTGGAGGCCACCATAAATAAAGCAACGAGGGCCTTTTTCGCCTGCACCTAGACTTTATGGCAAAACATGGGGGCTGTCTCCAAAAATGACGCACTGGTCATTTAATACAGTTGTGAAGCCAATAGTCACATACGCTAGTCTGGTGGCCTAAGACTGCTCAAAGAACAGCGGCAACTAAATTAAGGGCCACTTGCATAAAAGCCGATTACGACTAATCGGTGATTAACTTGACAGTATTTTGTATGGTTAGCTGTCAAGTTAATCACCGATTAGTCGTTATCGGCTTTTATGCCAGCGGCCCTAAATAAGCTGCATCGGCTCGATATAACAGGCGCTATGAGAACGTGCTTTGCTGATGCTTTAAGTGCCCTTGTGGGAATACCTCCTTTCCCTATTCTGATAGAGAAGGAGGCCGCACTTGCTGCATTAAGACTTCAAAACATTTCCGATCTAAAAATCGGAAATATGACAGGACATATGAAGATAGTCAAGAATTTCATAAATAGTCCTATATTGCAAGTAAGTGATGCAATAACTCCTACGCTCATGATCATGCGAAATGTTCAAGTTTCGATCGTAGATCGAGCGCTCTGGAACACAGGGAATCCTTACGCTAAATCCGATTCGGAGATTTGGTATACGGATGGATCGAAGCTGGAAGATGGTAAAATGGGAGCTGGTATCTATGGACCAAATTACAAAAATTCGGTACCGATGGGTGACTACCCCACTATCTTTCAAGCGGAAATCCACGCAATAGAATTATGTGTCAGAGAATGCCTCCGAAGAAGACTATCCACTAGGCGAATCTAAATTATGTCGGACAGTCAGGCCGCCCTACGTGCCTTGCAGTCTTACACTATAACCTTGAAGCTTGTCGATGAGTGCGTTGTTGTTGTTGTTGTAACGAGGTGTAGCCCTGCCTAAATGTCAGACAGGGTCACCTCGAGTGTATTGCTCTTGGCCGGGTCGATATAAGAAAACGGCCCGGGTCGTTTCGGCACGATGGGTACAGCACAAGTACTGGTACCGTTCTCGTAGATCCGGCAATACAAGAAACTAAACTAGCCGTGCAGGCTATGTAGGTCATTTAGCGTTACCCAGGGTGCACCAACTGGGAGGCGACCTACTTTTACACCCCTCTTTAAGCTTTGCGTCGCAGTCCTTAATGATCTGGGAGCCAAAAACAAAGTTTTGTTAGGTTGGGTCCCAGGGCATGAAGGGAATGACGGCAACGAAAAAACAGATCACCTGGCAAAACATGGTGCTCTAACAGCATTTTATGGTCCGGAACCCTTTTGTGGACTCATGAAGGCCCACGTAAAGGAGACCATAAGCAACTGGGAAGACAAACAGTTTAGGCAGCATTGGCTTAGCAGCCTATGGCAGAGGCAGGCCAAACTCTTTATAGAACCCTCACAAAGAGCATTAGCCAGGCTCATTTATCTAAGAAGGGGGGGATCTAAGAACCCTCACTGGGTATTATACGGGACATTGCGGTCTGCGTTATCACCTGAGTAAGCTGAATCTGTCAGATACAACAATTTGTCGTTTTTGCGAACTGGACGATGAAACGCCGGTTCAGCAATAAGCTGATAGGTCACACAATAGATCGTACTAATGGTCGCGGTGTAATAAGGCCTTATAATAATAATAATAATAATAATAATATGAAAGAGTTTGAGAGGAGTAACGAGTGGAATAAGGGGATAAGAAAAAGGAAAAGATAATGGGGAGGGAGATCAACTGATTGCTTGTATAACATACATACATACTTTCGTACAATCCTCCATGCTCTTAGCAGTACCCATATTTTCCTGAGCCATAACCTTTCGCTGCAAATACGAGGCAATCAAAATAAATGGCGTGAACGCTAAAGCCAATAAACCCAAACTCCATTCATAGTACATGGATAGGCCAACACCCAATAATATAGTGGCCAATGATTGTACAACGGTTCCAATACGTTGACCAGTTGCCTGAAAAAGGATAGAAGTTATTAAAGTTACTTGATTTTTATGCGTGAAGCAACGAGATTTTTATACACTGCCTGCTAATCGCTGATTTAACTCGCAAGCAGTGTGGCCAGAAGTTTTTCGAGCTTATAGCTAAGTGGAAACAAAAAAATAGCTTAAAAAAAATAGTTAAAACTTTTTTCTTTAAAAATAGCTAATATTTCACGTTAAATTAAACCAAACACGTAGTTGCTAAATTATTATAAACGAAAAAAAAATTATAAGTCAGTCATTAAATATTAGTGTCCGACCGAATTTATTGAACGAAAAAAAAAAAAATTATAAGTCAGTCATTAAATATTAGTGTCCGACCGAAGTCGAATTTTCCACCGAAGCCGAAGCCGTAACCGAATATCCCATTTTCGGCCGAACACCGAAGCCGAATACGAAAATTAAAAAGATTTACCCAAGTTCGATATTTTTTTATTTCATTAAACTTCATTTTGTTGGCTTCGTATAAGCAAATGTAAGCGTTCAGGAGAGAAAAAAACCGCCTAACTGTTTTTGTTGACAATTCTTTTTAAATCTTAAAATGGGGGTTTTTTCTTCAACCCTTCTTGTTTATATACATACACTGAACCAAAAAAGTTCATGTTTCCAAAGAAAAAGTACATGCATTTTAAGAATTGTTCATTAAAACCTCTACAAAGAACTCTTTCATAGAAATTTAAGCATATTTGCTACTTGTTCTAAAAGTTGGCGACGGCGAGTACCGAAGAAGACATAATGATGAGCTGTATGAGCTTTACGCAGACGTGGACATAGTTCAGCGAATTAAAACCCAGCGGCTCCGCTGGCTAGGACACGTGGTGCGAATGAACGAAGACGCTCCGGCCCAGAAGGTATTTTTATCGGCACCCGCCGGTGGAAGTAGAGGAAGAGGGGGACCACCACTTCGATGGCAGGACCAAGTAGAGACAGACTTGCGAGCACGGAGTGTCTCTAATTGGCGCCAGTTGGCTCAACAAAGAACCGACTGGCGTAACATGTTGGACGGCCAAAATCGCCTAGAGTAAAATAAAATCAGTTTACAATTTTTATTTAATTTTATTTTTTTATTTAAAAATATATTTTGTTCAAATTTGTTTTGCGCTCTTTAAGCTTTGAGTTAAGCGTACGATATCAATCTTAAGACTAAACTTATAAGAAAATACGAAAAGAAAGAAAGATGAGATTAAAGAATAAATTAAGTAACGAATGCTTCCAAATAGAGAGTAAGCCACGCTCAGAGAACATTAACATAACTCCCCCACCGTTTGATAATACATTACTCCTGGAATGTTTGAACTTAAAATCTACGAACATGTGTTTGAAGTGTTTGTTGTTATTGTTATTGCATTTTGTTCTTGAGTGTTTACATTGTTGTTGCTATTTTGTTTTTGTTTTTATAGTTAACTATATTATGAGTGAAAATTAAACATACACAGTATATATTGTTTTACTTTTTGTTTTTACTTTTGAATTCTTATAACCTAAGGCTTTTAAACATATGTACATATTAAGTTTTTATTTTTTTGTCTTTCTTCGAATAGTTTCTTCCAGTCATGTTTCTTTCAAACTTTATATTACTTATTTCATTTTGATGCTTGTACTTTCGTTTTACAATTTTTATACCTTTCATGAACATGAAATGGTATTATAACTTTGGTCCGATGTTTGTAAATATGAGAAGAAGAAGAGATAGACCCATCAATAAGTATACCGAAATGATCAGGATGACGAGATGAGTTGATTTAGCCATGTCCGTCTGTCCGTCTGTCCGTCTGTCCGTCTGTCTGTCTGTCTGTTTGAACGCAAACTAGTCCCTCAGTTTTTGAGATATTTGGCTGAAATTTGGTATGCGGCCACCATTTTCCAATATAGGAATCATTTGTCGGAACCAGCAAGATCGGACCAATATAACATATAGCTCCCATACAACCGATTATTCCGATAAACGGATTTTGGGCTATAACTCCTGTAATTAAACACGAAGGAACATGAAATTTTGTAAGTATTGCTATTTTTATATGTGAAATATCGATGTTGAAACTCATAGAGATGGGATAAATATTTCACATAGCTCCCATACAATCGATTATTCCGATAAACGGATTTTGGGCTATAACTCCTGTAATTAAACACGTAGGAACGTGAAATTTTGTAAGTAATGCTATTTTTATATGTGAAATATCGGTGTTGAAACTCATAGAGATGGGATAAATATTTCACATAGCTCCCATACAATCGATTATTCCGATAAACGGATTTTGGGCTATAACTCCTGTAATTAAACACGTAGGAACGTGAAATTTCGTAAATGTTGCTATTTTAGAATGTGGAATGTCGATGTTAAAAATCAATGAGATTGGACCAATATAACACATCGTCCCCATATAATCGATAGCTCCGATAATTTCGGTATGAGCTAAAGTTAAATTCACACAGGCTGTACTGGGGATCAAACAGTGAAAATCGTGACGCTTATTCATGAAAGGTATTTAGCCTTCGGCACAGCCGAAGACAGCTTTCCTTACTTGTTCTGTCTCTTTTACAACCATTTTCGTCTACGAAATGTGTATTTTCTTTTTTCTTTACATTTTTAATAATATACTTTGGCTTTTGTTTTAAATTTTGAAATCCAAGATTTTTAACTAACTCTCTATCTTTATACTCCTGACACTCTTCTCTGTTCTTGTTAATTTTAGTAATAGTTTTTTCTTTTTTTCTATGTAAAAGCTCGTGAAGTTTTTGCCATTCTGATTTATCAATTTTTTTATGTAATAGATCAATGGGGTTTTGATGAGTTGTGGAATATATAGTGTCATTGTAAATTTGAACAGCTCTTAATACTAAAGTTTTATCGTCTATATTTTTATTTTTTTGATGTTCGCTCACGAGGCTGTTGTTGTTGATAAGTGGAGTTGCTTCCTACATTTTTGTTGTCGTTAAAGTTTTTGTAGAAATAGTCAGTTTCTACTAAAATCTCTTTCGCATTTATTAATGTAATTAAGTTTCTGGCTTTTAATATAAGCTTTGGCTCAAAAGGTAGTTTGTTTATAAAAATTTTTAAAACCATTTTTTCATTTGATGTACAATCGTACCAATTATTGTTTTCGGTGCTAGCTTTTAAATTTAATTTTGTCAAAAGGCCTATTAAATATTCTTACAAATCACTTATTGAATTTCTACATTCTGCGGCTTTGATTTTATTTACAATTGTTTCAATGCTTTCGCAAATACTAAAACTAGTTTTTAAAATGTTTTTTATGTGCTCCTATTCCAAGGGATTTCCATTGTTAATTAACGAAATGCTAGCCTTACCTACTACTTTGTGTCGTATTCTTAAATCAAATAACCGAATAAAGTCCGGGTTCGTATCAATTGTGATCTTTCGCAGCTCCTCTATATGTAAATGAATATGTCCAAATCTTCGACTTTTCCGTTAAATTCGGGAGCGTCTGCCAGCAAATCGAAAGTAGTATACCGAGCCATGATTGTGATATTTTTGTTTTTGTGAATTCTTCTTAACAGAAGTTTTGGCAGTTATAAATGCAGTTTTCGATACAGTTTCAAGAACAGTTTTTTTCTTCAAGAAATATTTTTTTATTAAATTTTTCGTAAATATATATATTTATTTTTGTAATTAAAATAATGTTTTGCTTTAATCACCTAAGCGAGTTAATAGTCAATTTAAACTTTTTAGCTTTTTTTTTATACGCACACACTTTTTATGCACAAGAGTTTTTAAATTTTTTTTTTTTTTTGGTCCAATTGTCGTTATATTTTAAGTTTTTTTCACCAAATTTACACTGTTTCCGTTTTTCGCGACTGCGCCAGTAAAATAAAATCAGTTTAAAATTTTTATTTAAATTTATTTTTTTATTTAAAAATTTATTTTTTGTTCAAATTTGTTTTGCGCTCTTTAATCTTTGAGTTAAGCGTACGATATCAATCTTAAGACTAAACTTATAAGTAAGCTTACAAACTAATTAGAGTAAGAGAAAATACGAAAAGATAGAAAGATGAGATTAAAGAATAAATTAAGTAACGGATGTTTCCAAATAGAGAGTAAGCCACGCTCAGAGAGCATTAACATAACTCAAGGCGGTTAAAGGCTATTTTAAGTAAGTAAAATATATAAAGTAAAATATATAAACAAATCCTCAGAAATCATGAATTCATTCATAAATTGTAAAATAATTTTCTTAGAATGAGCCGATAGCCATAGCAATTGGGACACATTTTCTTTCATATAGATATAGTGCAAACCCTGCCAGCAATTGGGTCAAAGTCATGTTTAAAATATATTAGACCTGGACTTGGCACATTTGAGTACCACTACATAATAATATTTAAAATCGACTTTATGGTAACTTTTTTTTTGGTAAGCGATGTATTTTTAGATGCACTATCGGTCTTTATTGAAATCTTATTTTTCATTTCTGTCACTTCCTATTAGAGGTGGCGCGAGCATTATTTTTGCAACACGACACGACACGTTCACGAAACAGATTTTCAAAAATATGCACTAACACGCACGGGGAAAAATTACTAAAACACGACAAGCACTAACACACACGAAAAAAAAAATAAAACGGTATATATCGCCGGTTCCAAAATAAACAGAAGTGTTTTAAAATTTAAATTGTTTTTGAAACGGTATTCAAAATTTCATTTTTACAATGCAGTTCTATGAAAAAATAAATGTTTGAAATGCTGTTTTCCCAAAAATTTTAAAAAGTAAATACATCTGTTTATAGCTACTAGAGTTCGCCCAGTGGTTGAAATTCAACCACAAAACCTTATTTTATTTTCCTACCTTATTGCTATTTCTTAAATTTGCCTTTCTTTTCCATATTTTGTATATTTTTGGTTTCTATACATTCCTATTCATTTTGACTTTTCCTCCCTCTTTACATCATTCAGTAATATAGTTTCAGTGTTGATAATTATTTATTCTTCTTAGGTCGTCTTCATACGTATTTCCTTTCCTTTCCTTTCATTTCCTTTCCTTTCCTTTCCTTTCCTTTCCTTTCCTTTCCTTTCCTTTCCTTTCCTTTCCTTTCCTTTCCTTTCCTTTCCTTTCATCTCAATTTATTCTCTTTGCTTTTCTTTCCTTCTCTTCCCTTTTATTTCCTTTCCTTATCTTCTCCTTTCTTTTCCTTTTCTTTCCTTTTCTCTTCTTTCCTTTCCTTTCCTTTTCTCTTCTTTCATTTAATTTTATTTCCCTTCTTCCTTCCTTTCTTTTTTGTTCTTTTTTGTTCTTCTCTGTTCTTTTTCTTTCTTTTCGTTTCTTTTATATTCCTACCTGATCCTTCTTTCCATTTCCATTACATTCCTTTTATTTTCTTTTTCTTTCCTTTCCTTCCGTTTCCGTTGCTTTAGTTTCCTTTCATTTTATTCATTTTTTTTCATTTCATTTCTTTTATTTTATTTTTTTCTTACCTTTATTTTCTTTCACTTTTTTTCTTAAATTTCCCTTCCTGTCATTTCGTTTCCTTACCTTTCCTTTCCTACCGTTTCCTTATTTTCTTTTGTTCCTTTCCGCAACTCCTTTGCTTTTCTTTTTCTTTCCTTCATTTCCTTAACTTATTTTTTTAGCTTTTCATTACCTTTCTTTCTTTTATTTTTCTTTCTTTTTATTTTCATTTATTTTCCATACCTTCTTCCTCGCTACCTTTTCTTTCCCTTCTTTTTTTCTTCTTTCCTTTCTTTGTCTTTCTCCTTTTGCTTTTCTTTTCCACTGCTTTACCTACATTACATTTCCTTTCTTCCCTTCCTTTTTTCTTTTCCATTCCTTTGCTTTCCCTTTCATTTTTCTGTCATATTTTCCGTTCCTTACCTTAACTTACCTTAATTTTCCTTTTATCCATCCCTTTCCTTTCCTATTATTTTCTTAATTTAATATTTTATTTATTTCATTTTGTTTCATTTTTATTTATTTTATATTATTCCCTTTCCTTTCATTTCCAACAAATTTTATTTTTTTACTTTCAATCACTTTTCTATTTCTGATTTTACTTTTTTTTTAATTGTATCAATTTTCCATTTTATTTTATTTCACTAAGTCTAGCCACGAAGGGCCTTGTGCATGATCTAGCTTATTTGTGCTTTTTTTTTTTTTTTAAATTTGCTTCTCTGAATCCCCACGCACAGATTTTGTAAACACTGTTTGTACCTAAGCTCAATAAAGTTGACCCGCTGACTCATGTTATCTTATTGCTGCCAACAAAACAACTCACCCTACTGCAATGAATGCAAACACAACAATGCAAGTGGTCATACCTACATACATACACCCGTAACAGCGGCTCTATAAAGCGAATGCGTGTATATCACATGTAGTGGTGTGATTTTCAAATTATATTATAATTAATTTTTTTTAATTTTTGGTTTGTTTTCGGCCACCCTGCTCGGCAAAACATATCGATACATACCAAATTTTATATACCTTAGAATTGTGGTTATTGCAAAAAAGGGATGAACCAGTTATGTTTGCGCATTTATATATAATAGATATGACACTACGTATTTTGACTAGTGTTTTCTTCTTTTTTTTGTATTTATTGTGCGAAAGAAAGGGTCTTATACAATTATATATTGGTACAAGCGGGCAATCTATGTTAAAAAAATAACGAAAAATAATGGAAATAGAAACCAGACTGTAAAAAAACAAATCAAAAATCTTATATTTTTTGTCACTTGGACGTTTCTTCTCTATTTTATGTGAAAATTTTTTGTTTACATTTTTATGTTGAAAGTTTTGTGCGCGAATTTAAATGAAACTCGTTTTGTTTGTGAAATAAATAAATTCAATGGGCATTCAAACAATTCTTTGGTTTCAGGTAAACAAAAAACATGTCAAACGGCGCTCCTTGTGCGCATGCGTGTAGTCTTTGTCTCACTCCTTCGTAGACAAAAAATACTGGCCAAAAATATAAAAAAAATTTAAGTAAAAATACGTAGTGTCATATAGCTACCCTGCTAGACAGTGCTATGACATTCAGTCAGCTTTGTAATGTTGCCTTTGAAAACATGATAGAAAATCGTGAAGTAAATATCAGCTGCTTTATATTTACATCACCATTACAAAGCTGACTGAATGTCATGGTACTGTCCAGCAGGGTACTACTTTGGAACCGGCGATATATTTTATGGTTTTTATTTTATTTTTTTATACGATTGTAAATGTTCTTTGTACATCCCAGTCGGGACTTTACGGCCTATCTAAGAAAAAAATAACTTTAAGTCAATTTATACAAATGTGTTTATAGCTAGCCCCAAAGTCATCCAGAAATCAAACAGCTGAAAATAATTTAAATTACAATTGGAGAAATTTCCCTTTTGCATTGTCCATTTAATTGTTGAAATTGTGTTAAATAAAGTGAAAAAGTGACAAATAATTATTAAATTAATCAAAGAAATAATAGGTTTGTTTATTGGGCTGCTCTAGCTTACGCCAGATTGAGATATTTCACAAAATTGTGTTTAACGAACAATTTTCTTGCTCTAGGTTGCTCTATCTTTTGTTTCATGAGTACGCTCAAAACAAAACTAGAGTAATCCAGATCACAAATTTCTGCTCTAGCTTTTTTTATGGAGTAAGTTAGAGCAGAGAAGCAATTGTCAGTCAGGAAAAAATAAATGTTTGAAAACTTCAAAAAAATTAGCTTGCAAGAAAATCCATGTGTTTGTAAACGTGAATTTGCATTAATTTTGAATATTTAAATAAAAAAACCAAATAAAAAGAAACTATCGAGATTCAAGTGTTTCATGGCATTTCTGCTCCGAGTTGCTCTAAGTTGCTCTATTTCTATTTTGACAGCTGCGCTGCTCTGCTCTGCTCTAACCTGCTCTGAACTTTTTTTTGGTCAGTAAACAAGCCTAATAAAGTGTAGCAATTTTTCAGTTTAGTTATTTAAAGTGAATTTATTGAAATTTTTTTAGAAAGTTTGTTTTGCCGTCGGGTTTCAATAAGTAAAGTGTAAAGTGTCTGCCAGAAAGTGTTTTTTTCCAAAACATGTGTACTTTTATATGTATATTGCACTAGTAATAAAAAAAAATCTATGCAATTATATATGTAAGTGTATATGTAATAAAAAAAATCTATGCAATTATATATGTAAGTGTATATGTTTGGATGTCATCTATAAATATCCATAACTCATCTGAGATTAGTGTAAAAAACTCCGAAATTTTCTCTTGGTGTTTTTTTTTTAATTCTAAACATATAAAATCGACACTGATGTATCGGCTAAGAAAGTTATTAAGGAAATTTCTAATACCGTAAATATTTTACTATAACAGACTATTTTTATTTTAATAAGCTGTCTATTTGTAAAAAGTTGTATATGCTAATTTTTCCGACTTTGAGTATTTGCATATGTACCTAGGTAGGTATGCATATACCAAACTCCAAAAAATTAAATTAAATAAAAATGCGATTTTTTTTTACTTAAATACTTTATTAATTATAATTTTATATAATAACAATTAAGGAAAGCTGTCTTCGGCTGTGCCGAAGGCTATATACCTTTCATGAATAAGCGTCACGATTTTCACTGTTCGATCCCCAGTACAGCCTGTGTCAATTTAACTATATTTACTATACACATTACACATCTTTGTTATAATTTAAAAAAACTTACAAAATAATAGGATCCGAGTTATCGGAACAATCGATTGTATGGAGACTATAATATAGTATATATTATACGTGTTCAATTGTACTGACTTACACTATACACATTACATATGTAGAAAGTACTAAAGGTGCAATATTTTACGTTCCTAACTTTTTAAATGCGGAAGTATTGGCCAAAAAACCTTATATCGGAACAACCGGTTGTATGGGGCTCTATGTTATATTTACCCGATGTTCTTGATTTTCCTCTACACACTACATAAATTGAAAGTACTCAAGTTGCAAAATTTTATGTTCCTAACTTTTTAATTGCAGAAGTTTTGGCCAAAAAACCTTATATCTGAACAATCGGTTGTATGGGGGCTATATGTTACATTTGCCCGATCTTGTTGATTTTCACTATATACACTACATAAATAGAAAGTACTCGAGTTGCAAAATTTTACGTTCCTAACTTTTTAATTGCAGAAGTTTTGGCCAAGAAACCTTATATCTGAACAATCGGTTGTATGGGGGGCTATATGTTACATTTGCCCGATCTTTTTGATTTTCACTATATACACTACATAAATAGAAAGTACTCGAGATGCAAAATTTTACGTTCCTAACTTTTTAATTGCAGAAGTTTTGGCCAAAAAACCTTATATCTGAACAATCGGTTGTATGGGGGCTATATGTTACATTTGCCCGATCTTGTTGATTTTCACTATATACACTACATAAATAGAAAGTACTCGAGTTGCAAAATTTTACGGTCCTAACTTTTTAATTGCAGAAGTTTTGGCCAAAAAACCTTATATCGGAACAACCGGTTGTATGGGGCTATATGTTATATTTACCCGATGTTCTTGATTTTCCTCTACACACTACATAAATTGAAAGTACTCAAGTTGCAAAATTTTATATTCCTAACTTTTTAATTGCAGAAGTTTTGGCCAAAAAACCTTATATCTGAACAATCGGTTGTATGGGGGGCTATATGTTACATTTGCCCGATCTTTTTGATTTTCACTATATACACTACATAAATAGAAAGTACTCGAGATGCAAAATTTTACGTTCCTAACTTTTTAATTGCAGAAGTTTTGGCCAAGAAACCTTATATCTGAACAATCGGTTGTATGGGGGCTATATGTTACATTTGCCCGATCTTGTTGATTTTCACTATATACACTACATAAATAGAAAGTACTCGAGTTGCAAAATTTTACGTTCCTAACTTTTTAATTGCAGAAGTTTTGGTCAAAAAACCTTATATCTGAACAATCGGTTGTATGGGGGCTATATGTTACATTTGCCCGATCTTGTTGATTTTCACTATATACACTACATAAATAGAAAGTACTCGAGTTGCAAAATTTTACGGTCCTAACTTTTTAATTGCAGAAGTTTTGGCCAAAAAGCCTTATATCTGAACAATCGGTTGTATGGGGGCTATATGTT
Organism: Campiglossa producta; assembly: GCA_964058755.1. NCBI lineage: Eukaryota > Metazoa > Arthropoda > Insecta > Diptera > Tephritidae > Campiglossa > Campiglossa producta. The sequence continues at coordinate 29,153,932 of CAXKVI010000004.1, forward strand.
ACATTTGCCCGATCTTGTTGATTTTCACTATATACACTACATAAATAGAAAGTACTCGAGTTGCAAAATTTTACGTTCCTAACTCTTTAATTGCAGAAGTTTTGGCCAAAAATTCTTATATCTGAACAATCGGTTGTATGGGGGCTATATGTTACATTTGCCCGATCTCGTTGATTTTCACTATATACACTACATAAGTAGAAATTACTCGAGTTGCAAAATTTTACGTTCCTAACTTTTTAATTGCGGAAGTTTTGGCCAAAAAACCTTATATCTGAACAATCGGTTGTATGGGGGCTATATGTTATACTGGTCCGATCTTGTCAGTTCCGACAAATGATTCCTATATTACAAAATGGTGGCCACATACAAAATTTCAGCCAGATATGTCAAAAATTGAGGGACTAGTTTGCGTTCAAACAGACAGACGGACAGACGGACAGACGGACATGGCTAAATCAACTCATCTCGTCATCCTGATCATTTCGGTATACTTATTGATGGGTCTATCTCTTCTTCTTCTCATATTTACAAACATCGGACCAAAGTTATAATACCATTTCATGTTCATGAAAGGTATAAAAAGTAGGTATATTTCTAAATATATTCATATGAAAATCTTGTAGAATTTGCGTCGGCAAAATGAAAGGGAAATTTCCTTACTCCTCCAAATCTGAATTTGTAAAAAGCTCAATGCATTCTGCAAATCACTCAGTTTGACAAAAAAACTCGATTTGATAAAGCTCAAAACCTACTCAATCGACCAGCGAATTTTACAAAATAACTAGCGAAAACCACAAAGTGGAATGGGCAAGACCGTCATAGAAAATACCGAATTTGCTTCTTGCGAGTAGCTCTGTCCGAACATGGTTGGTGACGCCTCTTATGGATCTAACCTCTTTGGCACTAGCAGACATGGTCGCTAGCACACAACGAACTTACAACACTCCGTCATCGTCGCTGAGCTCAACGTCGCATGGATGGAAATCAAGTAAGTAATATTAATACTCAATTATATACATACATATGCACTTGAAATTCTTTAACATTTGGCGATATGGTAGAATTTTTTTTTAGTTAATACGGGTTAATTTAAAAATCACTTACTTTGGTTTCTTTCGAAGAGAGAATTGAAATTTTAAATTCGGTTGCGTTCGAACACGTTGGTTCGCATAAAACTTGGTTGACTATAATCAAGTTCGTTTCCTAAGTCATTTCGTTTGCATATTTTTTTTCTTTGGCGCGAGTTCGTGTCTTTAGTCTTTTCGTTTCTATATTTCTATTCGTATATTATTTCATAAAATTCGAAACTATGATTCTAATCAGAGTTTCGTTTGGGGTTTGCGAATAAAAAGGATTTTAAAAAATCAATTGTTTTCTAGTCTAGTATTAAAATTAGCAAAGTTAAGAAAAACAAAAGAATTATTAATATTTGAAAATCGGATGTACATATATATTAAAAATGTATTTAGACATTAGCCCGGTATAGTTTTATTTTCTTTGAATTTGATAGCCCTAAACTTTTAAAATGTATATATTAGAGCATGGTAGAAGAATATAGAGGTAGTTCTACTTCTTCTTCTTGGTCGCCATTGCCCTCATTTGACATAAACCGTGTTAGTGACGTTTTCTTTTGAAAATGATCTACCGTATTTTCATACCAAAAAAGAACCAATTTAAACTTCAAACGGAAAAAATTTTGAAGTTTATTGAAATAATTTATTAAATTTCATGATTTTCACATATTTGATTACTACCCCGAGTCAGTATCAAGTGTTGTTAGACCCGTACCCGTGACAAGGCTCCAGCCAGACACCCATAGTTCGCGGATTTTCCTATGGAAATTTGTTTTGTTTTACCAATTTCTCGCATTTGGGCCACTTTGGCTGCTTTTAACTACCCAATATTTTCCCATTTTTTGTAGAATACTACCCTCAAGTAGTATCGAGCATTTGTAGACTTCGTCCCATGGCAAATACTTCAGACAGACACCTCAAAACTCGGGAAATTTCACTACTTTTCACTGTGCTTTCACATGTTTAACAAACTTGACAAACTTTGACTACTTTTAAATAGCAGATCTTCACACATGTGTCGTAAAATGCCATCCTTAAGTAGAATCAAGCATTTCTAGACCTTATCCCATGGCAAAAACTTCAGCCAGACACCTCAAGGTTCGGGAACTTTTATTTTCCTATTAATTTGCTTTCTCTTGTTTGTCCCACTTTTGCTGTTTTTAAATGACGGATCTTTTCACAAGTTTCGTAGGACACTACGCTTAAGTAATTTCAATCATTTCTAGATTTCGTCCCATGGCAAAAACTTCAGCCAGACACCTCAAAGCTCGGTATTTTCCAGTGGCGTGCCTTCCATATAAGCCGAAAAGCCCGGCTTGCCTAGCTAATCCTCTATGAGCTACAATATGTTTCAAAAATGTATCGTAACAATTTCTTTAACGTTTACATTTGGTTTCACTAACTGCCAATAGCATAAACATATAAATAAAGCTCTTCCTGCCATCTGGCGGCTGATAGCAAAACAATTAACATAACATTTTTTCAGCGCATATGATGGCATCTCTTACTTGCTTACTTAAAATAGCCTTTAACAGCCTAGGCGATGATTGCCATCTCGCTTTTACTTATTGGCTTTTACCTGGCTTTCAAATCCCTTACTAAAATGTCTTTTTGAAGCTACAGTTTTTTTGAATTTAGAAGAAAATTTGTATGCAACTACGAAGCCAGCTTCGTGCTGTTGTTACTATAAGCTTTAAAGCCAAACTGGATATGTATATACATATCTACAATGTTAATGTGCAAAGAGCTCTACTCAAAAATTATTGGCGCATATTTTAAAGTAGAAAAAAAGAATTCAATAGTGGTGATTGCTGTAATATTTTTTTTTTTTTGCTAGGCATTATAAAATATAAAAAATATTTTTTAGGTTTCTTAGGTCCACTTGCACGACGCCGAGTTATCTTTTTAGCTCAGAGTTAATTTGACATTAACTCTGATTTAAAAATATAAATTTTCGTTGTGCAAGTGAGCCTTGGCTTCTGCGATGTATGTAAATGGGAAATAGTGCAAGTAAACCTTTTCCCTTGGATTGGAAAAGCTTAAAAAATCTGCAAAACAATAACTTGCCTATTGAAGAAACCTAAATGTTTTCCCCGTGTGCAAAAATAAATATCTATCCTGAACTCTTCTTCTTCGTCTGAAATGTTCTTTGGCAGCAGTATGTGCTTTTGTTGGGGTTATAAGGACTGGGGCTTGCCTTGATTGAAACAAGTAGGCACGCAACTGGTATTTTCACTAATTTTTGAATAGGAAATATAATATTTGAATAGGAAATATAATGAAAAGAAAAATGAAAATGCATCCAAAAAAAATTTAAAAAAATGACAACAATGTATTTTAAGTGTGGTTATTTGGTGCTTTTGCTGATGGTAAGTTATATCCGAACTATTTTTGTTTACAGGTGTAAGAATATATCCATAGGGCCGATTTCACAATCTACGCTTGACGCAAACTGGGATTTAATTGACGTATTTTTTACGGTTACTGTCAAATTAATCGCAATTAGCATTAACCGGCTTTTCGAAAACGGTCCTTAATCTCTGAACACTTAAATAGAAAGGTTTTGTCGCATTAGTACGACGTAAAAGGTTTTTTAAGCGTTATTTTTAGGTAAATATGGTTTCTAATACGCATTTTTGAGCAGATATATTTTTTGAACCATTCACAAATTTTAAAGCAGCTTTATGGATCCTATTTTGTAAGTATTTTTACTTTACAAACCATGTTTTTTTCTATATAAAAAATCCCCAAAATTAAAAAAAAAATTACCAAAAAAATTATTTGTTGAGGTGGCAGCGCTCTGTGATCAACTCGCAAAAGATACGAATGACAACTAACACAGTTTATGTCAAAGTGAAAATACCTTTATTTTTTTATATCATGTATTAGAGTAAATTAACATTAGACCGGTTGAGCTTTACATTTTTTTCGTTATTCTCTTTTCTTCTTACCTAAATTGTAAATCGTTAAATATTGTTTTAACATGAGAGTAGGATGAATGAATTTTTCGGTATACTGAATGAAAAATATTCAATAAATGTAATTATGATTTCATTGTAATATTAAATATATTAAGTTTTTCATTTGGATGACGAAATGTAGGGAAAGGTTAGTATTCCAGGATTAATAAATGATCATTGGGTTAAGGGAAATAAAGTCGGAATCCATTAACAGGTTGGGTGGGTAAAGACAAGGAGGGAAAATTTCATATTTTCTATCCCTCCATGGCTGGTTGTATCCACTCCTTGTTATCGCTGTATTAATACACATTATTATTTTTGGTATATTCGCTGCTTTATTTTCGCTGGTTTGTATTTATCGTTATTTTCCCGTTCATGAGATGTTAGAGTTTAAATTCCCTGCATACAAGTTTTATTTCGTACGAGTTTCGCTGAATGTAACCGAGACAAGCCCACGCCCATTTTCCCTGAGCCAGACCGTAGCATAGCAAGGTATGCAGACCCGTCTCGGAAGCATGCGCCTGACCCTTCTTCATTAGTATATGGCAGCATTCGGGAGAAATTCGTTACACACAATCGCACAGTTTGGTAGTGTTATATATATAAAATTCAAATTATGTATCTATCTATGGCAGCGATGCTCAAACGCACACTACTAAACTGTGCGATTGTGTTGAAATATGAGAGAGCTTCTTACTACACCCAAAAGAATTCCACTTACCAAATTAACAAAAATTTTGTATAAAAAAATAAATAAAAATTAAAAGGGTATTAGTAAATAGTAAGGCAACAAAATGCATTTTTTGAATACAAATTTATAAGTAAAAAAAAATTATGAAAAAAAAGTAGAGAACAACGGCTTAAGATTGGTATCTTATAGTAAAATTCAACTAGCTACAAAACTGCGTACTCGAGAAAAGTCTAAAAACTCCATGCCAGAAGTTTCGAGTTTTGCCGAAAACTTGGCGAATTTTCCTAAACTTTGCACAAGCTTTTTAACTTTAATTTATTTCTGTTGCAGATTTGGCCATTTTCGAATTTAAAATGATTAAAAACACGTAAATAAATAAATATTTTAAGAATAAAACTATTTTCATGCGTAGCAGTCAACAGTTATTGATTGAGTGAATCGCAAACACACTTTTATTTTCCACAATGTATACACTGAGAGAAATGCATTGAATGTTGTGACAATATCACTATTGATAGCGCCGAGTTTGATGCAATATTCATTCAGAATGAGCGAGTTATCAAATATTATTTGCTCCCAATAAAAAGTAAAATGACATGTCAACCATTTCGATATGATGTACTATTTTTTATATTTATGGATAGAATACTAATATGTTTGAACGGCATGTCAATATCTATGGTCGTGATATGAATTTCTATTGTCGGTATATCCATATCCATATTTACTACATAGTAATATTGGTAGAGACAGCGTATTAATATATATGGGCGAAATGTCAATTTTTCTGGGACGCATAATCATAATAGTTCAACAATTTTTACTATGGATTTTCTCATTGTTTAATAATATAAGGTTAAGCAGTCCGAGACGTTTTTGACACTTCTCGGCTTCATGCTTCCTTGTCTGATTGACAGTGCTACTTCTTTTCAAAATCGTATGAAAAGGGTAGTATAAACCAATATTCTTGATACGAACAAAATAACAGCAACACTGAAAGCTTTTGAAGTTTGTTTTATTTTTATTTTGAAAAATTAATTGTCTATTTGGTAAGATTTTTATGAAAATTTATTATTTTAATTTAATAATAGCAATTTTCCTTTTCTGCAGCCTTTTGTCAGCATACAAATACGTTACCTCATCGTTTCAAGCTAAATTGAAATCAAGGAAAAATCTTCTTACAAGAAAAGAGTCCAGCTTCTTACAAGAAAAGAGTCTAGCTTCTTACAAGAAAAGAGTCCAGCACACATTTAGCCAAAATGCAGATTCTGCCCTTGCCCTCCTCGCTGGCTGGAATGAGCTTGAAGCCCATAGTCCCCAATCCGCAGATCCTCGAGCTGTTGGCCCAAGGTTCTTGGATGAGGACCACATCCATGTCGCATTTAGAAAGACGACTACTTGAAGCAGCCGAGGATACTTTAGAAATGTGCAGATTTATCTGAAGCACCACCAACATGAGAGGTTGTCTCTCGACGACGAGTTGGCGTAACGGCAGCCCTGCTGACTGAAGCATCAGAGATAATGCGCTCAGGATTGGTTGCTACCACCGTGACTTCGAGGCCTTCCCCGTCCAGCAAGCTGTCTTCCATCTCCGAGCTGTTCACGTCACTTTGCGAAAGTGCTGTGGCAGATAACATGCTTTTTCCTTGCAGTACTTCGATATTCGAGTCCCCCGGAGCAGCGGAGATGGCAGCGCGATCTGCATAGGCACGGTTTACGTTGATAACGATCTGGCCTGCACTCTAATGCACTAGTCCATTGTAACTTTTAAGGGGCTCGAGTGCCTCCTTATTCATGGTGAATACCAATTGTTTGTCAGGGCCTACCGCATCCCAGACACTCCAGTCCTGCGTCGAGAGGGACGGATTCATTATCCGGACTATCGTGAGAATTCTCTCAGGCTCTGCAGGGATGGCAGGAATCGATGCCCTTGCCCTTGGCCAAGCCGGAATGTCATTCCAGTCGACGACCTCGATTTTTGCACCTTTGTAGACTTCACCCAGTATTACTGCTGCTACCTTGTACAGTGCAACAGTTCATGCGTCGTCACACGCGACTATTTTAATGTGTCCCTGGTACCAACCCGCATCCGTGACCGCCGCTGTACCACCCGGAGTCTTCAAAAAAACGTCAATAAGAGCGTTACCGAGTTCGTTCCGGACGTAACGCCACCGGCTTTTGGGTATGGCCAAACGGTCGTTGCCTCAGTCAAGAATGCCGATAAGGATCCTGTCCTTAGTTACTTCGGCAAAGCTTGGTTTGCCCACTCCGGGGTGAGATTTTAACTCCACGTCCGATCTCTTGCGTTTGAAAGGGTTTCCGTTTACCCTCTTTGGCACATAAGTGGTTGGAAATCCGGTATCAGAGATTGCACCAAGGGCGACATCGTTTCCTGCGAAACTTCCTCATATTTCTTCAGGGTCCTTGCGGCCAATCGTTTTTCCAAGTACGCAGAGCGGAGGAGAGATGTCTCCTGGGAGTCCAGACCCGTAGTTGACATCGCGGTCGCTCCTGAAAACTCAGGTGTAGCTTTTTTCTCCTTTATATCTCCGAGTCCAGTTCTTGAGAACGCTGCCACAGACGTTAAGAGACTGTTTTTCATACCGGCGATTGATGAAATTTATTAAAAAGGATCCAATTATAAACCATTTTATATGCTTATTTCGTACATGTTTACTGCTATCCACAAAAAGGGCATGCTTTTTACAGTTAAATTTAAAATTAATTTAATTTTCCTAATAATTTTAAAAAATAAATGTGGAAAAGACAGATTTCCGTCAAAAAAATCCTGAAATTTTGCGAACGGCGTTCCTTCCTTTTCCAGTACAACAATTTTCCTAAAAGGGGGATTTTTTTACCCTTTTTGTATCCTTCGTAAATGCAACTCTAATAAGGAAGCTATGCCTTGGCAAATGTCAAAATCTGCTTAACCTTATATAATTTAACAATGGATTTTCTAACAATATTACAACTTGTTGTAGCGGTTTTTTTAAATTCACAATTTTTTGAATTTCTTATGATTGAACATTTTTCTAAAAATTTTATAATATGCCGTAGCCGAATGGTAGAATACTAGGCTAACGTGCCAGAGGAGCATGGTTCGAGTCTCACTGAAACCAGATGTCAAATTATATAAAATTTTGTTTTTTTAAACTATTTAGAATTTATCAATAGTTTATATGGATACCATTTCAATAGTGATTTATCAAAAAAGCATTGATGAAACATCCATATTCATTGATGGGACAGAAATATCAATTTTTATTTAATGTGATATCAATAATTATGGATGTTCGATCCATAGATTTCCCTCCGTGTAGAGAGCGCTTGACTTGTACGTGTGAGCAAATCTATGGGAGAGCTATAAAGTCAGCCGCCCGCGGGCTATTTTTTCGCCCTTTCCCAAACATTTTGTATGGCAAAAATGGCATTTTTTTTTTTCAAAATGAATTTTCTTTTAATTTTTGAAATTTTTTTCAAAATATTTTTACATACTCTTAAAGTTGAAGCTTTGAAGCTTCCAAAATGGTAAGCCATGTGCGATTATCTTAACTATTAAAATAATTACAGCCATTTAAAAATTACTGAGTTTTGTACTAATGCACACACATACACAGTAACACGTATAAAATCTAGTAAATTTTAAATGGCTGTAACTATTTTATTAGTTAAGATAATAGCACATGGCTTATTGGAAGCTTGGCATTTTGGAAGCTTCAAAGCTTCAACTTTAAGGGTGTTTACAAATTTTTTGAAAAAAGTTTCAAAAATTAAAAGAAAAATGTCATTTTTCCCATACAAAATGTATGAGAAAGGGCGAAAAAATAGCCACCCCTAAGGGTTAAGTTAGAGCGCTAATTTTTTGCAAGGCTTATTTTCTTAATGGACACACTTGGCTCCTAAACGAATGTCACAGGCTAAAAAATATTTTGATAAATATAGGGGCGTGGCACCTCCCATACAAATGGAATTTTTCATTGTCTCTATCTCTGGAAGTATTCGGGTTAGACCCCTGAAATTTGGTGAGGGGTTGTACGAGATTGATCCCTATAACGAAAAAGGGGGCGTGGCACCTCCCATACAAATGGAATTTTTCATTGTCCGTATCTCTGGAAGTATTCGGGTTAGACCACTGAGATTTGGTGAGGGGTTGTACGAGATCGATCCCTACCACCTCCAAAGAAAACTGAGATAACGAAAAAGGGGCGTGGTTCCTCCTATACGAAGGAAAATTTGTGGCAGGACAACGTCAGCTAGTATATTAACATTTGTGTAAAATAAATGTGGGAAAGTGCATATAAAAGGTGTTAATACTTTTAATATAGCTGTATATCGATTACCATATAATCCAAAATTAGTCGACTTTTAGCCGTATGAAAAAGGCCAAGTAAAAGCCATTTTAAAAGAGGAAACTACAAACCTATTTTAAATAAAGTGAATTAAAATGATCTGAATATAATAAGCTTTACTCTGCCTAAAAAAAATTGTTTTGTAGTTAGCTAAAAGTCATGCAGGAAAAAGAACAACTGACTACCTCCTAGGCCGTCGCCATGTAAAAATAGCCAGTCTGTTCCATACAAAGTAGTTAGCTTTTCAAACAGTACTGGATGCTAACTAGTCAACTTCAAACGCATTTGTGTGCCAAATTCCCGACTGGGATGATATGTACTTATACATCTAAAGCTTACAAGGTATGTATGCAGGTCGCCCTTTTTCAAAATATTTTTCAAAAACTCCCTATATCAAAATTTGTTTAAATAACACTCTATTTAATACTTTCTTCCAGCAACGCTTTATCTAAGAATTAGATTTAAAAAAACAACCTTTCTAGGACGTTTTTGAAAATATTGTGAAACAGAGTGATCTTCCGCTCAGCCGTCGAAATATTTATACACATATTTTTGTACCAGTGTACGAAAATAAATTTTATTGTACAGTACTATTTCGTTTTGTTTATTACTTTCATAGTTCAAAACAAAACAAAATCCAAAAGCTGAGTTCACTTTGAAAACTGTAAAATACATTTTTTGAAATTTACATCCAAAATAAAAAACAAAACTAAAAAAACATTTTGTTCTCTATGAACATACATTCAAACACTTATATTTTTCTTCAATCAATTGAAACGTTTGTGTTTAAAAATTTTTCTTTGTTGGAATTGTCACAAACAAAAAGCATTTGTATTTAATCAAGTGTTAAACTGAAGTGATGAGTGAAGTGGAATTAAGATAAAAAATATAATTTACAAAAAATAAAAGTGCGCCAGTTTAGTACAGAAAGTGAAAAAAGTTGATCGTGTCTTAGTTTTCGGGCTCAACACGATCACGCAGGAGCACACACGCGTGCGTGTTTCGTGTCACGGTCAAAAACACGCACGACGCCCACCTCTATTACGAATACTTACACCTTGAACTGCAGCTGCATCACCAGAGAGCCTCGCGCAAAGACTACCCGTACTGTTTGTCTTGTCATCAAACCATGCAATTTCTTGCTTCAGAACCGACTCAAACATTAACCCTCTAAGGCGTTCGGTTAACTTTTCACCCGCGATGCCAAAAAGGAAGATCTAAGCATGTAAAATTGGAATTACCAAATCGTAATTGTAGATATTCCACGGTTACCAACCTGTAAAAATGTTGCCAATCCAACAATAACACCCGTTATTACAAAATATAAACTGTATTTATTCGTATTGTCGCGCACATATTCCGGATCATCTTTGGCTGATAAAATTTGAAGAATCTCGCCGAAAAGTACAGCAAAAATTGGCATAGCACAACCTATTATAGCAGAGGAAATTACACCACCCGCAAGCTGTGGCCATTCGGGTTTATTCATTTTTAAAATAGTCCAAAGTGAGGACTCTTCAACCGTTTCCACAAATGTGTCCTGCCCCGTTTCTTTGAATTCGATTAGTTCCTCATCGTCATCTTTGTTGGTAAAAAAGCTTTTAGACTTTTCATTATATGGCGTCTCTGCAGTTAGAGGTTCGTCGCCCAACTGTGTTGTTACCAAATTGAAGTAGTGAGACTTAAGTTCCATCAATTCGTGATGTCTACCACTTTCTACCACTTCACCTTTGTTAATAACTACAATGCGATCAGCTCGACGTATAGTGGACAAACGATGTGCCACGATGATTGTTGTACGACCTTTGCTTGCCTGAAAATGTGAGCGCATTAAATATTTTTGTACTACATAATAGGAGAGCCCCCATAGAGAAAATATTTTGATTAATAAAAAGCTAAATTCCTTTCCCCGAGACGCCTAAGCTTTTTGTCTTCGAAATATCTGGTAAGTGCGAGCCCTGGGAGGTAGGGGGAGTCAATCATGATAATTTGACATCAAATTAACCGCTTTGGGGCGGGGACTTGGCTGCATGTCAAACTTTTATTGTAGGACAATAATTCCATTAAATCAAGTCCATCACAGACAACGAACTGTGAAAAAATTAGCTTGATGTTAATAAATATTTTGATGACGTTATTTTGACATGTTTGAGCTGTCGGACCACTGAGTGTTGCACCCAATTTGTAAGACGCATATCGGTACCTTAATTCACAAAGGGCCTAACTGACATAAATTTTACAGGAGAAGCAAAAAACCAAAATAATTTTACATTGAGCTCATGTAAATATAGTTTTGTAAATTTGGAATATCTCCGTGATTACTGCTGGGAGCTCCTTAAAATTTGTAGTGAGTGTGTATTTTACTATATCATACTTAAATAAAACAAAAAAAAAAACTAATGGTGACGATATACCAACAGGTTATCATAACCTCTAACGAGATTTTTAGCCGAGCTTCTCTTTCCAACTTGTGGTGTGTTGCTTTTGAGTTTTCCTACAAATTGGCGGGACCTACAGTTTTTTGCCAACTCCGAACGGCACTTGTAAAGCAAATGAATTTTTTGCTGAGAAGCTTCTCATGGCAGAAATACACCCGGAGAGTTTGCCAAACTACTGCCGAGGGGCGACCCCGTTTAGAAAAATTCTTTTTCTAAAAAATTTGTGATGTTACTTTTGCCGGGCATCGAACCGCCACGACTTGGTGTAGAAGGCCGAACACTTAGCCGCTACACCACGGCGGTCGCCCGTATGTAAAAACAAGGAATTTTCGAAAAATGTGTCAATTAGGACCTTTGTGGATTGAGGTAACGATATATTCCTGAGTTGGTTACGAAAGTGCACAGTGAGCCAGGAAGGGGTCAAAAACGGCCAAAAGTCCATGTTGGAATTTTACTTTTTCCTATTACTAGCCAAAATATATAATAACTAAGGTAACTGTTCGTCAAATATTATAGCAATTGCTTGATTATTAAGGTCACAATTTCAATCTGATTAAGAGCGTTGGATTTAAAATTTATAGGTGGGCTGTATATAAAAACAGAATTTTTCATTGCCTAAAATAGTAAAGGAGTGTGGTTGCTAAGTGACCTTGCTCAATCCCGACTCTTGCGTCCTCGTTCGTGCACTCTGGGCAACGGGAGCTACCTAGGCTCGCGGCAGAAAGAGAGGGAGCCTCGGTGGGGCCACTCTGACATACTTGGTTTAAGGGCTCACCGAGGTTTTTGCGCAGCGTCTGTTCACCATGAGGTGCGGTTGCAAGCGGGCGTCTGTCTTGAAGCAAGCGGCTCGCTATATAAATGTGTAAATATTTTCCAAAAACCCCGAAACGGGTTGTGCGCTGGGTTTGGGACCCGCCACGTAAAAAATTTAGTCCAATGAAAAATGTATTAAAGCCTCGGATGAGAACCCCCTTTAATGTTGACGACCCGGCAAAACGGGCATGTACCGGGAATGTCCGGACCCTTTCAAGGGACGGTACCGCTGCCCGACTGGTTGATGTCCTCGTAGGCGCAAAGGCCGACATCACCGCCCTGCAGGAAATGCGATGGACGAGGCAAGGAAAGACGACCATCGGTCCTTGTGACGTATACTACAGTGGCCAGACACGCGGCAAAGCGCGTGGTGTAGGATTCGTGGTGGGAAAGAGACTTCGCCGCCAAGTATTAGCGTTCACTCCTGTGAACGAGCGTCTCGCTGCGATCCGCATCAAGGCGAGGTTTTTCAACATAACATTTATCTGCGCCTATGCGCCGACTGAGGAGACGGACGACGCAGAGAAGGACTCCTTCTACGATAAACTTGAACAGACTTATGATCGCTGCCCCCAGCATGATATCAAAATCGTGCTCGGCGACTTTAATGCCAAGGTGGGCAAGGAAGGAGTCTTTCGTCCCACAGTTGGAAAATTCAGTCTCCACGATATAACATCCCCCAACGGCACTAGGTTGATTGACTTCGCCGCTGCTCGCAATATGGTCATCAGTAGTACTAGGTTCCAGCATAAGCGAATACACCAAGCCACATGGCTGTCCCCTGTCAAAGAACTAGAAACCAGATTGATCATGTCTTGATTGACGGCAGACATAGCTCCACCGTTCTGGACGTGCGTACACTGCGTGGTCCCAATATTGACTCTGACCATTATCTTGTCGCAGCCAAGATACGCACACGCCTCTGTGCAACGAAGAAAGTGCGCACAGTAACGGAAGGAAAGTTTGACGTCGAGAAGCTGCGCATGACACAGACAGCTGATAATTTCACAACTCGACTCTCACACCTGCTAGCAGAGGGCAATCCTCGACCTAACGATGTAACGGAGCAATGGAAGCATATCTCTCACTCATTGCGTACCGCCGCTGAGGCCACTATAGGGTTCCAGCGAGCCCGCAAGAACAACTGGTACGATGAGGAATGCAAGACTGCCGCGAAAAAAAAGGACGCTGCCTACAAGGAGACGTTGTGAACGGGCGCAACCCGCAGTGTATGGCAACAATATCGTGAGGCAAAGAAAGAAGAGAGACGCCTTTTCAGAAAAAAGAAAAGTGAGGCCGAAAGGCGTGAGTGTGAGGAGCTTGAGATGCTGGCTGACAGGAATGATGCCCGAAAATTCTATGAAAAGATCCGGCGGATGACGGAAGGTTTTAAGACCGGGGCAAGCTCCTGTAAAGACAATAATGGCGACCTGGTAACCGACAAAGTGTACTTAAATTATGGAGGGAGCACTTCTCCTCACTGCTAAATGGCGAGGGAGACGTCGAACCCGATACCCCAATCCCTGACGATGGGAAAGTCGTCCCACCACCTGACTATAATGAAGTGAGGATAGCTATAACCCGGCTCAAAAACAACAAAGCGCCTGGAAAAGACGGACTACCCGCCGAGCTGTTCAAACACGGAGGCGAAGAGCTGGTAAAATGCATGCATCAGCTCTTATGCAGAATATGGTCAGACGAAAGCATGCCTCCGGATTGGAATTTAAGTGTGCTTTGCCCAATCCACAAAAAAGGCGATCCCGCTAACCGCACCAACTACCGCGGAATTAGTCTTCTTAATATCGCATATAAGGTTCTTTCTAGCGTGTTGTGTGAAAGGCTGAAGCCCATCGTAGACAAACTGATTGGACCTTATCAGTGTGGCTTTAGACCTGGTAAGTCTACCATCGACCAGATTAACACGATACGCCACAACCTGGAGAAGACCCATGATAAGAGAATCGACACTCACCATCTCTTTGTCGATTTTAAAGCCGCTTTTGACAGCGTAAAAAGGAGTTGCCTGTATGCCGCCATGTCTGAATTTGACTTCCCTGCAAAGCTTATACGGCTTTGCCAAATGACGTTGAGCAACCTCAACCTGAGCCATTTGAAACCAAACGAGGCTTCAGACAGGGCGACTCCCTTTCATGTGATTTCTTTAACCTGATGCTGGAGAAGATAATTCGAGCAGCAGAGCTAAACCGCAATGGTACAATCTTTTACAAGAGCGTGCAATTGCTGGCGTATGCCGATGATATTGATATCATTGGCCTTAACAACCGCGCCGTAAGCGCTGCCTTCTCTGGACTGGATAAGGAAGCGAAAAAAGTGGGTCTTGCCGTGAACGAGGACAAGACGAAGTATTTGCTGTCATCAAAGAAAGAATCGGCGCACCTGCGCCTTTGCAGCCATGTCACTGTTGATAGTTACAAATTTGAAACTGTGAGGGACTTCGTCTATTTGGGAACCAGTATCAACACCGAAAATAATATCAGTCTAGAAATCCAGCGGAGAATCACTCTTGCCAACAAGTGCTACTTTGGACTGAGTAGGCAATTGAGAAGTAAAGTCCTCTCTCGAAGAACAAAGATCACGCTCTATAAGTCTCTCATCATACCTGTCCTGATGTATGGCTCAGACTCATGGACAATGTCAAGAGAAGATGAGATGGACCTTGGAGTATTTGAGAGAAAAGTTCTGCGGAAGATTTATGGTCCTTCCCGTGATGCCAACGGCGAGTATCGAAGGAAATTTAACGACGAGCTGTACGAGCTCTACGCAGATCTGACCATAGTCCAGCGAATTAAAGCCCAAAGACTCCGCTGGTTGGGCCATGTTATGCGAATGGACAAAGAAGCTCCAGCACAGAAGGTTTTCCTATCGTCGCCTGAATTCGGCAGCAGAGGAAGGGGGAGGCCTCGACTGAGATGGAAACAACAGGTGGAGGATGACTTGAACTCCCTTGGGGTTTCCAATTGGCGTCAGTTATCGCTAAAAAGGAATGACTGGCGTGCTTTGATACGAAACGGCCAAAATCGCTTAGGCGGTTAAGCGCCAATAAATGATGAAAATAGTAAATATTAACTTTTCTCTCATTTTTCTTATTAACACTGTTCATTACATCATCATAAAATAAAAAATAGAATAAAAAAATATTTTTAATTTAAAAAGTTTTTAAAATGATCTAAAAACTGGAAAATAACTTCCCCTCTGTCTACATAGATTCTTCACCACGTAAAGCTTATCCGGAACATTTGTGAGTGGGAATTCCTATAGGTATTAAATAGTACTTGGAGTTTGAAATGTATAAAAACATTGGCGCACGCTAGAGATGGTTCGCATTAATTTCTAATTACACTACTCGACAAATTTTGATCAACTTTAGACTCCAAGAATAATAAATATAGTTTAAAAAAACTAAAACTCACGCTTTTAGAGAGTATTGAACTAAAAATTTGAAAATAATTTTAAAAACCCTACACAGTAGTATTGTGGAAAAAGCGTGGTCCGCTTTGTTCCATAATCTTCGTTTTTTATTTAAATTATTTTTACCTTTTTAGCGCAATATTCTTTAGAAGCGGGTGTTTTCGCTTTTTAAACTATATCTATTTTTACTTTTTAGTTAAGTGTGTTATGAAGTAATCGATATATATGTATATCGAAGTATACCGCAGTGCAAACGAAACCTCTGGGCCTCCACTTTCGTTTGATACCCATTTTGTAGGCAATTTTCAATATTATTGGACAACCTCATTTTGACCGATAAGTCAGTTATCGATAAATATATCGAAATATTCCTTGGTTTAAATAATAGAAACCTGTGGACCTTCCCTTTCGTTTGATATAGGTAGTAGGCATTATGACCGATAACTTAGTTATCGATAAATATATCGAAGTCCAAATGCAACCTCCTATCGTTTGACACCCACATTGAAGGCAAATTTCAAGGTTTTTGTGACAGTCATATGCCACTATCGGGTAGACTGAAGTAGAGTTACATACAAACAAGCAAAAATACATATGAATGTATGTACAAGTAAAGCTAATGAAAGCGCAGTAAAGAAATTAGCATTATGTGGGAAAAGCGTCGAGCGCTCGATATACGAAAATTATGGGACAAAGCGGACCACGCTTTTTCCACAATACTACTGTGTAGGGTTTTTAAAATTATTTTCAAATTTTTAGTTCAATACTCTCTAGCGTGAGTTTTAGTTTTTTAAACTATATTTATTTTTTACTTTTTAGTCAAATGTCCTAGGAAATTATCGATAAATATATCGAAAAATACAGCAGTCCAAACGAAACCTCTGGACTTCCACTTTCGTTTGATACCCATATTGTTAGGGAATTTTAAGGCCTTTGGCCCCAGATTTTGACAATAACTCAGTTATCGATAAATTTATCGAAATATGTCGATGTCCAAAAGAGACCTGGGGCCTTGACCTTTCGTTTGATACCCATATAGTAGTGAACTTTTTAGGTTTTTGGGCAATTATATTTTGACCGATAACTCAGTTATCGATAAATTTATCGAAATATGTCGATGTCCAAATGAAACCTGCGGCCTTCACCTTTCGTTTGATACCCATATTGTAGGGAATTTTTTACGTTTTTGGGCAATCATATTTTGACCGATAACTCAGTTATCGATAAATCTATCGAAATATATCGAAGTCCAAATGGAACCTGAGGCCTTCCCCTTTCGTTTGATACCCATATTGTAGGGAAATTTTAAGGTTTTCGGGCAACCACATTTTGACCGATAACTCAGTTATCGATAAATTTATCGAAATATGTCGATGTCCAAGTGAAACCTGGGGACTTCACCTTTCGTTTGATACCCATATTGTAGGGATTTTTTTAGGTTTTTGGGCAATCATATTTTGACCGATAACTCAGTTATCGATAAATTTATCGAAATATATCGAAGTCCAAATGAATCCTGGGGCGTTCCCCTTTCGTTTGATACCCATATTTTAGGGACATTTTACGGTTTTTGGGCCACTGGGGCTAAAACCGAACGAGAGTTACATACATACAAGCAAGCAAGCAAACAAACAAACATACAAGTGAACCTAATAAAAGCGTGGTAATAGACCTTTCCTAAAGTAAAATTTTCTCCTGATTCCGAATATGACTTCCATTTTCCTGTGGCAGATCTAGTTTCCGAGATATCGGCGAAAATATGAAAATTCCCATTTTTGCAAAACACTACTTCATATAGGTACGGCAAAAATTTGTATTTTAAATTTTTTCGATTTAAACTGTTGAATTATACATTATACTAATTCCCATAAACATTTTTTGCCTTCACCTCCCTTAAGTATCTTCAGTAATTTGGCCACTATGCCAAAAAACGTTCAAAAATTTTTGAAAAAAAACGAAATTTTTTACAAAATTTCAGATTTAACCACTTTAAAATTGGAAAAATTCTATGGACGAAAAAAAGTTAGCCCTCCTATGTTGTAGGTAATTTAATTACGAAAATTTTAAGCATACCAGTACAAGAATCGGACGTGCCGTTGAGACTCTAGCCCCGTTAACTTGCAAGCGTCTATCTTAAAATTTTAGTATTACTTTGATAAAATTGGCGAGACATTTCATTTGGTCACTCTACCTTAGGGTCTAATAAATTTAAAAAGACATCAATTATTTAACTGTCATTACTGTTTGTTATAAATTTTGTTTTGCAAATTTTAGTGCAAATTTATACATACTATATCGGTAGAAGTGTTTACGAAATGGCTTGTTGCAAAAGAGATTTTAAATGTAAAAATAATCCGGATGATTTTTGCTTTATTTGCGGACATTATATGTTCGGAAACTCAGCTCGGAAAATAACTAATTCTGTCAAAGATGCATACTTTCATTATTTCGGTTTCTGTGTAAAAAATCTCGATAAATCTTGGACACCTAATTTTATTTGCGCCTGCTGTAGATTAACTTTAATGAAATGGGTATCGGGTAAAGGTCATTACATGCAGTTTGGTATTCCAATGATGTGGACTGAACCCTTTAACCACGACCAGTGCTATTTTTGCGTGATAGACCTTAAAGGTAAAACGAGAAAAAAGAGGAAATTAATAAGTTATCCAAATGTGGCATCAGCTAAAAAACCAAAACTACATGACCATACCTAGGCCGACTATAAGTTTCGAAGCCTCAAGCGAAAATGACTCCGAAGCTGATAATTCAGACAGTGAAAAAGTAGGAGAGGTCCCACATCGAGTCTCACAAGCCGAACTTAATGACTTGGTCAGAGATTTGAAATTATCGAAATTTGATAGCGAAGTTCTAGGATCTCGATTGCAGCAATGGGGCAGCCTGGGCCATTCGACAAGTACTACTAAATTTCGAAATAGACACAAGACTTTCTCTTCTTTTTTTACTAAAAGTGAAAATATTTGCTACTGCAATGATGTTCAAGGTTTATTTGAAGCACTAAAATTAGAAAATAAAACTGATGATTGGCGCTTGTTTATAGACAGTTCAAAGCATAGTTTAAAAGCAGCATTACTCCATAAAGGAAATTCGTTACCGTCAATACCAGTGGCACATTCTGAGAATACTAAAGAAACTTATTTAAGTATATCTAATTTACTTGAGCTCATTCAATATAAACAATTTAATTGGAAAATTTGTGCGGACTTAAAGGTAAGCAGTTTCGATGATACCATTTAAAATAAATAGTATATGAAATATCTACATCCCATGTTGTAGCTATAATTCTCGGACTTCAAGGAGGTTTCACTAAATTTTGCTGTTTTCTCTGTCTTTGGGACAGCCGTGCTAGAGAAACCCATTATATTCAGGAAAACTGGCCACTAAGAGCTGAGTACGAACCAGGTGCCTTCAATATCGCAAACCCGCCTTTAGTAAATCCCGAACGAGTTATTTTGCCAGCACTTCACATCAAATTAGGATTAATGAAAAATTTTGTAAAGGCTTTAAATAAGGACGCGCCATATTTGTTGGTCCGCAAATTAGAAAGTTGCTGAAAGACGAAAATTTTGCGAATCATTTATCATCAGCGGCTTGGGACAGCTTTAATCAAGTCGTTAGTGGATTTCTTGGCAACAATAAAGATCCCAACTATAGAGAGATGGTCAAAGCCTTGTTGAAAAACTACAGAGCTATGAAATGCAACATGTCCCTCAAAATGCATTTTTTGCATTCACATTTGGATAATTTTCCCGCAAACCTTGGTGCTGAAAGTGATGAACAGGGTGAAAGGTTTCACCAAGACCTCATGATTTTTAAAAACGTTACCAAGGTTTTTGGAATGAAGAAATGATGGGAGATTATTGCTGGACAATAATACGGGAGACAAACCCAGAAAATTATAAACGGGTTGTTAAAAGTACCCACGTCCCTCAGTATTGACGACCACGGTCAAATCGCCCAATTTGCATTTTTTTTTAGATGTAGATATGTATTTATTTAATGTTGTTTTTTGCTGAATTTCTGATTTATACTCATATTACTCAATTGAATACAGTTTAACGTGCAAACAAATGTCTCTAATAAAACGTTATAAAAAAAATAAAAACGTAGTTTGAATAAAAATTTTCTCTATAAAAAATTGTTGGATAGACGCTTGCAAGTTAACGGGGCTATAGTCTCAACGGCACGTCCGATTGTTGTACTGGTATGCTTAAAATTTTCGTAATTAAATTTCCTACAACATAGGAGGGCTAACTTTTTTTCGTCCATAGAAGGGAGGTGAAGGCAAAAAATGTTTGTGGGAATTAGTAAAATGTATAATTCAACAGTTTAAATCGAAAAAATTAAAAATACAAATTTTTGCCGTACCTATATGAAGTAGTGTTTTGCAAAAATGGGAATTTTCATATTTTCGCCGATATATCGGAAACTAGATCTGCCACAGGAAAATGGAAGTCATATTCGGAATCAGGAGAAAATTTTACTTTAGGAAAGGCCTATTTTATTCTTGGAGTTTTTTCTTGTCGAGTAGTGTTATCTTATTACCGATATGAGCTTTCCTAAAAAAAAACATCTTTTCACGATATAGCAAGCGCCAAATGTTTTTATACATTTCAAACTCCAAGTACTATTTAATACCTATAGGAATTCCCACTCACAAATGTTCCGGATAAGCTTTACGTGGTGAAGAATCTATGTAGACAGAGGGGAAGTTATTTTCCAGTTTTTAGATCATTTTAAAAACATTTTAAATTAAAAATATTTTTTTATTCTATTTTTTATTTTATACTTTTTAGTTGTGAGTCTACTGCAGCGTCTTCCAGGCTGAAGTTTCAGCAATCATGGACGCCGTGACTTGGATAGGTGAACGTACCATCGGACAGGATATCTGTATTTTCAGCGACAGCCAAGCGGCCATCAAATCCCTTGGCTCTTACTCGTTCAACTCTGAACTGACGCTCAGCTGTCGTCGATCTCTTCAAGAGATGGCCCAACAGAACCGCGTGAACCTCACATGGGTCCCGGGACACAGGGACATTGAGGGAAACTGTAGGGCAGACGAACTTGCCAGGCAGGGCACGACCAAGCAGATTCTTCAAGATAAAGAGCGCATAGGTATGCCGTTTGCCACGTGCAAGCTAATGGCAAGATGGCTACAAGCCCCAGGGTGCCGGATATCCAAGCAAACCTGGCCAAAATGCGATCTTAAAAGATCTAGACACATATACGCCCTAAAAAGGAAGGAAATCTCCATATTAATAGGTGTTTTAACCGGGCACTGCCTTATTGGTAGGTACGCAGCAAGGCTAGGCGTTCCCTACCGACGATGCTGCAGGAGTTGCAAAGATGATGAGGAAGAGGAAACGGTGGAGCACCTCATCTGCAACTACCCGGCCTTAAGCGGAGCGAGAAGGCGCTCTCTGGGAGTTCCCTTCCTGGTTAGCTTAAGCCAGGTCGCGGAGCTAGACATAAAGGACTTGATGGCCTTCATCAAGTTATCAAAATGGTTCGAGGAGGGGTAGCGGTGTCGGTTAGGAGTGTCAGTCCTGGGTTTCGGCTATATGGAGAGTCCCGACAGCACTGGGATTTTCCATATGGCCGGGCCCCGGGACTGACTTTCCTAGTGTTTGGTGGTATCACAACGGGCCTTTTATTACTGGCCTAGGTGTGCCTTTGCGGCAGCCACTTCTACCTACCTACCTAGTTGTGAGTCTTGGATATTAACGAAAGCGTAAATGTATACATTTAACAGCTAAGTTAGATGAACGCTATACATACATTTATATGAATACTTTTTATTTTGAAATTCCCATTAATTTAATTTTTGACCCATTTTTTAGCATATTCTTCTATTTTTGTCTAGTGTGCATTGACTGCTTTGAAAAACTGCATGTCGAACAGCGTCATCGAATTAAGTAAATTTTCGAGGTGTTTAGGTTAGGTTCAAGTGGCTGCCGCAGAGGCACACCTAGGCCAGTATTAAAAGGCCCTTTGTGATACCACCAACACTAGGAAAGTCAGTTCCGGGACCCTGCCATATGGGAAATCCCGGTATTAACGGAATTCTCCACATAGCAGAATCCCGGGACTGACTTTCCTATACCGACACCGTTACTCCTCCTCGAACCATTTAGATAACTTGATGAAGGCCATCAGGTCCTTTATGTCCAGCTCCGTGACCTGGCGTAGACTGACCAGGAAGGGAACTCCCGAAAAGCGCATTCTCGCGCCACTTAAAGCCGGCCAGTTGCAGATGAGGTGCTCCACCGTTTCCTCCTCCTCATCATCCTTACAACTCCTACAGCATCGTCGGTAGGGCACACCAAGTCTTTCTGCGTGCCTACCAATGAGGCAGCGCCCAGTTAATACGCCTATTAATATGGAGATTTCTCTTCTCCTTAGGGCATAAATTTGTCTTGATCTTTTATGATCCCATTTCGGCCAGGTTTCTTTGGATATCCGGCATCCTGGAGATTGCAGCCATCTTTCGTTGGCTTGGCGGAGTGTGTACTCCTTCAGCATAAGCTTGCATGTGGCAAACGGCATACCTAAGCGCTCTTTATCGCGAAGAACCTGCTTGGTCGTGCCCTGCCTCGCAAGTTCGTCTGGTGTTTACACACTAAACTCCTCGCGGAACTTTACCGAATTTGTGTAAACTTCGTTCCATAAAAATTTTGACAGTTCATTTACGCATTCGGTAATTTTCTACGTTTACACGCTTTACGCGGTGTTTCTATGTTTACATGAATAAAATTACTAATTTTTAAGCAATATAAAATACATAAATGTATGTAAGTGAAATCCAAATATTTGAAATTTCGTTGCTATTTATATGCAGATGGCGCTGAAAACGCATTATAGCATGTGTACGAAATATTCAGATAGCAGTAAGGAAGATAGACCGATAAATGGGACTTTTGCAATTAAAGCAATATTTTGGATTGTTTTTTTTTTTTCGTAATGCCTTGTCAGCGAAACCTAACGATGGTGAAAATTTCAAAACCCCAGCTCAACCGGAAGTTAGTACAAAATCCAAAGCAAAATCTCTGGAAATGAAACTTTTCAAATATCTCTACCCGTGCGCCACCTATCGGAATTTTTTTTGTTATATTGCATGGGGGCAGAAAACTAAACGATGATGAAAATTTCAAGATTCTACCTCAACGGGAAATTCGTTGAAAAACGAATTAATGGACACCGAAAACAGACCTTCGCATTTCTTAAATAGAGCGACTCACGCGCCACCTAGCGGGTCCAATTTTTTTTTGAATATTTGGAAATTGATTAAGTAATACACACGCTAAATATTAGCTAAATCGGTCCATAATTAGGACTTTCAGTTTTTATTACCCCGATCTCAGCTCCACCTAGCGGAATTTTTTTAAGGAAAATATTTATTTTCATAGTAGTCATACATGTTCCGAATTTCAGCCAAATCGGACCATAAATGCGATTTTTGAAAATATAGCGACCCACGCGCCACCTATCGGAATTTTTTTTTTCATAATATTGCATTGTCACCGCGACCTGAACTGTGGTGAAAATTTCAAGACCCTAGCGCAACAGGAAGTTGGTTCAAAATCGAATGCAAAAATCCGGGCACAAGAACGACGAAAGCGACCTAATAAAAAACATTTTAATAAATAAATATAGTTTAAAAAAACTAAAACTCAAGCTTTTAAAGAATATTGAACTAAAAATTTGAAAATAATTTTAAAAACCCTACACAGTAGTATTGTGGAAAAAGCGTGGTCCGCTTTGTTCCATAATCTTCGTTTTTTATTTAAATTATTTTAACCTTTTTAGTGCAATAATCTTTAAAAGCGCGTGTTTTCGCTTTTTAAACTATATCTATTTTTACTTTTTAGTTAAGTGTGTTATGAAGTAATCGATATATATGTATATCGAAGTATACCGCAGTGCAAACGAAACCTCTGGGCCTCCACTTTCGTTTGATACCCATTTTGTAGGCAATTTTCAATATTATTGGACAACCTCATTTTGACCGATAAGTCAGTTATCGATAAATATATCGAAATATTCCTTGGACCTTCCCTTTCGTTTGATATAGGTAGTAGGCATTATGACCGATAACTTAGTTATCGATAAATATATCGAAGTCCAAATGCAACCTCCTATCGTTTGACACCCACATTGAAGGCAAATTTCAAGGTTTTTGTGACAGTCATATGCCACTATCGGGTAGACTGAAGTAGAGTTACATACAAACAAGCAAAAATACATATGAATGTATGTACAAGTAAAGCTAATGAAAGCGCAGTAAAGAAACTAGCATTATGTGGGAAAAGCGTCGAGCGCTCGATATACGAAAATTATGGCACAATGCGGACCACGCTTTTTCCACTATACTACTGTGTAGGGTTTTTAAAATTATTTTCAAATTTTTAGTTCAATACTCTCTAAAAGCGTGAGTTTTAGTTTTTTTAAACTATATTTATTTTTTACTTTTTAGTCAAATGTCCTAGGAAATTATCGATAAATATATCGAAAAATACAGCAGTCCAAACGAAACCTCTGGACTTCCACTTTCGTTTGATACCCATATTGTTAGGGAATTTTAAGGCATTTGGCCTCAGATTTTGACAATAACTCAGTTATCGATAAATTTATCGAAATATATCGAAGTCCAAATGAAACCTGGGGCCTTTCCCTTTCGTTTGATACCCATATTGTAAGGAATTTTTTAGGTTTTTGGGCAATCATATTTTGACCGATAACTCAGTTATCGATAAATTTATCGAAATATATCGAAGTCCAAATGAGACCTGGGGCCTTCACCTTTCGTCTGATACCCATATTGTAGGGAATTTTTTAGGGTTTTGGGATATTATATTTTGACCGATAACTCAGTAATCGATAAATTTATCGAAATATGTCGATGTCCAAGTGAAACCTGGGACCCTCACCTTTCGTTTGATACCCATATTGTGGGGAATTTTTAAGGTTTTTGGGCAATCATATTTTGACCGATAACTCAGTTATCGATAAATTTATCGAAGTCCAAATGAGACCTGGGGCCTTCACCTTTCGTTTGATACCCATGTTGTAGGGAACTTTTAGGTTTTTGGGCATTTATATTTTGACCGATAACTCAGTAATCGATCAATTTATCGAAATATATCGAATTCCAAATGCAACCTGGGGCCTTCACCTTTTGTTTGATACCCATATTGTAGGGATTTTTTTAGGTTTTTGGGCAATCATATTTTGACCGATAACTCAGTTATCGATAAATTTATCAAAATATGTCGATGTCCAAGTGAAACCTGGGGCCTTCACCTTTCGTTTGATACCCATATTGTAGGGAATTTTTCAGGTTTTTGGGCAATCATATTTTGACCGATAACTCAGTTATCGATAAATTTATCGAAATATGTCGATGACCAAATGGAACCTGGGGCCTTCACCTTTCGTTTGATACCCATATTGTAGGAAAATTTTAAGGTTTTCGGGCAACCACATTTTGACCGATAACTCAGTTATCGATAAATTTATTGAAGTCCAAATGCAACCTGGCCCTTCACCTTTTGTTTGATACCCATATTGTAGGGATTTTTTTAGGTTTTTGGGCAATCATATTTTGACCGATAACTCAGTAATCGATAAATTTATCGAAATATGTCGATGTCCAAATGAAAACTGGGGCCTTCACCTTTCGTTTGATACCCATATTGTAGGGAATTTTTCAGGTTTTTGGGCAATCATATTTTGACCGATAACTCAGTAATCGATCAATTTATCGAAATATATCGAATTCCAAATGCAACCTGGGGCCTTCACCTTTCGTTTGATACCCATATTGTAGGAAAATTTTAAGGTTTTCGGGCAACCACATTTTGACCGATAACTCAGTTATCGATAAATTTATCAAAATATGTCGATGTCCAAGTGAAACCTGGGGCCTTCACCTTTCGTTTGATACCCATATTGTAGGGAATTTTTCAGGTTTTTGGGCAATCATATTTTGACCGATAACTCAGTTATCGATAAATTTATCGAAATATGTCGATGTCCAAATGAAACCTGGGGCCTTCACCTTTCGTTTGATACCCATATTGTAGGGATTTTTTTAGGTTTTTGGGCAATCATATTTTGACCGATAACTCAGTTATCGATAAATTTATCAAAATATGTCGATGTCCAAGTGAAACCTGGGGCCTTCACCATTCGTTTGATACCCATATTGTAGGGATTTTTTTAGGTTTTTGGGCCAAATGAAACCTGCGGCCTTCGCCTTTCGTTTGATACCCATATTGTAGGGAATTTTTTACGTTTTTGGGCAATCATATTTTGACCGATAACTCAGTTATCGATAAATCTATCGAAATATATCGAAGTCCAAATGAAACCTGAGGCCTTCCCCTTTCGTTTGATAGCCATATTGTAGGGAAATTTTAAGGTTTTCGGGCAACCACATTTTGACCGATAACTCAGTTATCGATAAATTTATCGAAATATGTCGATGTCCAAGTGAAACCTGGGGCCTTCACCTTTCGTTTGATACCCATATAGTAGTGAATTTTTTAGGTTTTTGGGCAATCATATTTTGACCGATAACTCAGTTATCGATAAATTTATCGAAATATATCGAAGTCCAAATGAATCCTGGGGCGTTCCCCTTTCGTTTGATACCCATATTTTACGGACATTTTACGGTTTTTGGGCCACTGGACGAGAGTTACCGAACGAGAGTTACATACATACAAGCAAGCAAGCAAACAAACAAACAAACATACAAGTGAACCTAATAAAAGCGTGGTAATAAAAAGGGATAACGTTTTTAAGTCTATATTTTATATCTTTATTAGTTGTAAGATATTAGGAAAAAAGGTAATTGTTTCACAATACGTAAACCTACATAATCAATACATAGGTACATACATACATATTTAACAATATGTTTGTTACAAATTAACCTGACATATTCCACCATAACTTGTAGAAAATGGTTTCAACATTGTTCAGAGTAATTTTTTGTTTTACTTTGCCTACATGCAAATATTTTCCACACTTGATTCATCACTTGAGAAAATTTGACTTCGAATCTTTTTGTTAAACATTGGTTGAGAATGATGGAATTGCCGTGTGTTTTTTATTGCTATGGCTTTACTTGTGCGATTTTGAAATTTCTTTTCATGAGCGTCGTGATCCACTTGGGAGCGAAATCGAAATCTATTGCCTGAAACGCATTTTCTGACCATTCAAAAAGACTTCGAGCGTCGCGTATGTGATTTTCCGCAATACGCTGCATACTTGCTTTTCGTGCCAGCCTTTTGACAGTGCCCCCCACCCCATCGCAAGCTCCCTTACCGTGGTATCTCGCGAAAAAGTTCCACTCAGCTGCAATTCCAAAGTCTTCTTCGTGATTATATAAATTTAAAAAGTTAAATTTATTTTTGTATTGCGCTGCGGCTCCGTCAGAGTAATAGAACAATTTTTTTACATTCCTGGACCCAAATTTTTTTCATATAATTCGCAAGTCTTGTATTGAACAAGTGAACTGAACTTGAATCATGAGTCAGTTTTTCCGATATAATCACAAAACATAAGTGATGTAGAACACCATCAGCACAATAGTAAATTACGTAAGGGTGTATGGTTACTTGAGTGTTTGACCAATGGTGTGCCTGGATTTCATCTTGAATCTGAATTGCATAATTTTTCGCATTGGGAGAGCGCAAAGGGTGACAAAAAATAAGAAATCTGTGGATTGGTATGAAAGGACAAACATTTTTTTATTACCAAAGATGACCGTTTTTCGCACTATTTGACATATTTTCAATTTTTTTTGAGCATGCAGAACGAAAAAAAAATGTTATTTGTTTAAAAAAAATTTTTTAAATATCATTATTTTAACAATTTGATCGCAAGGGGTGACAAAAAAATGCAATATCTTTGGAATGGTATGAATGGACAAAAAATTTTTTTTTGATTATTAAAGGTGACTGTTTTACGCGTTATTTTTCATATTTTGAAATTTTTTTGATCGTACAGAACGAAAAAATAAATTATTTGTTTAAAAAAAAATGATTTAAAGTATAATTGTTTAAACAATAAGATCGCATAAAAATACTTATAATATAGTAAAAACAATTATCTGTAAGTAAAAAAAAATTTCATTGATTTATCTGCAGTAGTTTATGATAAAATAATTTTTCAATATTATCATGATCTGAAAATTATCAAAAATTCAACCTCCAATAACAATAACAAGGACACTAATTTTGACGAAATATTTTTAGCACGAGGTTTGAGTCTGGCCCACTATCCAATGAAACGATAGTTTTCAAAATCGTCGATAAAGTGATTTTACCTGTGCACACTTCACATGGCTTTACCCAACGATGATCTTGCTCACTTTTGCTCGTTTTTCTTCATTTATTTTTATACCTTTCATAAACATGAAATGGTATTATAACTTTGGTCCGATGTTTGTAAGTATGAGAAGAAGAAGAGATGGACCCATCAATAAGTATACCGAAATGATCAGGATGACAAGCTGAGTTGATTTAGCCATGTCCGTCTGTCTGTTTGAACGCAAACTAGTCCCTCAATTTTTGAGATATCTGGCTGAAATTTTGTATGTGGCCACCATTTTGTAATATAGGAATCATTTGTCGGAACTGACAAGATCGTACCAGTATAACATATAGCCCCCATACAACCGATTGTTCAGATATAAGGTTTTTTGGCCAAAACTTCCGCAATTAAAAAGTTAGGAACTTAAAATTTTGCAACTCGAGTACTTTCTATTTATGTAGTGTATATAGTGAAAATCAACGAGATCGGGCAAATGTAACATATAGCCCCCATACAACCGATTGTTCATATATAAGAATTTTTGGCCAAAACTTCTGCAATTAAAAAGTTAGGAACGTAAATTTTGCAACTCGAGTACTTTCTATTTATGTAGTGTATACAGTGAAAATCAACAAGATCGGGCAAATGTAACATATAGCCCCCATACAACCGATTGTTCAGATATAAGGTTTTTTGGCCAAAACTTCTGCAATTAAAAAGTTAGGAACGTAAAATTTTGCAACTCGAGTACTTTCTATTTATGTAGTGTATATAGTGAAAATCAAAAAGATCGGGCAAATCTAACATATAGCCCCCATACAACCGATTGTTCAGATATAAGGTTTTTTGGCCAAAACTTCCGCAATTAAAAAGTTAGGAACGTAAAATTTTGCAACTCGAGTACTTTCTATTTATGTAGTGTATATAGTGAAAATCAACAAGATCGGGCAAATGTAACATATGCCCCCATACAACCGATTGTTCAGATATAAGGTTTTTTGGCCAAAACTTCTGCAATTAAAAAGTTAGGAACATAAAATTTTGCAACTTGAGTACTTTCAATTTATGTAGTGTGTAGAGGAAAATCAAGAAGATCGGGTAAATATAACATATAGCCCCATACAACCGGTTGTTCCGATATAAGGTTTTTTGGCCAATACTTCCGCATTTAAAAAGTTAGGAACGTAAAATTTTGCAACTCGAGTACTTTCTATTTATGTAGTGTATATAGTGAAAATCAAAAAGATCGGGCAAATCTAACATATAGCCCCCATACAACCGATTGTTCAGATATAAGGTTTTTTGGCCAAAACTTCCGCAATTAAAAAGTTAGGAACGTAAAATTTTGCAACTCGAGTACTTTCTATTTATGTAGTGTATATAGTGAAAATCAACAAGATCGGGCAAATGTAACATATGCCCCCATACAACCGATTGTTCAGATATAAGGTTTTTTGGCCAAAACTTCTGCAATTAAAAAGTTAGGAACATAAAATTTTGCAACTTGAGTACTTTCAATTTATGTAGTGTGTAGAGGAAAATCAAGAAGATCGGGTAAATATAACATATAGCCCCATACAACCGGTTGTTCCGATATAAGGTTTTTTGGCCAATACTTCCGCATTTAAAAAGTTAGGAACGTAAAATTTTGCAACTCGAGTACTTTCTATTTATGTAGTGTATATAGTGAAAATCAAAAAGATCGGGCAAATGTAACATATAGCCCCCATACAACCGATTGTGCAGATATAAGGTTTTTTGGCCAAAACTTCCGCAATTAAAAAGTTAGGAACGTAAAATTTTGCAACTCGAGTACTTTCTATTTATGTAGTGTATATAGTGAAAATCAACAAGATCGGGCAAATGTAACATATAGCCCCCATACAACCGATTGTTCAGATATAAGGTTTTTTGGCCAAAACTTCTGCAATTAAAAAGTTAGGAACATAAAATTTTGCAACTTGAGTACTTTCAATTTATGTAGTGTGTAGAGGAAAATCAAGAAGATCGGGTAAATATAACATATAGCCCCATACAACCGGTTGTTCCGATATAAGGTTTTTTGGCCAATACTTCCGCATTTAAAAAGTTAGGAACGTAAAATATTGCACCTTTAGTACTTTCTACATATGTAATGTGTATAGTGTAAGTCAGTACAATTGAACACGTATAATATATAGCCTCCATACAATCGATTGTTCTGATAACTCGGATCCTATTATTTTCTAAATTTTTTTAAATTATAACAAAGATGTGTAATGTGTATAGTAAATATAGTTAAATTGAAACAGGCTGTACTGGGGATCGAACTGTGAAAATCGTGACGCTTATTCATGAAAGGTATATAGCCTACGGCACAGCCGAAGACAGCTTTCCTTACTTGTTTTTTTTTTAACTCCCGTCTGAGCAATTTTTCCATTATGTCCTTGAAATACATTATTGCTGTGGGTTTGTCGAAAATTGATGGTCAACTTTAAGTTTACCGAATTGCAGTAATAATTAAATTAATATCAATTATACATTTCATTGAACTCTGCTTTTTAGCATATTTTTTTTTAAATATTCGTGGTTTTGTTTCTTTCGATTTAGTACATTTCCGTAAATATGGCAGAATTTACTAAAAGGGAAATTCTTCCGCAGTTAGATAATTTAAAAGATATTAATTTAGTCATGAACTATATTTTTCAGAAAAAAATATAGATATTTCCAAAGTGGACAATAAGTTTCTTTCTAGACTGAAACTATCAACTCTCTAAATGGTAAGCGGAATGTGAAATATAACGCTGCATGTAGAACATTTTTTTTTATCCCTGAACTGGAAATTGAAGATTGTGTAGTACATGAGCAGGGTTCTCGCCCTCGCCCTGGCCGTCCGAGTCTTAAATTTGATGACAAATCGTCTGGATCTAAACGGTGTGAAGTTTCAAAAATTAACTCGCATCAAAAACATAGCCCAGAATAGCAAAAGCAAAAAAATAAACAAAAAGTTACAAGCAAAAAAAATTTGTTAACTCAAAATTAAAAAAAATTAAAACCAAAAAATGAAAAATCTTAAGTTAGCAAAAAACCAAAAAAAAAGTAAATAATTTAGCAAAAAATATATAAAAAAAATTGTTTTACTCAAAATTTCAAGAAACTACAAATCTGAAGTTAGAAAAAGCAAAAAAAAAAAAAAAAGGTGTTAGACCTTCTAGCATAGAAGTCACTACAGTGTTGTGAGTTCGACTCTCACAATGCCGGGAAGAAAAGTCCAAGAAGAGATGTAATTCCAGTATCATCGAAACATATGTCGGCTTGTCTGGTTCCTGCAGCGCGTGGGTAAATTTGTCTCAAAAAACACATTTTCATACAATCCCGAAAATTGCTTCACAATACCGTTGGTATTTACAGCAATAGACTACAAGTCAAAAGCAACAAAGAGTTTAAATGTA
This sequence comes from Campiglossa producta, assembly GCA_964058755.1. NCBI lineage: Eukaryota > Metazoa > Arthropoda > Insecta > Diptera > Tephritidae > Campiglossa > Campiglossa producta. The sequence goes on from CAXKVI010000004.1 coordinate 29,185,458, forward strand.
ATAAATGAAAAAAAAAATATATATATATTTTCGTGCTTACTTAAGCATAGAAAATTCTTTCATAGGTTTCACACCAAGTCCTAAAATTCGCAAATCTTTCATATAAGTTAGCATTGAAATTAAAGAAAAATGTTCTATATGGAAGTATAAATATATGCATAAATGGACACTGAGAAGGGTTTACCTTCAAGCTGGGTAGTGGCCTAAGGTGTTAGATCTTCTAGCATACAAGCCACTACAGTGTTGTGAGTTCGACTCTCACAATGCCGGGAAGAAAAGTCCAAGAAGAGATGTAATTCCAGTATCATCGAAATATATGTCGGCTTGTCTGGTTCCTGCAGCGCGTGGGTAAATTTTTCTCAAAAAACACATTTTCATACAATTCCGAAAATTGCTTCACAATACCGTCGGTATTTACAGCAATAGACTACAAGTCAAAAGCAGCAAAGAGTTTAAATGTAATAAATGAAAAAAAAAAAATATTCGTGCTTACTTAAGCATAGAAAATTCTTTCATAGGTTTCACACCAAGTCCTAAAATTCGCAAATCTTTCATATGAGTTAGCATTGAAATTAAAGAAAAATGTTCTATATGGAAGTATAAATATATGCATAAATGGACACTGAGAAGGGTTTACCTTCAAGCTGGGTAGTGGCCTAAGGTGTTAGACCTTCTAGCATACAAGTCACTACAGTGTTGTGAGTTCGACTCTCACAATGCCGGGAAGAAAAGTCCAAGAAGAGATGTAATTCCAGTATCATCGAAACATATGTCGGCTTGTCTGGTTCCTGCAGCGCGTGGGTAAATTTTTCTCAAAAAACACATTTTCAAAAAAAATTTAATAAAAAATAGTTACAAACAAAAAAAGGACGTGTGGCACTCGGGGACTGCCGCGGTAAAGCTATTGCATATCACTTTTTATCAACTTATGCAATTATAATATTTATGAAAACTCAATGAGCATATTTCTGTGGTCATAAGCAATAACAGCCTAAGTCGACTTAAGAAATTAGACCAGTTGAAATTTTTGCTGGCGAATTTTTGTAACAAAACTGTTTTATAACTAAGGCAAACGTATTGGATTTAATTGTTTGTAAAGAAAGTAAAAAAATACCAAGTCTTGAAAAATGTCTCGATGTTGCTATTCAAAATCACTGGTAAGCCATTTGCGATTATCTTAACTATTAAGATAATTACAGACATTTGAAAATGGCTGAGTTTTGTACTATTGCACACACATACACAGTAACACGTATAAAATTTAGTAAATTTTAAATGGCTGTAATTATTTTAATAGTTAAGATATTCGCACATGGCTTACCATTTTGGAAGCTTCAAAGCTTCAACTTTAAGAGTATGTAAAAATATTTTCAAAAAAGTTTCAAAAATTGAAAGAAAATTCACTTTGAAAAAAATACCATTTTTCCCCATACAAAATGTATGGGAAAGGGCGAAAAAAAATAGTCACCCCTAAGGGTTAAGTTAGAGCGCTAATTTTTTGCAAGGCTTATTTTCTCATCAATACCTAAAGTTTCAGGGGGTAGGACCGAAAAAAGAACCAAATTTTTTTTATTTGAATCACCCTACTGTATAGCCTATACAGCTCCAATTTTATGTACAACGTCACACTGTTAGTAGTATAGCCTAAATGTAGGCAACGCTTATATTTATTTTTGTCAAGTTATGTTGCTAACGCCCAACATTTAACATTGAAAAAAGTCCGTTACTACTATTTCGATGAGATTTTGAATTATGGCCACTGTGCAGTGGCAGTTATTGAAAAAAATAATTAAACTGTTATTAATACAAAAATTGCATGCACCAAATTGACATGTTCCACGCCCCCTACCTCCCAGGCGTCGTACTTACCAGATTTTGGTCGTCTCGGGGAAAGGAAGCCGCTCAGAAAAATGTAGCTTGCTATTAATCAAGATTTTTTCCTTACTAACACTTGATCACCAGTAAAGGGGGAATGTAATTAATGAGTGCTAGGAAATCCCTCAAGCCTTAAGAAGATTCACCTCAGAGAAACGTGGCTTTTGCGGTACCTGGGAGACGCAAAAAAGGAGCTTTAATTTGAGAAATAAAGCTTCCTAGAGTTGCGTATACCCCTTTCTGAAGAGGTCGCGCCGGTGCTGCTCTGAATGAACCGCCCGTTCTAAATGTTGTCAGCACTCATTAAAGTATTTTCGTCGATATCAAATTTTGACCGTTTTTCTTTTCTTGGATATGTCCTCTCCACATAGGTTATAAATTCCCCCGCTTTTGGTAGGTATGTTTGACATTTATTCAAAAAATCTGTCATAAAAAGGAAAACCGCTAGGTGGCACAGGAATTATTTACCGTTAAATTACCTTTTCTAGTGCGGCTTGAACCTTCGCTTCACTTGCTGTGTCCAATGCCGAAGTGGCTTCGTCAAGCAACAGAATTTCGGGATCTCTCACAAGGGCTCGTGCAATAGCGATTCTCTGTTTCTGGCCGCCTGATAACTGTGCGCCTCGTTCGCCAACTAAAGTGTCAAGCCCCTAAAAGAAAAAGATTCAAACAATTCTGCAAAATAAACCTCATACAACTCAAACTCCTACCTTTGGCAATTTATTTATAAAAATATGAGCATTAGCCGCTGTAGCGGCTGCAGCTATCATCTCACGCGTAGCATCTTCTCTGCCATAACGTATGTTTTCATAAATTGTTGTACTAAATAATATAGGCTCTTGACCGACGACACCAATGTGCTCTCTCAGCCAAGTAATGTTTATATCTTTCAAATCAACATCATTGAAGTAAACGGCACCCTCTTGGGGATCATAAAAACGTTGAACTAGTTGTATGATCGTAGATTTACCACAACCCGATGATCCTACCAATGCTATGGTTTGACCACGTTTTATTGTCAAATTCAATTTGTTAAGAATTTGTACTTCTTCTCGTGATGGATACTTAAAGCTGACGTCACGTAGTTCGATTTGCACTAAAGGTTGATTTATGTATGTTCCCTTCTGTTCGATTGGGTTTATTGTTGGCACTTGTTCAATGATCTTAAATACTTTGGCACAGGCTCCTTTCGCAATGCCAAAAGCTTCAATGTAAGGCGAAGCCATTCCGATGTTCATCGAGCCCATCATTACTGAGAAAAATACTGTAATCATGGTGCCAGGATCGTAATTTGAATAGCCCTCAATGTGTGCATAGTTTTTCAAAACCAAACCAACACCATACCAAAAAGCTAAAGCATATGAAGAGTAAATGAAAAACCAAAGTAGACCAAATCCAATGCCCGAAAACATATTCCGTTTGATATTTAATTTTCGTGCATCCACAATTTTTGCTTTATAAGCCGCCACTTCTTTATATTCTCCCTCAAAGGTTTTCACAGTACGAATACCGCTAAATGCCTCTTCGGCAATATTTCCCGCTGAGGCATAAACATTCGACTCCTGCTTCGATAGTCTTGATGTGGCCTGTAAAATCAGCAAGAATTGAGTTTACTTATTTTTAAATGAACTAAATTAAATCCCATATACTTACAATCGAAACTAGACTCAGTGATATGAATGTAACGGGCAAACTGGTTAAACAGACTAAAGCCAATTCCCAACCTTTATAAAGTGCTAACGCCAACGATCCAACAAAGCCCACAATATAATGTACGAACATAATATCCTTTTCGGCTATACCATCCTCCATTTTTGACAAGTCTCTGTTGATAAATTGAATGAGCATCATTTGTGGAATAAAATAACCTCAATTAAATATGGATAAGAACACGTGAAGTGGACCCCCCATTTTCCCGAGGTTTAATAAATTGAGGTATGAGTACTTTTTCATGAAGTATACACTATAGAAATTTTTAGGGATTAATAAAGGCGTTTTGAAAAATTTTGTTTTTTATAACAACAACAACAATTTTTGTAATTTATAACGTTTTGTGAAAAAATCAATTAGGGCACTCACAGTCATCTGCTAAACTTAAAACGTTTTAAGTTTGCCATATTACCATTTGACGACTGTGAGCACCCCCTTTTATCTCCTGCATGGCCTTTGTTATTTCACGTCTGAAATCTGAAAATATTTATGTATAAACATATTTAAATTATTTAATTAAATTCCAAATATGAAAAAAAACTTACTTTTTTCCTTTCAATTTATTTATTCATGACAAATTTTTGTTTGAAAACAAAGCAAAATGAAAATTTTCAATTTTGCCACAAATTTAAACATAGGAACAAGCGCGGCAATATTGCCACAAAGTGGTATCTTCTATTTGCAGGCAAAACAAAAACAAAATATTTGACACCTGGTAAACTGTCAAAACATTGCCAGCTGGCAATATTAGCATGGCTGGTAATATGGGACTGTGAGTACCCTAAATAAGTCAGAAGATATTAGAGATATTCGAATGAAACTTTCAGGATTTATAGTTTAATACTTGTACTTTAATAATATATATAGAAGTTAAAAATATTTATTTACTTCCATACTGTTAATTAATTTTTAAGTTACAAACCAGAAAATCTCTAAATACTCCCTCAAAAAAAAAAAAAAAATTTGAAGTTAACTTCTTAGGCGGCGATATGAAGTTTTGATTGAGAGTAAAATTTGAGAAAATGGATGACGATGAAACGGAAGTTATGGCACGGAAATAGAAATTTTAGCCGACTTTCAGGCGTATGTTGCAGACTTTCAGGCGTAGGCGTTTTTCTTATATCTCGAGAAACGATCAACCGATTTGGATAAAATTTGGCATTATAGATAGTATGATTCATTCTGAGATTATATGCGTGAGTGTTGCCACTTGGGACAGTTCACAGGTTTGCCCCTTCATTGTTGGCCGCCTTTCCGTGGCGAAGGGGCTTAAATTCTTGTATTGGGATCACTCCTGGAGGGACGGGTCCCAATGCGGAATGAACAAAGAGGAAGACCTTGCATTTTATGCAACCTCGGGCGGAGTGTACATAAGTGCACAACACCGGTTGATGTATGAGATATAAGGAGATCCGTGTCAACGCCACCCTAAGCCAAGGTGTGCAGGCACCGTGCCAATGGCTGAATGCTCAGCGGGTGTTTATCGAATAGCTGATCGCTCACGGTCCCCACCGATGCCGGGCAAGGTCGGTTGTATAAGTGCTTTACCCCGGTACACTGGCTATGCCGGGGTGGACCAACCCCTTCCAGTTTACTCGTGGGAATCATAAGGATAAAGAAACAATTGGGAAAAATAAAAAAAGGAAGAGTGGGGAAGAGAACGATCTGAGATCGCTTTCTGAGGACGAGCTTCTCGCCAGCAGCCAGGGGAGCGCCCAAGCAAAACACGACAAGGGCACCAGCTATAGTACCCCTGTCGCTCCAGCCAAAGTGGGCCCCAAGAAGAAGTCGAAGAAGTCCTCAGGGTTCCTAGAGAAAGCTAGATACCTCAGGGTTCAATATATATTATCTAAAATTAAAAAGAATGAAGAGAGTGGCAAGGCGCATGAGAGAGACGCCGTGGACAAGGTTTGGTGCGACGCCGTGGTCAAGGAGTACGAGACCGCCCTTGCAAACAAGCCCGTTGCACAGCCACAGCAACAACAAAGAAAGTCGCGCTCAAAGCGCAATCGGTCACATGAGGTGAACGATGGAAATGGCAAGAGGGGCAGGTACCAGCAGTATGATGGCCCTTCCACTAGTGCTGCAGCGTTGGCCAGGCGCACCTATAGTGAGGTGGTCCGGGATCGATGCTGACGGCACTAACGAGAGGCGAGTACTGGCGGTTTGGAACTCCATAGAGGGAAGACTATCTGAGATGGTCGTCGAACACCTTATGGAGAACCGAACCCCAGTCCCCGCTTTCAACTGCGAGGAGGTTTGCCGGGGCTGCAGGGTTAAAAAATGCGCGGACAGGTTCTCCAGGAACTTTCTTGAGAGAGGCATTGCTAAGATTAGCAACGCCTATGATGGTCTTACATCAAAGATCATCAATGCTTCGGAGATTCCCCGGAGGCCCCGGGCGCGCGTTGGTTGCCAAACATGCCGAGCATGAAACTGGATGAAAATAATATCATCCAGTGTCTTAAGATGCAGAACTCGGGCGTCCCGATGGACGACTGGGAGCTGCTGAAGATAGAGGATAAGCAGAAGAATAGCCACCCGGTGCTACTGCTCATAAATAAGGAGTGCCTAGGGGAACTCGAAAAGAGGGGAAGCGAATTAGTTTATGGCGTCAGGCATGCCAGAGTAAAAGAGGAGATCGACGATGCCAATAAGCTCCTAGAGGAGCTTAGACTGGCAGCATCAGCCGCAGCTGATGCATCGTCGAACCCCGACAGTCAAGCAGGTGCGTCCCCCGGGTCCGATGATTAGGGTGGCGCAGATTAGCCTGCAGTATGCCAGCTGCGCCTAAAAAAAAAAACATCGACGTCTGCTGGGTGCAGGAGCCTTGGATATGGCGCTCCAAGGTCAGGGGCCTAAGTACCAGAGGCTACAACATATTTTATATACCAGGAGAAGGTAAACCGAGGGCATGCATCCTCGCTAGGGATACTATTAATGCGTTCTTTTTACCTAATTTCAGCACATTTGATTTGGCAGTGGTCAGGATTGAGTCAAGGGGCGGACGCAGGTTAACGGTCGCCTCTGCGTACATGGCTCAGGATCGGCCAGCACCTCCCGAGGAGGTACAGCTGCTCACCAAACAAAAAATCGAGAGGAGTGAGTCTCTTTTTGAATTTCTATTAGCAAACAAATTTGGCATATGTAACAGGGGCAGCTCTCCCACCTTTGTTTTTCCAGGGTCAGTAAACTTCGCCGGGTGGGAAGAAGTCCTTGATATTACAATAGCATCTGACTCCCAGGAACCTTCGATAAGGAACTGGGAGGTTTCGCAAAAGACCTCCATGTCGGATCATCGAATGATCCTTTTTGATATAGACTGGCAGGGAGAGATAAAACAACTGCACAGAAATCCTAAACAAACCTCGTGGGGTCTATGTGAAAAGATAGTCAGTCGGTAGGCTCAGTAGGAAGAAGACACCGATACAATTGAGGTAATTTCAAATTACCTTAAAGTTCTACGAATCGGTTTGTTTGGAGCGGCTGATTTGCCGTCCTGATAATGATGTCGGATGGAGAGGCTTAGATGCCAATCCACGTTTTGAGATAAATGGTTGGTAGTTTTCGACTAGGCGGTATCACCAAGACGAGAGGGTTGACAATAAAAGGCACTTGAACCTAATTGTCGTGGCGAGAGATAAATGAAAGGTGGGCTGTGGATTGTAGCTCATTCATTTCTCGATTCTTTATTTTAATTTCTTTGCTTATATACAATTTTGGTCTTAACATTATGCTGACTAGTGCATTGCTCTTGACTTCCGCAATACTAGGTCACTAGTCAGCAGTCTACCGTTCTAGGTCGTCAGTAAGTGACATTGCTGACCACCGTACTAGATCGCCAGCTGTCGCAACTGCTGACACTAGCGGTTGCAAATGCTGACGCCAGCGACGGCACACTTACTGACGGCCGCGAGCAAAATATGACGCAATCGTTACTCCGCACTTTTGCTTGTTCTTGAATTTCATGCAAACAAATATGCCTGTGTCTGCATATTTGGACAGAAATGAACATGCTCCCGCCCGTGACTTTATTCAACGAGTTTCGATATGCGTCATTTCCCTCACTTGTGTTTTAATTTACATTCTTAGTTCTAAATAAGGCATTTTTTTTGTTTACATTTTAAGTTTATAATTACATTTCATTCTTAATGCTAAGTTTTAATTTACAATTCATTCTTACTAACTCTAATGGTGCGGTGGTCCCTTTATGTCACTGTTACGGCAAATGGTGCTTGTCGTGCCGCTGGCCGTGGTTGAGGAACTGCGTATGTAACGGGAGCTCGGGACTTCTTTCGAATGCAGGTTATCACAATTGCAAGTATGATGCCAATTGATAGTATTAGAGCGGCATACGCAATTGTCGCATGATGGTATTTGAGGTGGGAAATTTGTGAGGGTAGCTCTGTCCCTATTTTCTGCATTAAATCTTGCTGTAGGGTCGATATATTTTTGACCTGATCAATGTACGGTTGTATGTGCAGGATTATGGAAGATGTCTTTTCAGGATACGTAATGCTGCTGAGGTTTGCGGTTGCCGTGTATGATGCGTGGATTGCAGATGAGTATACTTGATGCCCTTGAATTATGACTGACTTGTGTTTGAGTGTGCAGTCGGGGCCAATTTTTATAATCCCCGAGCCCTTTAATGTTAGCTGGGAATGATTTGCTCCGCACGCGGCATTGATTCGAGTGGGGGACTCCAACGCATACATCCAGAGATTATTGTGCGTCAGCTGTTTTATCGGTGCGTTGTCTTCTACCGGGGCTACCTTGCAGATGTTCCCTGGATTGTTGTTGAGCAGTGACATTTCGCATTGACAAGCGCCTGAGTCTGCGGTGAATTTTGTCTGCACGTTCAAGCATAACACCTGGTTCTCCTTTACAGTAATGCATTCTCGCCACTGATTTTCTGTCAATGTTATATATTGATCTCGATGCGCGTTGATTGCAATGAGATCATTGCATGGCGTGATGGCAACCGTTGAACTGTTTATTCTGCTTGAAATCGGATGTGGTTTGAGCACTTCCCAGGTCTCTGGATCACACAACGGAAGTGACATTTCGAAGATCACGTGTTCATTCGTTCTTCCGCCTTTCACCTTCATGACCTTGTAGAGTTGTAAGAGATTGTTTTGGTCCACTGGCAACCTTAGTGATGTGGGTAGATGGTTGCGAACTCGGACTAATTCTGCTCGAAGTTGCGATGGTGACAGTAACGTTGGATTGATTTTTCCGTGGTGCGCATCTGTCAACGTATTGATAATTCTTGCCTGGATTCTGTGTAGTCTGGCTGATAATAGTGCGAGTTGAGTTGCCAATGTACTGCTAGTTTGGACGAGGTTTGTTTGGTACCTTTGCGTCTGCTCCGTACGGACATATTTTGCCACCTTCACTATTTGGTCATCCACCACCTTGAACTTCTGTTTGATGTTCTGCTCCTCTTGTTTGAAGATGTTGAGAGTTGCATCAATAACTGATGTTTGATTGTTGAGTAACCCGTATAAATGGTTGTCATTTTGTTTGAGCGTGTTGATTGTGCTTGACAACTCTTCTGCATAGCTGGTGTCCAACACACCGAACAATGAGTTGGCAATGTTGCCGATGAAGTTGACCGCGCCTCGTTTGGATCGTGTGAGGAGGCTATTTTCTTCAGTTAGTTCTGCGATGTCGGCTTCCAAGGTGTCTACTACGTTTTCACAGGCCGATTTCAGCACTATGGTGTCGCATATGGCCCTTAATGTCTTTGTTCCATTGATGAAGCGTGCTGTTTCTTCCCAATATGGCTGTAGATCGTAGTAGGAAATTATTTTCCACTCAGAGCGTGACACTTCCATCTTGGTGATGCCTTCAAAGTGGATGCCGATCTTGGTGTCGAATTCTGTTGTTTCGATGTCTGCGGAAAACACAAGTGGAAGTGCCAGCAGAGCTATTATCATTGTTGTCATTGTTGACATGGACGTAACTTTTCGTCGTTTTGCCTTGGGTAGTTCCTCTGGGGATACTTCATTATCATCCGGTTGCGGTGAGCTTGGTGCCAGACTTGGCTGGCTGCCTGAGTTTTGGGTTTCCGTTTCCCCATCCTTGAGTCGTGGAATTGGAGCGAGGTATCTGATTGCTCGCTTCAGCACTCCGGATGCTGTTTTGACATCTGCCACTCTGATTATGTCGTCTGGACCCTTATAAGTTTTCACTATTCTCCCCAAGGGCCACTTCATCACTGGGACGTTGTCTTCCTTGAGTACCACTATGTCCCCTGGCTCTATATTCGCCGTCTGTTTTTGCCATTTGTTCCGGTACTGTAACTCGTTGAGGTAGTCCCGGGACCATCGTTTCCAAAACTCGTGTTTAAGCTGGGACACTAGCTTCCATCTTGTTTCTAGGTTGAGCTTGGCAGCCGTCGCTTGTGCATCAATTTGTGCTGTTAGTGGTTCTCCTATCAGGAAGTGCCCTGGAGTAAGTGCCCCAATGTCGTTCGGATCATCTGACATTGGTGATATCGGGCGAGAATTCAGTATCGCCTCGATCTCGATTATCAGGGTTTCGAGCTCCTCATACGTTAAGCTGGCATTTGCTGTACTTCTTAGCAGCAGATGCTTTGCCGATTTGACTGCAGCCTCCCACAGTCCACCAAAGTGTGGCGCTCTTGGAGGGATGAAATTGAATTGGATTCCTCTTTTCCCGCATTCGTTAATGATTTTTTCTTGTGCCTCTTGTGAATGTATTACCGAGTTTAACTCTGGGAGCTTGTTCTTAGCTCCTACGAAATTGGTGGCATTGTCACAAAACAGGTTTTGACAATGGCCTCGCCTGGCGATGAAGCGCTTGAGGGCCCCAATAAATGCCTCGGTGGTTAAGTCACTCACTAGCTCTAGGTGGACTGCCTTTGTGGTGAAGCAAACGAACACCGCAATATAAGCCTTGTGCGGCCTTTTTCCACGAAGTTTGTAATGCACTGTTATAGGGCCGCAATAATCTACACCGCTGTTTATGAATGGTCGAGATGGTGTGACCCTTGAGGAAGGCAGGTTTCCCATGATCTGATTGAGTAGTTCTGGCTTTGCCTTGCTGCATGTGACGCATCGATGCACTGTTGCTCGTGCCATGAGTTTTCCCTTTATGGGCCAAAATCGTTGTCGCATTATTCCCAACAGAGTTTGCGGGCCGCAATGTTTGTTCTCCTTGTGTACCATTTCGAACATCAATTTTGCAATGTTATCGTTGTATGGTAGAAGAAGTTGGTGTTTCGAGTCGTATGCTAATGATGAAGCCTCTAGTCTCCCTCCAACCCGGATCAATCCCTTGTTATCCAAAAATGGTGCGAGGTTGGACAAGTTGCTAGACCGCTGGAGCTCCTTATGATGTTTCAATTGTTTGATTTCTTCCTTAAAGTCTGCCGCTTGTATTTGTTTGACGATGTGCATTAGTGCCAGCTCCAGTTCTGCCGTGGTTAAGCTCCGTGATGATGGCTGTGCTGCTGTTTTGCTTTTAGCTTGCGTGATGAACCGTAGTACATAGCCGATTATCCGTTGTAGTCGGTGAAATGAGTTGCCGTGATTCACCTTGTAAATCATCTCCGGTTCTTCTACTGATGTGACCAGTGATTTCGAATGGTTGGCCTTTACTTCTATATCGTTCTGGTTGTTGGAGGCTGGGTTGAGACGTTTCGGCCAGACTGATTCCTTGCCATGCAAAAATAATGGTCCACAGAACCATAGTGCACACTCTTTAAATGCCTTTGGTGACATTCCTCTAGACAGGATGTCGGCTGGATTGTCCTTTGATCGAACATGTCTCCACTGTTCCGCTCTAGTTGTTTCTTTGATTGTTGCAATGCGATTGGCGATGAATGTGGTGTGTGCTGCGTCTGAGTTTACCCAAGCCAACACTATCTCGGAATCGGTCCAGAAATATCTGGCACCCTTAAATTGAATGTCTGCTGCTATTCTTTCTGCCAACTGGGCCCCTAATGCAGCAGCACATAACTCCAAGCGGGGTATTGTTTGTTTTTTCAATGGAGCTACCCTTGACTTTGCACATAATAACCTTGTCATGACGGTGCCTTCTTTCAGCGTGGCGCGAATATAGGCCGCGGCTCCATAGGCCTTCTCTGATGCATCCGAGAAAATGTGTAGTTGCATGGTTTCCGGGAGTCTTCCCTTAAAAATGTGCCTTGAGATCTGAAGTGTTTTTAACTCTTCAAGATCTGACCTGAACGTGAGCCATCTTGTATGTAGCTCTGCTGGAAGTGCCTGATCCCAATCTAATTTTAGCTCCCATAGCTCTTGTATGAGTATTTTGGCCGTTACTACAATAGGAGACAGTATTCCTAATGGGTCGAAGAGCCTTGCTAGGTCTGACGTGACCGAGCGTTTTGTTATCCTCTTTACTTCTTCTATGTTGACCTTGACAGATAACAGGTCCGGTTTTGGGAGCCATGTGAGCCCCAATGTTTTGACGGCTGCAGCCCTTGTGTTTTCCAAGTCCAGATTAACCTCTTGATCTCCTTCTGCTATATTTTGGAGCAGTTGAGGGTGGTTGGCGCTCCATTTTCGTAGATTGAAGCCGTTTTCCTTCATGATCTTTATTAGTTGTTCTTGTATGAGCATTGCTGTGGATAGGTTGTCTGCTCCGCCTAAGCCGTCGTCAACATAAAAGCTTTCGTTTAGGAATTGAGAGGCTAGCGCATATCGAGAAACATTTTCGGTGGCAATTTGTTGCAGACATTTCGTGGCTAGATATGGTGCTGACCTAGTTCCATATGTGACCGTGTTTAGCTGATAATACGTTATTGGCATGTTGGCATCCTTTCGCCAAATTATTAGTTGAAATGGCCGATCTTCTGGTGCTATTAAGATTTGACGGTACATTTTTTCGACATCAGTGGTGAACACGAACCTTGGCATTCTAAAACGCAGCAATATTGAAAACAGATCGCTTTGTACCTTTGGTCCTGTGTACATAATATCATTTAGGGAATGACCGGTCGATGTTTTCGCAGATGCGTCAAATACCACGCGAAGTTTTGTGGTTGTGCTCTCTGGTCTCAGTATACAGTGATGAGGTATGAAATAGTTCGGTGTAGTAATCGTATCTGTTGATATTTTCGTCATGTGCCCCAGGGCTTCATATTCGTCCATGAACTTGACGTACTCTGTCCTCACTTGGGGATTTTTCTGAAGTCGACGTTCCAATGATAGGAACCTGTTGAGCGCTATTGAGTGCGAGTCCCCCAGAACCATGGGGTCCTGATGGAATGGTATTTTTACTGTGAACCGATTTTCCTTATTCTTTGAGGTGTGTCTGGCAAAGTGCTCCTCACACTTTTCCTCGTCCATAGATAATGACTTCTTGTTGTCTTTTACCTCTTCTAGTTCCCAGAGTTTCGAGATCGAGGTTTCTAGGGATTCGTCCGCCAAGCACATTCCACAGGATGCATCTTTTGGGCTTACTTCGTTGAGTCTGCCAGACACAATCCACCCGAGTGCAGTATTTTGCATTATTGGTAGATGCGGGGCTAGCTTGATCTGCCCAATGGTGAGAAGCTGGTGATAGTGCTCAGCTCCCAAAAGTAGATCTATTTTGTCAGGGCGATTGAAGTTTGGATCCGCTAACTGGAGATTCCTTGGTAGTGACCATTTTTCAGTATTAATGAATTGCGATGGTTGAGGCGAGATGATGCGAGGAAGGACGAGTGCTTCAATGCGTGCTGTGAAGCTTGTGTTTCGAGAATGTAAGGCAACGTTCACTCTATGTTGTGTTTTTGTGTTAGTTGTCCCGATCCCGGTGATATTGACATGTGAGGTTTTCAGTGGTAACCTGAGCCGTTTTACCAGACGTTCTGTTATGAAGTTTACCTGTGACCCTGAGTCTAATAACGCGCGGCATTCAACTTCTGTGGCGTCTGTTTTGATTATAACTACTGCTGTGCTCAATAGGACGTATGGCCTTTGTCCACCTTTGTCCGTCGCGGTGAGTGAATCTGCTTCAGAACTTCGTGATGAGGTGGATGCCGCTGAGGCAGCTTCTGGCGTCCTTTTTCTGGTTACTTCCGCTGATGCTGCTGATGTCCTCCCGATTTTGGGCTCACCTTCGTGACTCAGGCTTGGCCTTGATGAGTTTCTGCTCGTTTCCAGGTGCAAAAGTGAATTATGTTTCTTGTTGCATTTCATGCATCCTCTTGACTTGCAAGTCTTAGAGGAGTGCCCGGGTCTCATGCAGTTTACGCATAGTTTTTGTCTTTGGACGTAATTGAGCCGTTCATTTGGTGTCATTGTTTGAAATTCTTGGCACCGAAACAAAAGGTGGCTTCCATTGTGGCAGAGCGAGCAGGAGGTTTCCTTTGGTTCGGAGGCGGCCGCACATGTTTTTGACACGAACTTTTCCTTCTGTCCCATTGCTTCCATTGATTGAAAGCGGGCTTCAAGAAAGTCCAGGAAATTGTTCAGTCCTTGAACTTCCTTCGGGTTTACTATTGAACGTTCGTATAATATGTGCGTTCCCCGATCCAATTTTTTTGTGAGCAAGTGTATTAAGATGGGGTCCCAAGTGGCTGTAGGGATGCCCATGTTTACTAATGCATGCAAGCATTCTTTTGTTACATCATGCAACCTTTTTATTGATGTGGACGTTGCTGTAATTGTTGGTTGCTCCAGTAATTGGTTCATAATGGATGCAACAAGAACCCGTTTATTGTTATATCTATTTTGTAGCAGCTTCCAGGCTGTTTCGTAATTTTCGGCAGTGGCTGATAGATGGCTTATTAGTTGTTCGGCTTCCCCACTTAGGTTTGACTTTAAATACCACATTTTTTGAATTGTGGGGATGTCTTGTTTGTCTACCAGTTGGGAGAAGAGGTCAAAGAATGCTATCCATTTTAAGTATTCCCCATTAAATTTGGGGATTGTTATTTTTGGAAGCTGAATCGTTTTATTTTTGACCGTTTCCTCAATTTTATTTGCCGTGTTTTCCTTGAGCTTGAAATTGCTATAAACCGATGCTTCGACAGTCGTGTATGACTCCATGTCATACCCATCTCTTACAGGATCTATGCTGTCTTCCCCGATCGAGAAGTGGAGCTCTTGTATTTGCTCCCAAAGTTTCTCTTTTAGCTTCATGTTTGCCGCTGTAGGGTCCATTTCGAGGAGCCGTTTTAGTGATGCTATCATCACGTTTTGTCTTCTAATGGCTGAAGACAATTCTGGTTTCCGAGAGGGAGCGTAGGTACTTCCGGGAAGTCCTTTCGTTTGCTCGTCCGGTGTTTGGGTTTTGAGAGGTTCCGTCATGCCGGACTCCATTATTTCCTTGTACTTTGACGTCAACTCGGATATTTTTTTGTAGTATCCGGTGGTGAAATATTGGTGGCTGGGATCCATGTCTGCGAGGCAACGGATTTTATTGTCCGTTACCTCAAATTCGGCCCACGCTATGTCTAAGCGTTCGAGGCGCTCTTTATAATATACAGGCGTTTTTCTCGCTGCTGAATCCTTTTTGAAGTTACGGATTATGGTCTCTATCAACTCTCCAGTTGTACTTTGGGAGGCTGTCAATGTTTCCATTGTTTCTTCATTGGTTGGAGCCATATCGAAATTGATTCTGATGCTGGCTAACTGAATTGGCAAGATTGAGGGTGGGTCAGAAGTTGCTGACGTTGTCGCTCAAGTCGTTGCGTGTTCGGGATTACAGACTGGCGGAGTTGCCGAGTTATTCAGGTCCTGTAACTTGCGGGGTCACAGGGGGTCAGAGGGTTGCGTGTTCAGATCACGTCGGGGTCACCAAAATGTTTGGAGCGGCTGATTTGCCGTCCTGATAATGATGTCGGATGGAGAGGCTTAGATGCCAATCCACGTTTTGAGATAAATGGTTGGTAGTTTTCGACTAGGCGGTATCACCAAGACGAGAGGGTTGACAATAAAAGGCACTTGAACCTAATTGTCGTGGCGAGAGATAAATGAAAGGTGGGCTGTGGATTGTAGCTCATTCATTTCTCGATTCTTTATTTTAATTTCTTTGCTTATATACAATTTTGGTCTTAACATTATGCTGACTAGTGCATTGCTCTTGACTTCCGCAATACTAGGTCACTAGTCAGCAGTCTACCGTTCTAGGTCGTCAGTAAGTGACATTGCTGACCACCGTACTAGATCGCCAGCTGTCGCAACTGCTGACACTAGCGGTTGCAAATGCTGACGCCAGCGACGGCACACTTACTGACGGCCGCGAGCAAAATATGACGCAATCGTTACTCCGCACTTTTGCTTGTTCTTGAATTTCATGCAAACAAATATGCCTGTGTCTGCATATTTGGACAGAAATGAACACGGTTCGTGCTACAAAAAAAATGACACATACACGATTAATAGAGGAATAAAACTGCATTAACATTATCTTTATAGGGAGGTTTTTTATTGGACAAATATCGATTTTAATTTGGTTCGGACGTTCCATTTTTTGGCCTTAAAGGAAACAGGATCTTTCACCTTCCCTGCAAGAATCTTCTACCAGGACAAATAGCCACCGAAAAAATGCACCACCGTGATGATTTAAATAGCTGTAGAGTAGGGATGCCAATTTTTCGGGTTTTGACCGTCCCGGGGTTTTCGGGATATGATTTTGAAATCCCGGGATTAGTCCCGGGATTAGGGTACTCGTTATTTCTAACAGGGTTGCTTGAAAAAGACTGTAGAATTAGTTTGTGAAACTGACAACTTTTAAATAAATAACGAAGAATTGTATTATCACTTATATTTTTTATTTACTTTTAATGTATTTAAGTTATAAATTATAAATAACTTATTAAATATTCTTTTTTTTTGGTAGCTGAATTCCTACATTCTCAAAAATTCGTTGTACTTTTTTAATTTTATATCCCTCAACGCAGCTATAAGTGCAACCATGACTTAGAAATCTTGCAGTTCAGAAGAATTATAAAATAATATATCAGAATCTAATACATTAATTGGAAATTAGGTTTCAAAAATCCATGCGAAATTCGAGAAAATTCGGCAAATTTTTATCAAAATTCTTAGGTTTCTTATCAGATTTTTTAGTATATTTTGAATTTTTTTTTGTTGGCCGTTTGATTCTACTATAAGGTGATAATCTTAAGCTTTTAAAAAATGTCTCTGATTTTTTGAAATTTATTTTTCTTAACGTTTTCTTACATACACCCTTATAATTTTAATTTGTTTTAAGGAAAAATTACTTAAGCTCGTCAGAAAAAAAAATTGTCAAAAATCACGGAAACTTTTTACAATCTTAAGACTAACATCCCATTATGCTATGTGAAATCAAATGGCCAACAAAACTGAATAGAAACGTAAATTTGTCGAAATTGCATAAACTGGGTGCCCTTACAGCTACTTCGGAGAGTGTATTATCCTCAAAGTATATTGTTAATTTATTAATATAAGTGTATTAAACAGTTTAATATTAATTAAAAAATAAAAATAAATTTGAAACATTCAACACGCTTCTTATTGGATTTTTTCTCACATCCCGAAAGTCCCAGAATTGTTGGAAAACAATCCCGGGATTTTCAAGCGCTTAAAAATAGTCGGGATCCCATCCTTACTGTAGAGTAATAATAAAACAAGAGTCAAAAGGCGTATGTCTTTCCCTGGTAGAATTCGCCCAATTTCTTTAAAAAAAAGTAGTTGAAATTGTAATTTACAGCTGTGCATAGTGCAAAAGTTAACACACGTCAATTGCCCATTAAGGTTCTTTCTGGGGCCAGTCTAAATGTGGAACAGCCGCAGGGTTGCTATTTTAAGGAACTGTGGATTGTATTGTTTGGCAATCGAGGTCAAATACAATGGAATTTCAAATTTGGAAAATGAGTTTTGTATGGAAAAAGCGCCAAATTTGAAAAATTTGGTGCGGTTTAAATGTACTATTAGATGCAAAAAAAATAGGAGGGTCCCTAGGTCTCTAATAAAAACTTTACTTTTTTTGAACCACCCTAATATATATACTAATTTTTTTAAAGTAGATTTATATGAAGAAAAACTCAGTTTGTCAAAAAAAAAAAAAAACAACATAGCGTGTCTCTTTAAAATTTTTGTTTACCTTTTTTCCATTGGATGTTTTTAATGTACAGTCAGTGTCAAAAGAAAGTGCACAAGCTCTAAATGTAATAATATTAGTTTTATTCAATACTTTGATTAGTGATACATAGAAACACATTATATTTTTTTTAGTTTGTGTAAAATCAAAATTCTTACAACAAACAAGTTATGAACGAAAAATCAAATATACTTCAGAAACCAGGCGTCAAATGAAAGTGTATAAAAGAGCAGGATACATATTTAGTATTTCGTATGCTTTCCATTTGCCTTTATCACTGATTGCAAACGTCGTGGCATAGAATTTACAAGATTTGCAGTCACTTCCGGTGCAATTTTCTGCCATTCTTCAGAAATCGCGGCTTTGCGCATATCCTTACTAGTAATACTTTTTTTTCGGATTTGTCTGTTAAGGTGCTCCCATAGATGCTCAATGGGGTTGAGGTCCGGTGACTGGGGAGGGTGATCCAATTGCTTCGGAACGTGATACAGCATCCATTCTTTAACGACTTTCGCGGCGTGCTTAGGGTCGTTGTCTTGTTGAAATACCCATGACTGATCCAAACTCAATTTATCGACACTGGGCGCAGATTATTTTTCAATATGTTGAGTTAGTCGATTTCGGGTTCGCCAAATTTTCGTTGCTTTTTTTTTTGCAAACACCTCAAATTTTCTTTCGTCGCTAAATAGTACGTTATTCCAAAATGAAACGTCTTTATACTGGTACTTTTTAGCGAAGTTTAATCGCTTTATTTGATTGGCTTTAGAGATAAGGGGTTTTTTCGCGGAACTCGCCTATAAAGGCCATTCGCATATAATGCTCGACGAATTGTGCTTGCACTTACCGGAACTCCCGACGTTTGTGAAATATTTTTCGACAATTTTATTGCACTTTCTGACTTATTTATTTTTACACTTCTCACAACCGACCGTATTTGAACATCATTTAGTCGCTTTGGTCTGCCGGACTTATGGGTCAGTTACATAAAACTTTATTTTGGCTTTACCTCAAACTTTGACTTTGACAGAAAAGTTCAGCATACGTATTTAAACCAAGCATGGCAAATTGGAGACCTCAAAGTTGAAGCGAGGTTGAAATTTGGCAAACTCTCAAATTTTGCTTGCTTTTCTTGCTCTGACAATCAGATGTTGATGAGTTTGCTTTAATTAATGAATAAAAAGTTGGTGGAAATAATAATTATTTCATTTTTTCTCTATTAAATTAATAAATTAACCAAAACACTCTGAATGCAAGGAAATAAATAACGAAAACAAATGTATAAAAGAGAAGCCTCAAGGCGTTCATTGTAGCATACCTCTGAAGTTGGACGCAAAGTTTTGAGGTAGCAAATGTCAGGCGAGGTTAACAAAGCTTTATGTATTCGACCCTTTAGGGCGAATTTCAAGCTTGCCATATCACTGAGAGGAATACATTGAATGTTGTGACAATATCACTATTGATAGCGCCGAGTTTGATGCAATATTCATTCAGAATGAGCGAGTTATCAAATATTATTTGCTCCCAATAAAAAGTAAAATGACATGTCAACCATTTCGATATGATGTACTATTTTTTATATTTATGGATAGAATACTAATATATTTGAACGGCATGTCAATATCTATGGTCGTGATATGAATTTCTATTGTCGGTATATCCATATCCATATTTACTATATAGTAATAATGGTAGAGACAGCGTATTAATATATGTGGACGAAATGTAAATTTTCTGGGACGCATAATCATAATAGTTCAACAATTTTTACTATGGATTTTCTAACAATATTACAACTTGTTGGAGCGGTTTTTTTAAATTCAAAATTTTTTGAATTTCTTATGATTGAACATTTTTCTAAAAATTGTATAATATGCCGTAGCCGAATGGTAGAATACTGGGCTAACGTGCCAGAGGAGCATGGTTCGAGTCTCACTGAAACCAGATGTCAAATTATATAAAATTTTGTTTTTTTAAACTATTTAGAATTTATCAATAGTTTATATGGATACCATTTCAATAGTGATTTATCAAAAAAGCATTGATGAAACATCCATATTCATTGATGGGACAGAAATATCAATTTTTATTTAATGTGATATCAATAATTATGGATGTTCCATCCATAGATTTCCCTCTGTGATACTTTTGATTCTTGTCTATAATTTTTTTTATAGTAGAATGGCTCCTATTTATACACACAGAAAAATTTCTCACATTTTTAGTTAACATGAATCATGTTGAATCAACATGAACCACTCATGTACGTAAAGCAAAAACAATTTCGGAAAATCAACATGAACATTTAACATGAAGCTTATGGTTAAAATAACATGAAATATTTCTGCATTAGAATTACATTAGTGTGTATCCCTCACCATAAATTCGGTTTGATTTAACATGAGCAAGTGTTGTATTCGAGCATCATCTGTAATGTTGCGAATAAGTTGTGAAGTTTTGCAAAAAGTTTTGGGAAAGTAATTTGTGTTGTTTTTCATATTTTGTAAACGCTTCCTGCTAAAACACGTCCAAAAATGTCGGGGTAGGTTAAAAACAACGCGCACTATACATAAATACCATGGAAGCGCTTTAGGATTATGGATACCGGGTAGAAAAGGCGTCGTTTGATACTTATCCCTACATTAATTGGACGTGTGCTACCAGTTTTACAATCGCTTGGATAATTTAAAGAGCTTTCAATGAAACAATTTTTATTTAATTTTCAGATTGGGGCTTGTTGTTGCTGTTTTCGATGCAGAAGTTGCCAATGATTGGATTAAAATAAGTATATGTATATGAGCCGGTTATTTTGAAAGTGGTTTAAGTCCACTTTTTAAAAAAATTTAGTTAACGATGACAATAGTCACAGCCGTAAATAATCTTTTCTTTTATAAACAATTTAAGTCTATTATTATCAAAATCACTATGATTTGGGGCACTTGAAAATTGGCTAGTTAGCGAATCGCAAAAAAATTTTTTTTGAAAGTGGTTTAAGTCCACTGAAAACCTCACGGAAGAGCATAATATTCATTTAAGATGTGCTGAATTGGCCAGAAAATCATTAAAAGAAGATCAAGATTTGGCCCGAAATAATCCAAATGCAAATATCGCGTTTTCTTTCGATTTGGAATAGGCGTTACCTTTCAATTCCTTTGGGTAATTTGACTAATGTTATTGTGAAACTAAAGTATTTTGTTTGCTTGTCAAACCCATGTAATAATTTTATTTTACTTATATAAAGGTAGTGGACTAATTTTAAGTGAAATAATTGACTTAAAATCATTTGAGCAAAGAACACGAAGTGGACTTATATTCCTTTTCATAAACAAATAAGTGATTTTATTAATTTTGAAAATGGTTTAAGTCCATTTGAGGTTCTGAAACACAGCTTATTCTTCTAGTAAAGTTTATAAAACGTATTACATTATATTTTCTAACATGTTTATGGCCGCAAAGCCATAAAAACAACTTGATAGGTTAGGTTAGGTTGAAGTGGCTGCCGCAAAGGCACACCTAGGCCGGTATTAAAAGGCCCGTTGTGATACCATCAACACTAGGAAAGTCAGTCTCGGGACCCAGCCATATGGAAAATCCCAGTGCTATTGGGACTCTCCACATAGCAGAATCCCGGGGCTGACACTCCTAAAACCGACACCGTTACACCTCCTCGAACCATTTAGATGACTTGATGAAAGCCATCAAGTCCTTTATGTCCAGCTCCGCTACCTGGCGTAGGCTATCCAGGAAGGGAACTCCGAAAAAGCGCCTTCTAGCGCCGCTTAAAGCCGGGCAGTTGCAGATGAGATGCTCCACCGTTTCCTCCTCCTCATCATATTTGCAACTCCTACAGCATCGTCGGTAGGGTACACCCAGCCTTGCTGCGTGCCTTCCAATAAGGCAGTGCCCGGTTAAAACCCCTATTAATATAGATATATCCCTTCTTCTTAGGGTGTAAATATATTTAGATCTTTTAATATCCCACCTTGGCCAGGATTGTTTGGATACTCGGCACCCTGGCGATAAAAGCCATCTTTCATTGGCTTGTCGGAGTGTATGCTCCTTCAGCATTAGCTTGCATGTGGCAAAGGGCAACAACTTGATACCAGCTAACAATATTTTTGAAACAATGCAAATGCAAACCCCTAAATATCTCAGTACAACAGAAAGTGGACTTAAACCACTTTCAAAATAACCGGCTCATATGTATGTACATACATATGTGTACTTTTATTATTTAAAATGATGATCGTGTTAATTTAACATGATGATCGTGTTAATTTAACATGATAGATCGTGTTAATTTAACATGATGATCGCGTTAATTTAACATGATAGATCGTGTTAATTTAACATGATGATCGTGTTAATTTAACATGATAGATCGTGGTAATTTAACATGATAGATCGTGTTAATTTAACATGATGATCGCGTTAATTTAACATGATGATCGTGTTAATTTAACATGATGATCGTGTTAATTTAACATAGTATATCGTGTTGATTTAACAATAAAAACATGATGAATTAACATGACAGATCGTGTTAATAAATTATACAAGCATTATATTCTTTCATACCTGAAAATATGTATGTTAAAGGTTTTCGATAAATGAATTAAATAAATAAAAATTATTAAAAAAATCAAAAACAAGGTGTTTTATTTTAAGGGTTAATTTAACAATAAAAACCTGTTAAATTAACATGATAGATCGTGTTAATTTAACAATAAAGTCCTGTTAAATTAACATGATAGATCGTGTTGATTTAACATAACATATCGTGACAATTTCACATGATAGATCGTATAAATTTAACAGGACGAAAGTGTTATTTCAACATAGTATAGTGTTAATTTAACATGTCTGATCGTGTTGATTTAACAAGAAAAATAATGTTGTATCAACAGGAAATCATGTTGATTCAAACCTTTGTGATCATGTTAAATTCACACTGTTCCTTCATGTTGATTTAACATGTAGGAACAGTGAAAAAGTAGCTTCATGTAAGAACATGAGCGATAGTGTTGAAAAATAATAACCTGAAAAAGTGTTAAAAAAGTGTTGATTCAACATGAAAATTATTCTGCGTGTAATTCCACCGATTTCGCGCAAAGTTTTTCCTTCCTTATGATATTTTACCACAAGCTCCCGAATGTCCAGGGACGTTTGTTTTTTCATTGCGAATTTTTATTTTTTCCCAAGCAACTACCGATCGCGACTAAGAAAACACCTTGAATGAATCGTATACGACGACTTTCACAAAAAACGTCAACTATGTAACGGGGTTTTCCGCGCCCGTTATCTTGCAAGCACGTGATCGATGATATGTTTTTTTTTTATTTCTTTTGACACCAATTATATGAAGTATTTCAAATTTTTACTACAAATTTTTTTGTTGTAAGAATTTTGTTTGTGTTTTTTCATAAACTATTATGGTATGAAATATCATTTTTAAAAAACATAAAATGTTTCTTGATATAACCCAGCAAACATATAAAGTAAGCCCATATTATTACATTGTTACATTGTACGTTTGTAAACTTTCTTTTGACACTGACTGTAAATAACTGCGGATTCGCTCAATATGATGCATTTCATTTTGTCTTTTTGTTGCCGTTTTCAACATAAATGCCTTTGGCGCCTTTTCCGAAATAAATACATTATTTGTGTTTTGAATAAATTACGCAATTCACAACCTCTAGTATTTCTTGCTATTTGTCTATTTTTCGAAAAATTTATATTGGAAATTATGGAAACATACAACGATAGACGAATACGACACCCCTTGTGAATTGCCCAATTATCTCCTATTTTAAGTTTTTAAAAGTATAGTGCTTACTGCAATGCTGTTTTAAATTGCATTCTCATATTTTTTAGTGTCTTTTAGCTTTGGTCATTACCACGCTTTTTTTATATATTACTTATACCCAGCTTCTAGTACTAGTACAAGTGTATATTAATTTTGTTCACATAACGATAGTACGTAACGGCACAAAATAATCGAGATAGATATAAAAGTCCATATATGAAAGTTCTTAGAGTCAACTCCTCTTGATTAAGGCATGTCCGTCTGTGTACACGATAACTTGAGTAAAAATTGAGATATTTACATGAAATTTTGTATACAGGTTACTTTCTGGCTAAGGTTGCTATTGAAAATGGGAGAAATCGGATGATAACCCCACCCCCCTCCAACCACGCCCACTTTCGATATCGAAAATTTCTAAAATCACCTAAATTGACATAATTCGGTAACGGAAATGGGTAAAATGATATAATTTTATAGGTGAATCCCCCTGGTCATTATATGTGCCGTTTAAAGCACAAGTGGTATAAGTCCAGTTTTCGTTTTTTTTAGTTAGGCATGATGCTATGGAGGGAAAATGTGTTCTATATAACACACTAACCGGGTAACTCCTAGCTCCCATAGAAACGGAATAAATAGCAGAACTAACTTGTGAAATCAAGGGTACCCCCTATTTGTTGACAACACAAAACCTTGAATATCTCAGTTTGAGAAAGTTGGACTTATACCACCTGCGCTTTAGGGGGCTCATATAATGATTTTTTGACAAATTTTTGGCCCGCCCACTTTTAAGGGAGGTATTTTTGAAAATTCGACTGGTCGTAAATTTTAAACTGATTAGGGTAGAACGATGAAATTTGGCACAAAACATACTAGTATCGTTGGGAGTAGACCTGATGAAACTGGGAAAAATCGCTCTCCAACCACGCCCATTTTCGATATCGAAAATTTCGAAAATCACATAAATTGACATAATTCGGTAACGGAAATGGCTAAAATGATATAGTTTGGCAGGATGAACCCCCTAGTCATTCTATTATGATTTTTTGATACATTTTTAAAAGCAGGCGCCGCATCGCCCTCTTTTCAGGGAGGCATATTTGAAAATTTCACGGGTCATAACTTTTAAACTGATTACGTTAGAACGATGAAATTGGTACAAGGTATAATAGGGAGCATACCTGATGTAATTGGACGAAATCGTTTCCCTACCACGCCCACTTTCGATATGGAAAATTTCGAAAACACATAAATTGACATAATTCGGTAAGATAAATAGCTAAGATAGTAAAAACTTTAGGTAAATCCTCCTAGGGCCTATATCATTGTTATCCCGTTATGAATATTACCGCTGGGTATTTAATGATTAAATTATTTTTCTCCTTTCAAAATTAAAAATAAGGTTATTTGGTTTCAAATATTTTGCGATATCTAAATGGGTTCCGGATATTTCATCCAGGATATGGTAAATCGAAAACTGTAACTTTTATCAACAATATTAAAAGAGAGAACAAAGTTTGAAGACGAAAGCATTGGCCAGAAAGTAAGGACCACCCCATAATGTTTATCAACCGGACAACGCCGAATAGAATATTTGTACCACGTGTCGTATGAGTAACATTTTTGGGGTCATTACGTCACCATTTCACAACTTTTTATTGAAAAGTTTTTAAAAGTTTCAACGTATACAACTGAAGTCGTGCACACACTCGCATTCAAATTCAATAATGGTAGTGTAAAACGTGCTTACTCACTCATTCATTCTGCTTGCAACTTCTCCGCTCTGATTGAAGTCGTACCATGTCATATCTTGGTGTAATACTGATCTAAGAAATTTTCCACGAATCCGTAGAATTTGTGCAATTGCTGCATAATTAAATGTAGTTACTGATACATAACTGCAAACCAGCATCACTATGCCAATCATACTATTTAGGAAAGCAAATTGTTCTACCGCCTCCAATAAAACTTGCGGATCCATGGTGGCAGCAAACCCGATCATTGACTAAAATACAAAAAAGAAGTTATGTATAAAAGGTTACTAGCGTGAAATAGCGGCTTATGGCTGAATAACTTCCATCGAAGATGGATAATTACCGATCCTGGATTTTTTTAATGCTTCCTATTCCTCTTCCCGCATTCCTACTCCTTTATTTCTTCTGCTCTCACTGATTATTATCTATACTTTTGATTTCCCCCTTCCTTTCATCTTGCCTTCTCCAGCCTTATTAATTTCCTCTTCTTCTCGTCATCCTCTCCTTCTGCCTCTCCCTTTCCCTGTCCCCGCATTTCCATTTTCCCTCATTCTAACCCTGTTATTCTGCATCTTTCTACTATACTACTGCGCTCACTATATATCGCTACCTTAATTCACAAAGGCCCAAACTGACATAAAAAAATATTACAGGAGAAGCAAAAAACAAAAACTTGTCTACATTGAACGCATGTAAACATAGATTTGTAAATTTGGAATATCTCCACTTTTACTGATAGTATCTCCTTAAAATTTGTAGTGAGTGTGTGTTTTATTAGATCATACTTAAATATGTGAAAAACTCATTTTCGAAAAATGTGTCAATTAGGGCCTTTGTGAATTATCATTCTGGTGTCTTTTTAAAGGAGGTCCTATCTTTACGAATGTTAGAAAGAGACACATGAACAACAGCTGACCAATTTTAATGCTTTGTTTTGACGTCTATGCTTTGCTACCACACCGAAAGAAAAGTCGCTTGTAAAACTAACATTTCTGCTTTATCAATTTTACATTTCAGCAAAAAATGTCGTATTAATATTGAAAATTATCAAATAAACAGGTTTCACGTTAAATTGATACGAAAGTTGCTGAATCAACATTAGCATGTATGACATTGTCATATCAATTTCTCATCTTAATAATACATTACTTCGAAAAGTTTTATTTAACATTAAAAATTATGTTAACGACCGGTTTCACGTCAAATTGATAAAAAACTTATTGAGCCAACGTAGTACGTCATATCACTTTCATATCAATTTCTCATGCTAATACACATTTCGACAACATATTGATATAAAAACTGCCAATCTCACATTTGTATAACTTTCTCATGTTAAAACGGCATAAACCACGCTGCAGTTGAGATTTATCACGTTCATAACACATTTCGAAAACCAGCTTCACGTAAAAATCCTATGAAAATTGTAATACTAACATTTGCAAAACTATCTCATGTTAAAATGACGTGAATTGGCATGTTTCATGTTTATAACAAATTTTGACAACATGTTTCACGTAGCACGTTAGCATTTGTGTAGCTGTTTCATTCTAAAATGAAATAAATTGCGCTGCAGTTGACAATAAAGTTCGGTCGTTGTAAAATAATTTATTAACAAAAATAGTTAGCAGAAAACCAACTGTGAAAATTGAACGTGATGTGAAAATGGGTGATGAATGTTGTTTATTTGTGGAAAGCGTTTCGCGGAAATGAAGGCCGCCGGCCAGCATATGGTTTATGAAGCATCGTCTGTAGGAATTGGTGCTAATGGAGAAAATTAATCTGTGCTACATTTACGAAGGAGCAACTGTAATAAATAAGAACTTTTAGTTCCTGTGTAAAGCGGGCTACCCACCTGCCAAGAAATGCCTCAAGAAAAAAACGAGCATATATTTCTTATACCTGGTCAAGAAATTTTGACGTTTATGGCATTATCCATTTTATTGCAGATTACTACTATAAAAATGTATAAAAAATGTGTAGCGAAGTATACGCTCATCTTTGCCGTGAATCTGCACGTTTACCTCAAGAAATATAAACGAGCATATTTATTTCTTGAGGTAAACCGGCATTGCCAACCATCGAAAATTGTAGTATTTTTTCGTATGAGCTGAGTATTGGCTCAAGA
The DNA here is from genome assembly GCA_964058755.1 of Campiglossa producta. Taxonomy (NCBI): domain Eukaryota; kingdom Metazoa; phylum Arthropoda; class Insecta; order Diptera; family Tephritidae; genus Campiglossa; species Campiglossa producta. The sequence continues at coordinate 29,212,792 of CAXKVI010000004.1, forward strand.
AAACTTGACGTGTGAAAACAGTTCTTGACCATTTCTTGAGCGTTTTTATACCCAGCTGTACTTGTACACAGGGTATTAAAACTTTGTTAGGATAACGGTTGGTTGTACAGGTATAAAGGAATCGAGATAGATATAGACTTCCATATATCAATATGATCAGGATCGAAAAAAAATTTGATTGAGCCATGTCCGTCCGTCTGTCCGTCCGTCCGTCCGTCCGTCCGTCCGTCTGTCCGTTAACACGATAACTTGAGCAAATAATGAGATATCTTCACCAAATTTGGCATGCGTACTTATTTGGGTTGAGAATAGATTGCTATTGAAAATGGGTAAAATCGGACCATAACCACGCCCCTTTTTCGATATCGAAAATTTCGAAAAACGTATAAAATGGGTTAATTCAATATTAGAAGCAGCTACAATGATAAAATTTGCAATATGTATTGATTTGGATGTTCTAAGGCCGATTTTATAAAAATTTTTGAAAAGGGGGCGTGGTACCGCCCACGTATATTTGAAGAAATTTTAAAATTTTGACTCTTAATAACTTCAGAACAGTTTATGCTAGTATAACGAAATTTCGTAGAGGACATACTATTGTTGTGGTAAATTCAGCTATAGAAAATACACGAAATCGCTTCGCGACCACGCCTACTTTTTCATAAAAGTTATATTGAAAGGAGGTGGAAATATTGAAAAGTCCATATCTAATTAACTGATTTCGCTATAATAATATAATTTGGTACATACATCAACTTTCATATTCTTTACATAATTTTTTCAAAATTTTGGAAAGTGGGCGTGGCACCGCCCACTTATGAGTCAAGCAATTTTTAAATTCGACTGCTAACAACTTCAGAACGGTGTGAGATAGATTTACGAAACTAGGTACCAGGCATGTTATGTTTATGTAGAGTACTACCACAGAAAATAAGAAAAATCGGTGAACGACCACGCCCACTTTATGTGCACAGCTGGGTATGTAATGTTCGGTTTCACCCGAACTTAGACTTCCTTACTTGTTTTATATGGAGTTTGGCATTTCTTGGCAGGTGAGTAGCTCGCTTAATGCAGAATAAAAATACAGTTTGGCAAGAAACTTCTTGTATGTGCTTTTATTACATTACATATGTACCTATGTATTTAAAAAAAGTTAATAAATTGACCAAAAATAATATCATTTCGATGTGATTATCATTAATTTTATTTGTAGCTTCAACGTTAATTTTACGTTTTTCCTGTAGGTACATACATTTCATGTCAATTATACATGAGTATCCCTTCAATAATACATAATGGTCATGTCAACTTTACGTTTTTCCTGTACGTTTTTACGTTTCACGTCAATTGTACATGAGAATGCCGTCATTAATACATGATGTTCATGTTCATTTTACGTTTCATGTAAGCTATACCTGAGAATGCCCTCAATAATACATGATGGTTATGTTTATTTCACGTTTTCCTGTATGTTTTTACGTTTCATGTCAATTGTACATGAAAATGCCTTCAATAATACATGATGGTCATTTCAACAAAAAATGTTAATTTTACGGCAGTTTTTGATATTTTTTTCTGTCGGTGCACACTTGAATCAGCTGCGCGTTTGGCTAATTTGCGACTTGGCTAAGTTGCATGGGAAAAAAATCGGCTTAACCAAGTTGAGATCGGTTGGTGAACCGGGCCATAATGTTTCAATTTAAAAACACATTACAAACCAACCTAAAGGCATAATCAATCTTCCTTATCGCTAACGCCATACCCATAACGCTAAACAGCTGTTCCAACCACTCCTTGGAAATAAATGTAAACGCGTAAGCGTTATATTATGGCAAGTATAATCGATTACATTAATTTCAATAAGTTAAGTTGGAACAGCTGATTAGCGTTATGGGTATGGCGTTAGCGATAAGGAAGATTAATTCTGACTTTAAACTCGATATAACTCCAGACCACCGGAACATATTTAAATACATGTTTACTGCAAAGTAGACTTAACGATATCAGTAAATCTTACGATACTCACGTTTGCTAGATTCCCAAATATGAAGCTATTCGCAGGTGTCGTCAAACCCGTGGCTATAGAACATATAAATCCCAAAGCATACAGCAAACGGTCTTTGGTCGATGAATAACGAAACATTTGAAAAAATCCAACCATTTCAACAGCATCCTTTTTGTCCTTATCATCTTTGTCCTTAGATATTTTCTTCCTTTTGCTGGTGTAGTCATCTTGGGATGGACCATTAGAGATTTTCCTATTCAAAAAGATATAGATGGAGATACAAATGAGCGAAATATTGATCTTGATCAAAGGGAGACTGTGCACCCTTGACCCTTTCTGTTTTTGCAACCAGCTGGGTTGCAAGAAAAGTGTACAACAATTTTACTACTACCCAATGTTTTGGAACTTCTGCTTTTACACTTTTTTTATCATTTGGACAATGACTTGTTAAAGATAAAAAGTAAATTTGTTTTCGATAAGATTTTTGATTTCAGTTGAATAATTATAATTATAGCTTACATGGACGCACAGCTGCAGACAATCGTCTACAAAAACTTATATCAAAAGGTTTCGAAACAGTTTTTTTTTATTATAAGCTTTTATTTAGTTTCACCTGACGGCTGTCTGTAATCAAATCTTGCAAGATAAATTTGATACACTTCCCGGTGTCCGATTGATCTGAAATTCTGCACCCATGTATAACCCCGATGACAATGTAATATTATAAAAAAATTTCGATAGACGGCGCGTGGGTCGCTATATTTTCAAAATTCGAATTTATGGTCCGATTTAGCTGAAATTCGTAACATGTATTACTACCATGAAAAGAAATATTTTTGTAAAAAAAAAATTCCGCTAGGTGGGGATGAGATAGCGGTAATAAAAACTCAAAATCGTAATTATGGACCGATTTGGCTGATATTTTACGTGTGTGTTACTTAATTAATTTCTAAATGTTAAAAAAAAATTGGACCCGCTAGGTGGCGCGTGAGTCGCTTTATTTGAGAATTACGAAGGTCTGTTTTCAGTGTCGATTAATTCGTTTTTCAACGAACTTCCCGTTGAGGTAGGATCTTGAAATTTTCATCATCGTTTAGTTTTCTGCCTCCACGCAAAATAACAAAAAAATAATTCCGATAGGTGGCGCACGAGTAGAGATATTCGAAAGTTTTCATTGCAGGAAATTTTGCTTTTGATATTGTACTAACTTGCAGTTAAGATGGGATTTTGCAAATTTTCATCATCGTTCAGGCTTCGCTAACAGTAAATAAAAAAATTAGCTTAATTTCAAAAATCCCATTTATCGTTTAGTTTAGTCTTTATTCCAATATCCCAAAAGTAACTTTATTAACCACGCGGCTTTATTGTAAAAGATTCTATGTTTTCTGTTGCTGCTAGCCGCCGATTGATGTCGCTGCGACATTATTGCCTCTTTGCCGCACGGCTTTATAGCGGCGTCACAATCAATGTTTGCCGCAGCATTATGTATTGAAAGATGAGTTTAGTTAAGTTTAGAAGAAGATTCTATGTTTTCTGTTGCTGCTAGCAGCCGATTGATGTCGCTGCGACATTATTGCCCCTTTGCCGCACGGCTTTATAGCGGCGTCACAATCAATGTTTGCGGCAGCAATATGTATTGACAGATGAGTTTAGTTAAGTTTAGAAGAAGATTCTATGTTTTCTGTTGCTGCTAGCAGCCGATTGATGTCGCTGCGACATTATTGCCTCTTTGCCGCGACAGATGAGTTGAACGTGGGTATATAGGTATATAGGTAGAAAATTAGGAATGTGATATATACTGGAAGATTTAATAATTTAGGTGTAAAGTTTTAATGTTAGAAATATATAATTATGTACAATATGGAATTATTTTGTGGCAGATGAAGAATCCAAATTATCTTTAAAGGTTACAATGAACTTATAAAGTGTTATATTCCTTTACAGTCAATTTTTTTTTTACTTTTTAGTTCATTTTATAAACCAATAATAAAAGCTTATTTTTAAAAAAGTTTTTTTTTTCTTTAATTTTATTTTATCCTTACAAAAGCAGCCCGAATTTTAAATTATCCGTTTTTCGTTTGTGCAACCATTTTTGAAATGCTAGTACAATAACATACATTTATAGACTGGGCCAGATAAAGGAAAACGGTTTCTTTTAAGGTAACTGATTGGACCAATATCCACGAAAGGTTATATATTTTACCAAGCTGATTTTAAAATTGGGTTTCCCGATGCCTTAAGGGAATTTCCACATAAAAACCAGTTTTCTCAAAGAGCGTAGTACTTGGTTAAGACAGAAACCTGAAGATATACCAATACAATTTTGTGACGGCTGAGTGAAAAGCACAAAAGCATTTTCAAAAAACGTCCAATCCCAAAATTTTCAAATTGTTTCACCAATGCCCTATTTTAAATTTGCTTCAAGAACACTATATTCCAGAATGAGTTGCGAAACCGCCCTATATAAATTAAATACAATTAAGGGATAGGCCATTTTCGAAACCAATTCATTTGTGGAACCATTTCGGTATCACTTTAAAACCATTTAGGGATCAATAACTTCCGGACTATTCCGAAATTGTTTTCGGGGTCATTTTGAAACTATTTCGTGACTGTCATTTCGGAATTGGTGTCGGGTTAATTTCAAGACTTCGAAAGATTATTTCGAAGAATACTATACCGAATTTACACCGAAAACATTCGCGAAATGATCCCGAAATAGCCCCGAAGTGATCCTGCCATGCTTCTGAAGTGAACCCACGAAGGTCCTCACATGGACCCGAATAAAAGCAAGTAGGTATCCACTCCAGACAAAAGCCCTACTTTGTTCAGGAATGAGGGATAATTATCCCTCAAAAACTTTAACCAAATCAGCTCAATTAATCTCAATTTATACTGAATTAACAAAAAAAAATTCTCACAAATACACAATGTAACTATATGAACACATGGTGTTGAATACAATAACGCCATACGCATTAAAATTATGGCTTTATTACCCGTTTGATAGAATTGTATAGCTTTATTTCGTATTGAAATTTATCAGAATTGGATAAAGCGCCATTTGGCTTTATTTCTCAAACCCATTGAAAACAAGTAAGGAAGTCTAAGTTCTGGTAAACCGAACATTAAATATCCAGCGGTAGTTTTTATATGATTTTCGAAATTTTCCATTTCGGAAGTGGGCATGGCTGGGAAGCGATTTCATCCAATTATATCAGGTATACTCCCTATTATGCTAGTATGCCTTGTACCAAATTTCATCGTTCTACCGTAATAAGTTTAAAAGTTATGACCCGTGAAATTTTCAAATATGCTTCCCTGAAAAGTGGGCGGTGCCACGCCTACTTTTGAAAATTTATCAAAAAATCTTAATAGAATGACTATGGTTTAAAATTATGTCATTATTACCCATTTGATAGAATTTTGTGTGGATTTATTTCGTATTGAAAATTATCAGAATTGGAAATAGCGCCATATTGCTTTATATCCCAAACCAATTGAAAATAATATCGATGAAGACTAACACTTTTGTTTTGTGTCTGACGAAAAATAACACTTTCAATTTGTGTCTGACGAAAACTAACACTTTTGGCCAATACATTTTCTTCAGAGAAAAAATGAAAGTGTTAATATTCGTCAGAACATGTTGTTGTATTAGTTTTCGTCAGACATAAAATTTTAGTGTTAGTTTTCGTATGGCACGTCGATATGGTCTTATTGAGTATTGTGTTACTGTATCTCGAGGTGCTTATTTAAATGTTTTTAATTTTTATTTTGAAACGTTAAAGAATAAAACTTAATTTTTAAATTCTGACATGTATCCGTGTCCCGCTACTTCAATCACCAAAAAAATACTCAAAGAAATGGCACTGCCATAAATATCAAAATATTTCCTTAACCTTCAATTTTTTTTATCGGTGAGGTTTGTGAAACAAATCTCAAAAAAACACATTGGTTTTCGTCGAATCGAATCACCCTGATGTGAATATGTCTTTGCAAATTTTTAATCACACCTGGATTTACTTCTCACACTCACATTTCCGTTATCACATCACTTAAGATATCGTAAATACACACACACATATGAAATGTTACCAATAAAATTGCGAACAAGACTTATACAAATATTTACATTACAAATGTATGTAAAATCGATGAATGAATCACTATTACCCTTGAACTTACATCATTGGATTGATACTAGTTTTGTCATTCTCATGAATGAGCTCTGCAAACACCACATTATTTTCATAATAGGATATTTCGTTCTTAACGTCACCATTCGCATCGGACATAGTGAAATTGTTTACCGTTATATACCGCAGCCGAAATAGAAAATATTTCACCACTTCGTGTCGTTATTTTCATTTGAATGTTTTCACATTTGAGTTCGCGTACCGACTGAACTATTTTTGACTTGGGCAGATTGTTATTATTGAAAATTATATTTATTACCAGTCGATTATTTTACCATTCATATGATGTCCATACCTATGAAGGTATGTGGTGCATAGTAGAACATAACTTATCACAAACGCTTTAGTGTTTAATACTTACTTACATTGTACAATCGACACAATTAATTGGCGAACACACAATTTATTAGCAATAAAATGATAAATTGTTTTTGTATATGAGCCCTATGAAGATTCCACCTTGTTTTCTCTTTGTGTATGAGACACTAAAGGGCTCTATTTTACATACATTTGTAAAAAGATTTGAGATGTTGCGGATGTGGAAATTTAAAATTATCGCAACCCGGTAAAAGCTTTTCTAAACGGGGTCGGCCCTCGGCATTGATTTGACAAACTCTTCGAGTGTAGTTTTGCCATGAAAAGCTTGAGAATTAATCTGCTCTGCTGGTGTAGTGCGGAGTCGGCAAAAAATTGTATATCCCTGTAATTTGTAGAAATAAAATTCAAGAGCAGCACACCACATATTGGAAGATCATCGGCGCAAAAATGTCTTTAGACGTTATAATGATAACCTCTTGGTATATCGCCACTATAAAGTTTTTGTAATACCATATCTTCTACCTCGGCTTTTCCTCACCTAAAGCCCCAATCACATAAAACTTTATGAAACTTTGACAAATGCGCGCCTCTGCTTTGAGCATTTGCCAAAATCTCGCTTCGCTTTAAGTTCCACAAACTTTGTATGAAAGCGGAACCTGCAAAGTTGTACATATGTAGTTGGGGCTTAACTCACTACTCCTCTTCTCTTATTTTTTCTTTTTCCCCTGTATAATTTTTCCAAAATAATCTAGAACTAAAACAATTATATTTAATTTACATCGATAAAGAAGTGTAACATGTTTTTCCCACAACACAAGCATTACTTTTTGAGCTCGGATTTTAAAATATTGTGACGAATTCGATGAATCCTCGACTATTTTCCCTGAGTTCGATCACTGTACGTTAAATAAAACACTCCGATTCTGTTTAATAAGTAGTACGCTTTATTCAGTACTAAAAACCGTAGTACAATATCGCGGGTTAATTTACTATTCAGTACTTCACTGTACAACACTTCAAAATAAACTGATTGATTTGCGTTGTCTTTGCGCGGTTTATATACCCTAGCAGACAGCAGCATCACAACCTAGAAATGTCTACACCTTTCTGGTTTATTCGTGCAACAGTGTTCTCGAAGCGTTTATCTATCGTCATCTCCTCTTTGTGCCACAATCGTAAACACGCGAGCTGCCTCTCCCTCTCTCGCTCTCACGTCATGTATGTAAACAGCTGTAGTTGTGGTAGTGACGCTAGTGGTGGAAGATGAGCGATTCTTGATAACATTCGCCACAATATATTCCAAAAACTCGACGTTAGCGAATGCGAATATTCGTAGCATTCCTAATGTAGATCCATAAATATATTTCAAGTATATTAATATTGGTCACCCGCTATAATGACTTGCACAATATTAACATTAGGCTGCGACAACTTGCATCTAATAAAGTTATTCTTAGAGGATTCGATGTCTAAAGCCTATTTTCTCATCCAGCCTTTAAATTAAAAGTGCGCTAAAAATTTACCGGCCACTTCACCTACCGTGTATTTTATAGTAAACTTTAAAATTAAAAGCCGGATGAGAAAGTAAACACTAAAATTTATCTGCCCGATATAAATATTTGTGAAGTTAACTTCTTAGGCGGCGATATGAATTTTTGATTGAGAGTAAAACTTGAGAAAATGGATGACGATGAAACGGAAGTTATGGCACGGAAATAGAAATTGTAGCCGACTTTCAGGCGTATGTTGCAGACTTTCAGGCGTAGGCGTTTTTCTTATATCTCGGGAACCGCTCAACCGATTTGGATAAAATTTGGCATTATAGATAGTATGATTCATTCTAAGATTATGTGCGTGGCTGTTGCCACTTGGGGCGGTTAATAGGGTTGCCACCTATCTCAATTTTTTTAAATATTGAGCAAGATAAGCCAATATGGGTATCAAATGAAAGGTATTATCGACCTATTTTAAGTATGTAAATCTCAAGCAGGGTTGCCACCTAACCGCATTTTATTTATTTTTATTGATATGTCGGGAACCGCTTGGCCGATGTGGATAAAATTTGGCATTATAGGTAGTATGATTCATTCTATGATTATATGTGTGGGTGTTGCTACTTGGGGCGGTTCACAGGGTTGCCATCTATCTCAATTTTTTTTAATATTGAAAAAGATATGCCAATATGTTGATACCCATATGGGTATATGCCAATATGGGTATCAAATGAAAGGTATTATCGACCGTATCGCAAATATTTAAATCTCAAGCAGGGTTGCCACTTGGGGTTGCCACCTAACCGCATTTTATTTATTTTTATTGATATCTCGGGGAACCGCTCTACCGATTTGGATAAAGTTTGGCATTATAGATAGTATGATTCATTCTAAGATTATGTGCGTGGGTGTTGCCACTTGGGGCGGTTCACAGGGTTGCCACCTATCTCAATTTTTTAAAATCTTTTTTATTTTTTTAAATATTGAGCAAGATATGCCAGTATGGGTATCAAATGAAAGGTATTATCGACCGTATTTTAAGTATGTAAATCTCAAGCAGGGTTGCCACCTAGGGTTGCCACCTAACCGCATTTTATTTATTTTTCCCTATATCTCGGGAACCGCTCTACCGATTTGGATAAAGTTTGGCATTATAGTTAGTATGATTCATTCCAAGATTATGTGCGTGGGTGTTGCCACTTGGGGCGGTTCACAGGGTTGCCACCTATCTCAATTTTTTAAAATCTTTTTTATTTTTTTAAATATTGAGCAAGATATACCAATATGGGTATTAAATGAATGGTATTTTCGGTCGCATTTCAAATATGACAATTTCTAGCAGGGTTGCCAGCTAGGGTTGCCCCCAAACCATATTTTATTTATTTTTCCTTATATCTCGGGAACCGCTTTGCCGTTTTGTATTAAATTTGGCATTATTGGTAGTATGATTCATTCTAAGGCTATATACATGGCGCTTGCCACTTGGGGCGTATCTTTCTTCGCACAACTCTCTTTCTATCTCCCTCCCTTTTGCTCTTCATTGCCCTCTCTCCTTCTACCACGCCCCTCTTCCTCTCTATACCCCATTCGTATCAGCCCCTGTTAATTTAGGCCTAATTGTACCCATGTACCAAATTTTAAGGAAAACGCGCCATATATAAGATATTTCCGAATGGATCGTTTCCCCGGTCCACTTTCCGGAAGTAAGATATTGTGAATCTAAACCATTCTCGACTACATTTTATTCATATTTCGTTATTTCTGAACTTAAGAAGTTAACTTCTTTCACATGTACTTTTTTCTTTTAATTTCATGGACATTTTTCATTCACAGTTTCTTTAAAGCTGGCCTTTTATACCTGTTTTTTTCAAAAAAATATATATCTACATTTGTTAGTATGGGCAATGCCAGATCCAAGGTATAACTTATGTAAATCGTTTAAAATGTCACCGAATGTGTATTACGTAGGCAGTTTGCTGGCAGTTTTATTATTTCTTTGTGTAATTGATCCTGTATTTTTTGCCCAGCTTTTACCATATTTTTTGCGTAATTTTTACTATATTTTTTGTGTAATTTTTACTTTTTTTTTACTTTATTTTTCGCGTAACTTTTAGTGTGTTTTTTGCGTAGTTCTTTCTATATTTTTTGCGTAATTTTTTCTGTATTTTTTGTGTTAATATGACTGTCTTTTGTGTGTAATTTTTACTATATTTTTTGGGTAATATTTTACTATATATTTTGCGCATTTTTTACCATAACTTTTTCAGTAGTTTTTGCTATATTTTAAATGAACTTTGAAAATTTTTGTGGACTTTTGACCTGTCGAATAATTTTTATCAAATTATTCTTCTGAGTTTTTTGGCGAAAACAAGTTGAAAAATGCTACATACAATACCAACTACGATGATTGCAATTTCGATCTTGTTGAAGGATCTTGTCAAACCGCTTTGTATTGTTGCTTTTAGAAATTTAGCATCACCTTTTACTGGTCATCGAACCAAGGAGATTAGGAATTTTCTAAAAACCGCAGTGTGTAACCATTACACCAAACCCTGCTTAGAGTGCCTGCAGGCAAATTGCAACTATATTCTCGCACATTTTTTTGTTGTTATTTTATTTAACAATGTTATTTCTTACCTAAAGCACATACCCAAAGCGACATTCTGTTGCTATTAAGTTTGGCTTAGGATTTTGTTGCACGCATCAGCCAAGCCTTAGCTTATTGATGGTACATTCTATGCCCGTGTCCCGGCTTTATTATAATTTAGTTGTTATTATTGGTCATTATATTCTGAACTTTGAAAATTTTTGTGGACTTTTGACCTGTCGAATAATTTTTATCAAATTATTCTTCTGAGTTTTTTGGCGAAAACAAGTTGAAAAATGCTACATACAATACCAACTACGATGATTGCAATTTCGATCTTGTTGAAGGATCTTGTCAAACCGCTTTGTATTGTTGCTTTTAGAAATTTAGCATCACCTTTTACTGGTCATCGAACCAAGGAGATTAGGAATTTTCTAAAAACCGCAGTGTGTAACCATTACACCAAACCCTGCTTAGAGTGCCTGCAGGCAAATTGCAACTATATTCTCGCACATTTTTTTGTTGTTATTTTATTTAACAATGTTATTTCTTACCTAAAGCACATACCCAAAGCGACATTCTGTTGCTATTAAGTTTGGCTTAGGATTTTTCGACAGGTCAAAAGTCCACAAAAATTTTCAAAGTTCAGAATATAATGACCAATAATAACAACTAAATTATATTTTAAATGTTAATTTTACAAAATTGTTTGTGTAAGTTTTACCATTTTTTGTGTTATTTTTTATCTACTATATTTTTTACATATTTTTTACCAAAATTTTTGTGTAATTTTTGCTTTATTTTCAATGTAAATTTTACTTTATTTTATGTGTAAATTTTACTATTTTTTGTGTAATTTTTACTTTATTTTTTGCGTAATTTTTACTATATTTTTGTTTTGTTTGAACCTCAAAAACCCACCCCGTGGATCCGCCCCTGCAATAGACCAAACATTAAAATCACTTTGCTGTGAAGTGGAACGATGTTTGCTAATTTTAGCCTCAGTTAAATTTATCTTGGCTTGCCGGCCGGCAAATTGGTTTGTTTGTCGTTTAACGTGACTGGCAAAAGTAGAACGAGGCACAGTATTTGAATGCTTCATTTTGTGTTTGTGTTTTATGAGTCACTACATATGTATCTAGCAAAATATTGTTTTTTTCTTTTCTAGTTTATCTATTTAACAGGGCGGTAAACGCCTTAGCGATTTGGGTCAAATGCATATAGTTCCTTCAAAGATTTATCTTCATTAAACTGAAACAAGTAAGGAAGTCTACGCAGTAGTTTTCAGAACGGAATAACAATGGTATAGGCTAAGGCTACGCTCACATTGCAACCCACTTTTGCCGTCCGGCAGCAAATACACATCCGCACACATGTGTTTTAAATGAGCTACCCCATTTCATCCGATTTCACCCGAATGTAAACGAATTTCTCTGATGATGTCTGATGAAAAAGGTGGCTACAGTGTGAGCGTAGCCTTACCTAAAAGGTTATACTATTTTAGCTATTTATGTATCTTGCCGAATTAGGTAATTTTCGAAATTTTCAATATCGAAAGTGGGCGTGGTTGGAGGGCGATTTTATCCAGTTTCATCAGGTATACTCCCAACGATACTAGTATGCTTTGTGCCAAATTTCATCGTTTTACCGTAATCAGTTTAAAAGTTATGACCAGTCGTATTTTCAAAAACGCCCCCCGAAAAAGGGGGCGTGATTATCATTCGACTTCGCCCATTTTCAATAGCAACCTACTTTGGCCAGATAGTAACCTGTGTACCAAATTTCATGCAAATATCTCAGTTTTTACTCTATCTCAGTTTATATCATTTTATGTGATTTCCGAAATTTTCGATATCGATACAAAATTTCATGCAAATATCTCAATACTCAAGTTATCGTGTACACGGACAGACGGACGGCCGGACAGAACTTGCATATGATGAATTTCATATCAGTGTAATATAGAATTTGTACAGTGTATGTTTCAAAAGGTGATTTTAATACCTTTCTAACGGTATACAATTTTTTTAAATCGGTTGACTAGTTTACGCGTGATATCAAAATATAAGAAAGTAACCAAGACATGCATTTAGGTACGACGGGGTACATTTGACACTGGGTTACATTTGACTTCAGCCTCTAGCGGGCTACTCACCTGCCAAGAAATGTCAAACTCCATATAAAAAAAAAGCTCAAGAAATGGTCAAGAACTGTTTTCACACGTCAAATTTTCTTGAGCCAATACTCAGCTAATAAGAAAAAATACTACAATTTTCGATGGTTGGCAATATTTCTTGAGGTAAACGTGCAGATTCACGGCAAATATGAGTATATACTTCGCTGCACATGTTTTATACATTTTTATAATGATAATCTGCAATAAAATGGAAAATGCCGTAAACGTCAAAATTTCTTGACCAGACACAAGAAATATATGGTCGTTTTTTTCTTGAGGCATTTCTTGGCAGGTGAGTAGCCTACTTCTGCAGCGTGTACATGCGCCTTTAGTAAAAATGTAAGGATCATCGCAGTCTACTTTGCTGTCAGTTATTTCGACGTATTGACGGACTGATTCTGCTGAACGCTTTACTATCTTCGTGTGTGTATTGAAATATAATTGCCATTTTCTCTGAAGTGAAATACGTTTTACTAAATAAAAAGAAACAAGACGGTAAGTAGAATGGGGTACAATTGACATTTGTCAAATGTGCCCCATTAAAAGAAATATGTTTAATAATAGAAGTGCCTAACAAAAATTTTCACGTTTAGTGTTATTTTAGCAATGGTTCGCAACTACAAAAAAAAGACCAACCGTTGCCAAAGAAATGAGGATGATATGAAATAAGCCCTTGCAGACATAAGACAGCCACGTCTGCAGCGTAAAAGTATGGATTAAAAAGGACAACTTTGATTATGCGAATGAAGAAAAAAGATCCTTTCAGGAACGATTCGGACTCTGGAAATGATAGTAGCAGTGAGGAGAATTTCGTTTATCACTCCAAATACACAAGCCATCAAACTCTAACGAAATTTCACGAGGAACAATTAGTCGAATATGCTAAGAAGTGTGCGTTTTATGCATATGGATTATCTTACGATATATTCAAAAGGTTTGTTTACGAATATGTGGCAGCTGTTATTAGCCATGCCCATCTATTTGGGTAACTAACAAAGCGGCTGGAGAAAGCTGGCTGTATGGATTTTTGAAGCGAAATCCTTCACTGTCACTACGAAAGCCTGAAAAAATTAGTTTGGCTAGGCTCAGGGGTTTTACAAAACCAGCACTGGAGGAATATTTCAATAACTTGAGTCAGATATATGAAAAGTATTCTTTAGAGCCGTTTATTTCATTGGCGAGATTGTAAAGATATTTCCCGATTCTACTTACAATATTAATTATTTGCGTAGACTATCTCCAGACAACGGGGTTTTTATAAAACCAATGGTGGAAGACATCTCTATAACGCTCAGGAACGAAATTGAGTTTAAACTTCCGACTCCCAATAACCCAGCTTCAATTTCTCGCAGCAGCACCAAATATTTGTTCGAGGTTAATTTTGATGGATTCTATAAAAAATTACTTCATATTCGAAAGCTTAAACATTTTAGCTTATTTCTTCAAAGATTAATATCATATCATAAGCTTCAATAAGTACAAATACCTACGATGACTGTTATTTCAATAAAATATTAAAAAAAAAAAAAAATTATAAAGCATTAGTTTAATTTAAACTAGGTCCGAATAATGTTTAAACCGAGAAAACCCCATAAAAAACCCCGCAAAAGTCATATGTGCCCCAGGCTGGGGATCATTTGACAAATTATATATGTTTTTTTAAAAACATATAAAAATTAGCTAAGCTTTTTTTCAAATTTTTTATTTTCATTATAGAATGTTTAAAGCCAGGTGCTTTTGAAGATATGACTTTTTTTTAAATATATTTTGTTATGTAGAAAATATAAGACGTTTTTGTGAAAGTGTCAAATGTGCCCCGTCCTCCCCTACTTAAATAAATTTAAAAAAAATAAAAAAGGACCTTTCTAAAAAAAAATTCATATTTTTCAAATCGCTTGATCTTTGAAGTGTTTTTTAGTTTCAAATTTTATTTTGGAAAACATTTTTTTCAGTGTACTAACAAATTTGTACAGGGCATTTTTTTTTAAAGCAAACTTCAACACCTTTCAAATGCTATGAAGATCTTTGAAATCGATGAAGCCATTCCGTAGTAATCACATTTTAAAAGTACCTATTACGGTAATTTTTTTGAATATATTCGAATATTTCGATACCTTGTAAGATGTACCTCTATGCAAAATTTCATCAAAATGTACATTTTCTTCTGCCTTTGATATGAAATTCAACATATATGGAACTCTATATCTATCCCGATTATTTTGTGCTAGAACCGTTATGTGGACAAAATTATAATACCCTTGTACTAGTACTACTACGCTGGGTATATAAACTGCAGGAGTCGCACAGTGGGAAATAATTGAAATTTACTGTTCATAATCCACTACAGCCTTCATTTTTCATCCGATTCTGATATTTTTTTTTTAATGAAAGATATTGAGATCTGCCCGATTTTTGAATTTTAGTTTGTTTGCATTTTTTTTTTTGCAAAGTGCTGGGAAAACGGCAAACTTTGAATTGCAAAATTTTGTTTTAAATTTTTTTTTATGCAACATCAAAATACGGGTGTTTTTTGTTCTTGCTGTAAAAAATTTTGACAATAGTCTAGAAATTTCTTGTGTTATTTTTGAAAAAAATTTAGAGAGAAAACACCAATAATTTGAGTATGCAGTATTATAGGTCATAACATTTTAATGTAATGAAGTCAAAGTTTTAAGAAGCTAACTGTTACCGTCGATTTTTAACAATTTTTTTTATTGGCACCTTTTGGATTTTTTTTCAACATTTTTAAAATTTTCAAATGATAATTTTATTCGTCTTAGTTTTACTGCTGCTTGAACGATTTGTAAACACACGTGCAGCAAAATTTACTGGCAGTTCCATGCAGTGACACTTGAACAACATTTTCAAAACACAGATAAATAAGCTGAAATCCTTGCTAGACAGTGCTTTGACATTGATATTTACATCAAGATTTTCTATCATGTTTTCTAAGGCAACATTACAAAGCTGACTGAATGTCATATCACTGTCTAGCAGGAATATGTTTTAAACACTCAATTTAAAATTAAAATTACATCTTTATAATTTTTTTCATTAAAAAAAAAAAATGCAAATAACGAAATCAAATATTTGTTTTGTTGGCATTTTGTTTTTGGCTTGTTCGGGCTTGTTGGGTTTTTCGATATGAAACCCTGGCGAGGAGCGTAGAAATTTGATTTGAGCACATAGTACAGCCCATTGTGTATCAATACCAAGTGTAAACTCTTCTGCATAGACGTCAAAATTCCAAAATGAGTTTAACACCTGTTTGAGATTGTGGTTAATAACAAGTGTGATATCATAGACATAGTCGTGAAATACAGCCCCTGCACGACATGCAGGGATACATGTGTTCGCCGTAGTACAAGTTAGTGTGTTTAAATTCTTACTGCACATATGTATATTTCAGGCTTTATATTACTCTTACCTCCATTTTGAAGAAAAGTAAACAAAACTGAAGTTTAAAAATCGAGCCAAGCCATTTAAAAAAAAATTATCAAAATCGGCTGAAAAATGAATTCTGTAGTTATGATTCAATTATAAGAAGGTTTGCTCTTCCCTTGACGTTTATCACTGACACTCCCTGTGGCAGCACGCTTGTATGAAACCCTGTCTTGTACTCGTCACTTTGTTTTTATCTATTGTGAATTTGTGTATGTATTTTTGCAAAGCGCGGTAGTCAAGTCAATCGCTAATTACAAGCCTGACGAGACGCAACCGCGGTAAGCTATAAATTTGTATTTCATCAATTTACTTGTCAATTGTAACACTATAGTTTATAGAAATAAACATCATCATCATAATTTCATTGTCAACATTATAATCAGCCGCAAGTTCTTATTTGGATGTTAATTTCAAGTCTCGTCTAGCGATCACATCTTTATTTCGCGGCGCACAAAAATTTTATTGTATATACGTTTGTGTGTCGTCTTGTGCTACAAGCAATTGGTGTATAACGGAGCGCCATTACATCGTTTATATTGAAAGCTATGAACCGCACACCCGTGAAAAGGAAAAGTCCACGCCTTTTAGAGCAGATGGAAGCCAACATCAATCAACAGTTGGTGCTAACACACGATATGGCTACGGGCGCAAGTAGCATTAGTGAAGCACAGCCAAATATGCCTAGTATGGGTGCCGCCGGTGGTGGTAGTAGTGGCTAGCACTAGTGGTAGTATAAATGACCAGAACGAAACCGTAGCAAATCTTCAAAGGAAATTGTCTGCATTGGAAAACGAATTAAAGAAAGTACAAGGTAAGGTTAGGGAAAATGAGGCGGAAAATTCCCAGCTGAGGGTACAGTTACAAGCTCGCATGATGTCTGTCACCAATACTAGCGTAGCATCAAACGCCGTTACTTCTGCCGACAGATCGGATGCAGTCACATTCGCCGCAGCGCCACTTACGCCCGCTACTCAAGTCGTCAGAACCTCTGCAACTTCACTCGTCACAACGTCAGACGTCACTGCGACCTATTCAGCTGGAATTTATACCGCTTCATCCTCAACATTGACAAATAATACACACTTTACTACGCTTTGTGCCACAGCGCCGTCCTTTGCTCCATATAGTGTAGCACCGAACACCAATGCCTTCGCTGTTTCTTCTACCGGGTTTCCGGAGACCAACGCCGCCGCCGACGTCGCTGCATATGCGTCGACTTCTAACGCCGCAGCCGAAGCTGCTCGAGTCGCTGCTGTAGCGAGCATTGCTTCATCTGCCACTTCTAATTATTTTGATACGATTCGCGTCGCTCCATATGCGCCAATGTCAGCCGCCACTGCACATAACCTGTCTAATCGAGTCACTGTAGGATCAAATACTTTGTTCACTGGAACTCCTCAAGCCACAGCAGTTTCTATCAGTCATGCCAATGCCCTAACTGGTCCTCCGCTATTCAATTGCGGATCTGCCGCATCTGCTACAACCACGCCGTCGTTTCCAAATCCTCAAGTGAATACAATCACGCCGCCATATGTGGATAACTTTGTCCACGCTACTAGAGGAGCCTTAATGCCAAGAAAGCTGCAGGATTTGCCAGAGTTTAGTGGTCAAGCTGAGGATTGGCCAGTCTTCGTCACTGCCTTCGAGCAGTCCACGATTGCGTATGGGTACACTAATCTGGAAAACAACCAGCGGCTGCAGAAATGCTTGAAAGGAGAAGCAAAGGAGACCGTCAAATCCCTTCTCATATATCCTGACCATGTTAGCGCTATTATTGAACATCTTCGCTTTCGCTTTGCACGTCCGGAGAAGCTTATCCATAGCCAGCTTGCCATAGTCAAGGAGCTAGCACCTATTTCGGAAAATGGAGTCGCGAAGTTGGTGCCATTCGCCACTAAGGTAAGAATCTTGTCAGCCTTTCTCCAATCCGGAGCACCCAATTGTACTATGTGTCAAGGCCAGCATAGACTTGCCGACTCTAAGCGCTTTATCGACGCAAACGTTGCTGTTGAAGAGCCAACGATTGTGCTTTGCCTGTCTTAGCAAAGGTCATTCATCGCGAGATTGCCGACGTCGTAAACCATGTCCGTCCGCGGGATGTAAACGCAGTCACCACAAGCTACTCCATGATTCCAACGATCGTCAACTGCTAGCCGAAACATCACCGGCGCAGTCAACGCAGCAAAGCAGTGCCAACGATGCATCAGTATTAAGCTGCGTAAGTAACACAAAATGTAGTAAGCTTTTATTTCGTATTTTGCCAGTAACGTTGCACAATAAGGGAAGAAGCGTTGATATTTACGCGTTGTTTGACGAGGGATCGGATCATCGGTAACTATGATCGACAGTTCGATAGCTGAAAAGTTAGGGTTGCAGGGCGAACGACGCAACATGAACGTGCAATGGTTTGGCGGGCACAAGGTAAATAAGCCTGCTACGATAGTGAACATGTTAGTCAGTGGAACTGGCATGAGAAAGAAGCACGCTTTGCAAAATGTTTTTAGTGTCCGTAACCTGTCCTTGCCCTCTCAGACTCTTAGCGATGCTGACATAAGTAATAATTTAGATATTTTGCGGCATTCACCATTGCTGTCATACGAAGGTGTAGCACCCAAACTTTTGATAGGCTTGGACCATTGCCATCTGGGTATACCGTCTGAGATAACTATAGTTGAATCAAAGGGTCCGTTCGCTGCCAATACGGAGTTAGGGTGGACAGTGTTTGGGCCGACATCGGGAGCGCCACCAGCTTTAGCAACAAATTTGTTTGTAGGGCATGCTTCGAATCAGTCACTTGAAGCGATAGTAAACGATTATTTTAGTATAGAAAGCTTTGGTGTGAAGCCAGCTCCGCCTGTCGAAGGTGCAGCCGATGTACGAGCGCGATCCATACTCCAGTCAACAACACGTCGTATCGATGGACGGTTTGAAATAGGCCTACTTTGGAAGCGGGACGATATCGAATTACCCGAGAGTTACTCTACCGCGTTGAAGAGATTAGTGAGCATCGAAAGGCGTATGCATAGAGACCCTGATTTCGCAGAGGCATACAAAGGGATTTTAAGCTCGTACGTAGACAAGGATTACGCTCGCAAACTATCACTCGACGAAGCCACCATGGAACATCCGCGAAAGTGGTATTTGCCACACTTCGCCGTTACCAACCCGAACAAGCCTGGCAAACTCCGACTCGTTTTCGACGCAGCAGCGGAATCAAAGGGTACATCACTTAACTCACAGTTGCTCAAAGGTCCACAGGAGTATCTTCCGCTCCACTGTTTTATTTCATTTCCGTGAGGGTGCAATAGCGGTATGCGCAGACATAAAGGAGATGTTTCATCAGATTCGTGTTCGGGAAGAGGACCAGTGGGCACAACGATTCTTATGGAGTGATGGCGATAGCACGAGAGAACCTGACGTGTATGCTATGAAGGTGGTTACATTCGGAGCAGCATGTTCGCCATGCACAGCGCAATACATAAAGTGTTTAAACGCAATGGAGCATTCGAGTCGGTCCCCGCGAGCCGTCAAGTCAATCATTGAGCGTCATTACGTCGACGACTTCGTTGATAGTTTCGACGATGTCACGGAAGCAATCGAAGTGGCCAGGGAAGTGCGAGCCATACATAAACTGGCGGGTTACGAGTTGCGTAATTTTGCTTCGAATTCGGCTGATGTTTTGGGGGCTCTGGGCGGTACTAGCGCATCAATTTCGTTTATTAGCAAAGATAGTCTGTCTACAGAGAAGGTATTAGGTTTGTTTTGGCAGCCGTCAAATGACTGCTTTAAGTTCAGGCTAAAGTTTCACAATATAGAGGAAAAAATTATTCAGGGCGGGCGTCGGCCTACGAAACGCGAGCTGCTGAGCATAATAATGTCCATATTTGATCCTCTTGGCTTTCTGAACCACCTAACTATCACTGCAAAGTTGTTGATGCGCGAACTATGGAGGAAAAAGATAAACTGGGATGAACCTCTGCCAGATGAGCTCAACGTAGTATGGTGTAATTGGCGACAACAACTCGCAAAGGTGACGGAGATAGAAATTCCCAGATTCTACTTCCGGAAGGGAACGCCGACAACACTTCAATTGCATGTTTTTGTCGACGCAAGCGAACAGGCTTTCGCAGCGACTGCTTATTGGCGTGCAACGATTGCAACAGGCGAAATTGAAGTCGCGTTCATCTGCTCCAAGTCACGATGTGCACCATTAAAATTATTAACCATACCCCGACTCGAGTTACAGGCGGCAGTCCTTGGCACAAGGCTTATGCAGACCATCTGCGAGCAGCACTCAGTCAGCGCGTCCGATTGTTTTTTATGGACGGACTCAAAGACCGTGATAAGCTGGATAGGCAGCGAGCATAGGAGGTACAAACCATTTATTGCACAAAGGATAGCAGAAATTTTGAGCGTGTATCGAGCTGGAGATGGGTGCCTACAGATTTAAACGTCGCCGACGAAGCAACTCGTGCGAAACTTTACAACTGCGATTCAGGTTCGGCTTGGTTAATTGGCCCGCAATTTCTACTATCAGATGAGGAGCAATGGCCGCATGACGACGACGCGTCCACACCTAACGTTGCAACCGATGAAGAGCTCAGACCAAAATACGCTTTAGCAACGGTAAGAAATGAATTTCGTTTTTCTTCGTTTGACAGAACAGTTCGCGCAATAGCATGGGTTACTCGCTTTGTGAGTCGATGTCGTCATGGTAAGAAGCCGGATGAAATCTACGGTCTATCGTCGTGGGAAGTCGAAACAGCCAAACTCGTAATTTTTCGTAGTGTTCAACAAGATGCGTTTGCCTCTGAGCTTAGCCTTAGCGAAAATGGCCTCCCGGTTCCAAAATCCAGCTCTTTGTATCGCTTATGTTCTTACTTGGACGAAAACCGCATCCTACGTGTACGGGGTCGTGTTGACGCAGCTGGTTTTCTACCTGCAAATGCGAGACGCCCAATCATCTTGCCATCGAATCATCCTTTGACCAAACTCGTGGTGATGCACCACCACAACCAAATGAAACATCAGAATACGACACCAGTTCTGGATTCCGCGCCTACGTAAGCTCCTCCGTAATATCATAGCCACCTGCCAAGTCTGCCGAATTGCTAAAGCTACGCCAGTTCCACCAATCATGGGACCACTTCGAGCTGACCGTCTCACTCCGTTCGTAAGGCCGTTCACGTTCACTGGTCTGGACTATTTCGGGCCCATCAATGTCACGGTCGGGCGCCGCCAAGAAAAACGTTGGGTGGCTCTCTTTACCTGCCTTACAGTGAGGGCAGTGCATTTGGAGCTTGCGAATGACCTGAGCACCGACGCGTGCATATTGGCAATCCGAAACTTTATCAATCGTCGTGGTGTGCCTCGCAGAATACGCTCGGACAACGGGAAGAATTTTGTAGGCGCAAATCAGGAGTCGAAAAGATTCAGCGAAGTATTCGACTGTGAGCGCCTGCAGGGTGAAATGTCGTCGAAGGGCGTGGAGTGGTGGTTCAATTGTCCAATGAATCCCTCTGAAGGAGGAGTAAGGGAGAGGATGGTGAGTTGCGTGAAGCGAGTATTGCGTCATACGCCCAGAGAAGTGGCGCCGAAGGAACACACCCTCGTATGTTTTTTAATCGAAGCAGAAAATGTGGTCAACTCGCGTCCTCTAACGCATCTGCCAATATCCGCCGATGAAGAAGAGCCACTCACGCCCAACCACTTCCTGTTGGCGTCGCCTAACACCGCTCAAACGCCAAACGAATTTACAAATCCGCAAAAATTATGTGCCCTACGGAAGCAGTGGCGAATTGCTCGCCAGTTGCGAGACCATTTTTGGAAGAGGTGGGTCGCCGAGTACCTTCAAAATGGTGTCAACCTACAAGACAACTGAAGGTGGGAGATGTGGTTTTCATCTGCGACAGCGGCTTGCCTAGAAGAGATTGGTGTAAAGGTATCGTGGAGCGAGTTTATCCTGGGCCTGACGAGGTCGCCCGTCAAGCCGACGTACGAACTGCCAGCGGAATCTCCCGACGCGCTACATCCAAGCTAGCAATTCTGGACGTGGAAGTGGGTGAATCAGCTTGATCCACGGGGGCGGGGGTGTGTCAGCACGCTTGTATGCAACCCTGTCTTGTACTCGTCACTTTGTTTTTATCTATTGTGAATTTGTATATGTACCTATTTTAGCAAAGCGCGGTAGTCAAGTCAATCGCTAATTACAAGCCTGACGAGACACAACCGCGGTAAGCTATAAATTTGTATTTCATCAATTTACTTGTCAATTGTAACACTATAATTTATAGAAATAAACATCATCATCATAATTTCATTGTCAACATTATAATCAGCCGCAAGTTCTTATTTGGATGTTAATTTCAAGTCTCGTCTAGCGATCACACTCCCAATATGAAAATGTGTGCGGGGTTCGTTTGCGAATAAAAAAAAAGTTAGGAATGTTTTTTCTTTCGTCAAGGAAATGGGAGTAAAAAAATGGAAATAGGAGGATATAAATTGTAATGAAAATTAAAAATTGCAAAGTAAACTAACACATTAGACTTGAAAAAAAATATTTCGTTTTTTTTTTTTCAAAAAATATATCGATTTTAAATACTAGAGGTCTATCATCGCTAGTTTAGATTTCACAGACTTTACCTCATAATTGGGATAAAAACGACAAACCATTGTTGTAAAGCACGATTTACCTGAACATATTTTTGTAAGAACTCGGATTCCCTACAAAAGCTGCATAGCCTAAAATTTTCTCCGACTAGTCGTTTTCTAGTATTCTAGCCTCAAAATAAGTGTCGATTTCCTGGTCGATTTTTTGTCGTTCCACCGTATTAATAGTAATTCGACCGATGGACAACTTGCATTTGATGGTTGAATACAATCGAACGTCAAATCGAATAGGACATCGACTCATGTAAATCAGTCTTAATATAAATTTTTACAAAAACTTTTCAGGTCATAAAGACTATCGTAAAAAGTCTGCCAAAGGGAGAGCATTACCACTTTACTAACCAACTTTAATCAGTTGCTATAAATTTATCTCCAGTTCTTTCATGCACACTTGGCTGATGATTAAGAATGAAAATAACATACTCGAATCACAGAAGGAAAAGCTTTAAAGTCAGGGTTGAATTGTTGAGTATATGTAAGTATATTAATATTGAGAGTTATTATTGATAAATGCATCAATTTTCAAAAAGCTACCTCTACTATTTTTCCAACTATGTACTACTATTTTAAACTACTTTGTTATTTATATCATATATATAGCTAAAAGGCTACCCAGAATGTGAATGACAATTTTTCGGGGAGCAAGATGGCCGCAATTGACAAAATCTGTCAGGGAAGAGCTAACCTGTTAATAATTGAATCATGGGCTATAGTGAATTATGAACAGTAAACTTCAATTATTTCCCACTGTGTGTCGTACTATCCTAACATCTAATAGAGGGGTGCGAAAGGAGATCACAAATAGGTATAGTGTATATTCATAAAGATTTCTTTGGTTATTTCTGTAAAACTGAGAGTGACTGAGGTGATTTGACTCAATTTCGGGATGTTTCCTGGACAAAATAAGTCTTTTGGCAAGACTACTTGTTTTTTTTTTCGGTGTCATATCGGGATAGTTTTGGCATTCGGATCAGTATGGGAATAGTTTTGTGGCCCTTTCAGAATTGGTTTAGCGATGTACCAGCCTTATTGGTGATTAAAAAAAAATGTACACTTGGTCTTACCCGCTGTTGTTGTTGTTGTTAACAATGCATTGCCCTGTCTAGAGTGTATGATCATTCCGAAGATCTTCATCAAGCTCTTCTAAGGGGAGTCTAAGGAAACGTGCAGTTTCAACAGGGTTTGTCCAGAGGGACAGAGGGGTTAGAAGAGTAGGTTCAAATGAACAGTTGAAGAGATGTAGAGTATCATGGGGGGTCCTACCACGTGCAGGGCATGTGTTTGAGATTGTGTCATTAAGTCTGGACAAGTAGGAGTTTAACCTTACACTATATCCAGACCTAAGCTGTGCCAAGGTAACTCTTGTCTCCCTTGGTAAGGTGCGTTCTTCTTCAGCAATATCCGGTGGAGGACTGTTCAGAACGGGGTTCACAGGTAGAGATCCGACAAAAGTATTTACCGACTCGGTGTGGATGTCGGTTAGAGCCCGCTTATGATTCTGCAGATCAAACGGCAAGGTAATATGATGCCGGATCTCATCATAATGTTTACGGAGATGTTTCCTTATGTCTCTCGGGGGCGGATCTATGTCCAAAAGATGACGGTTTGGATGTGCTGGCTTGTGGCAGTCCAGAAGGAATTGCTTGCTCAGCATTTCCGCATGCTCTTTTACATTGAGCAGTTTTGCCTCCTGATGGAGGTGAGACTCGGAAGACATGAGGAGACATCCCGTAGCAGTTCTGATGGCAGTATTTTGGCAGACTTGTAACTTCGTCCAGTTGGTGTTATGTACATTAGGCGACCATATGGGTGCAGCATAGTCAAAGACTGGTCGGCCAATGGCCTTATATGTAGTCAGCAACGTTTCTTTGTCTTTTCCCCAAGTACTACCGGCAAGTGACTTGAGGATCTTGTTCCGACCACGTACCTTTGAGACCATTGCAGACACATGACCAGCAAATGAGAAAGTATTATCCAATGTCATCCCTAATAACTTTGGGTGGCTGACAGTTGGTAGCTTAGTGCCGTCAACGAAAATGTCTAATTCATTTCTCACCTGGTGCGTCCACGTCGTAAAAATCGTCGCCGTTGATTTAGTCGGAGATATCGTCAGATCTCGCTCTGTGAAAAACCTGGAAAGGTCGCAGAGGTAACCGTTGATTTTATTACAGAGTTCATCAGTATAGGGGCCCTTCCCCGTCGCCATTATTGTACAGTCGTCGGCATAAGAAACGACGGAGACACCCTCTGGTGGTGGGGGCATCTTCGATAGAAAGAAATTAAACAGTGTCGGGGATAGGACACCACCCTGTGGCACCCCCTGTCTAATTCGTCTTGGTTTTGATGTTGCGTTTCTAAAGTTGACCGACGCCTGCCGCCCATTCAAGTAATTAGCGGTGCATCTCTTTAACCCATCAGGTATTTGTGTTTCTAATAGATCTTGTTTGAGAGTGGCATGGTTGACTGTGTCAAATGCTTTCGACAAGTCAAGTGCCACTAACACAGTCCTGTGATTTGGTTGGTTTTGATTTAGACCGCTATTTATTTGCGTTGTAATGGCATTGAGTGCGGTGGTGGTGCTGTGCAGCTTACGGAAGCCATGTTGATGATTAGCCAGGTGCAGATTTGCGGTGTAATACGGGAGCAAAATGGACTCTAGCGTCTTCACTACCGGCGACAAAAGTGATATAGGGCGATATGAATCGCCTATGTTTGCCGGCTTTCTAGGTTTTAATAATGGAACCACTCTCGCCTTTTTCCATATTTCAGGAATGACGAAAGTGTTCAGTGAAAGATTGAATAGAGCCGCTAAGTATTTGTGTCCCTCCTGGCCTAGATGTTTCAGCATCTTCATGGCAATGCCGTCGGGACCGATGGATTTTGAGGGCTTAGCCTGTCTGATGGCTTCCTTGACCTCTGAGGCAGTGATGACAATGGGCGTGTTTTGGTTTTTGTATTTACGCGCCTGTCGCATGGTTCTACGTTTAGCTCTATCGGGTGGGGAATGTAGTACAAATTGTCTACAGAAGGAGTTCGCACATCCCCAAGGGTCCTTCTTCACCCTGTCACAGAAAGTAATATCTACTTTATCCTTGTGTTGTGTTGGATTAGATAGAGCTTTGACCGTAGTCCATAATTTGCCAACACCGTCAGAGAGGTTGCATTGCTCTAGGTGTTGTTTCCATTTCGCCAGTTTGTGTTTATCGACCAACCTACGAATTTCCGCGTTGAGATCCCTTATACGGGGGTCTGCGGGATTGAGACTTCGCACTTCATCTCTTTCTCTAGCCATGGCCGCTGCCTCCGCGGGGAAATTTGGTCTTATTCGGGATATTCGACCAGCAGGAATGAAGCGTCTAGAGGCCAAGTCAATGATGTTGCGGAAGTCTCGTTCGCCTTTGCGTACGTCCGTAGGAATGGATAGAGCAGCCAAGGATTCGTCCGTATATGTCTGAAAACTGTCCCAGTCCGCCTTGGTAAAGTTGATGTATGTACCATGCTCAGGTGTTATAAAGTCCGTTGGTCGTTCGATGGTAATGACTATTGGGAGATGGTCAGACGCCAACGTGAGTATGGGTCGCCAATTGGTGTTGTTCAATAGTCCTGCACTTACGATAGAAATATCTGGCGAACTATAGCAGTTACCCGATACTCTCGTTGGGGCGTCTCCGTTAAATGTACAGAAAGCCGTATCATCTATTTGTTCTGCGAGTACATGCCCCCTATTATCTGCTGGCAAGTTTGAGTCCCACATGTCGTGGTGCGCATTGAAGTCGCCCAGGATCACGCGGTTATCTCCTCGTAGTAGCAAGCTAATATCGGGGTGATAACCGGTGGGGCAACTTGAGACAGGGGGTATGTAGATGTTAATGATTTGCAGATCGACATCTCCTGTGCGGATGGTAATACCTTGGCTTTCTAAGATATCATCCGTTCCTTCGATGTCGGTATCAAATAGATGATACTGTACAGAGTTGTGCGTTATGAACGCTAGACCACCTCCCAGACCTCCTGTTACTCTATGACGGTCTTTCCGGTGAATGTTATATCCGCCATAGGTAATGAGGTCCGACCTTGGACTGAGCTTGGTTTCTTGGATTGCGGCA
Organism: Campiglossa producta; assembly: GCA_964058755.1. Classification (NCBI taxonomy): domain Eukaryota; kingdom Metazoa; phylum Arthropoda; class Insecta; order Diptera; family Tephritidae; genus Campiglossa; species Campiglossa producta. The sequence goes on from CAXKVI010000004.1 coordinate 29,239,789, forward strand.
AGTTTTATGTCATATTGCGTCATCAAATTAGTTATCTCTGCGATCTTACCAGTTAATCCGTTACAGTTGTGCTGTAAGATTTGGAAGTGCGCCGGTGGGGTCGATGTCGAGTTAACCATAGGCGTGAGGGACGGATGTGTTCGCCCAGGTGTTGGTAGGCGAAGACCAAGGCTGTGCCTCAGCCTAGTTAGCTGTGGACCTGGTGTAACCGGGTTGGCTGGCGTCGTAGGTTGAGCGTGTTACAGCATGGTGCGACGAACGCATCCGTCCAAAGATTCCTGTTAGCGAGCCCAGAGCATAGATGTACGTGGCATTGGCCTAAGCAGTTATTGCATTTGACCGATGACGCGAGCGTGTATAATCTTTGCCGACAAACAGTACACGTCGAGACAGGTGCGAGAAGATGTTGATCCTGACTCACGTGAGAAATTAAACGGGAGGGGGGGTGTGACATAGTACCCCCTAAAAAGTTCTGTATTGATGAGAAAATAAGCCTTGCAAAAAATTAGCGCTCTAACTTAACCCTTAGGGGTGGTTATTTTTTTCGCCCTTTTCCATACATTTTGTATGGGAAAAATGGCAGTTTTTTTCAAAGTGAATTTTCATTTAATTTTTTAAACTTTCTTTAAAATATTTTTACATACTCTTTAAGTTGAAGCTTTGAAGCTTCCAAAATGGTAAGCCATGTGCGATTATCTTAACTATAAAAATAATTACAGCCATTTAAAAATTACTGAGTTTTGTACTATTGCACACATATACACAGTAACACGTATAAAATCTAGTAAATTTTAAATGGCTGTAACTATTTCAATAGTTAAGATAATCGCACATGGCTTACCATTTTGGAAGCTTCAAGGCACAGTATAGACAGTGATTGCACTCACTAACACAAACGTACTTATATTCACCTCCATGGAGAACTTCGGGTTGCAGTCAACTATTTTCAGCCATTTCAGGGTGTTGTGTTGCAAATTTTATGAGGTAATAAATTACTTTAAAAGAGGAGAAATATTCAAATTTAGGATTTTGCGTTTTAAGTAAAACTATATATGTATATATCTATATTATTATTCTAAAACACGGCGCTTAGCTAGACTAAACTACAATACGTATATAAACGAAATGTATATCAGATGAAAGCTTATCATGAGCATGTTTGCAAAAAAATATAACAATTCCAATAGGTTAATTTGTTCATGAGAAATTAGCGTTTAAAGTTTGTACCCAAGCTCTTTATATGGCACTATTAGCATGCTTTGTAAATGTACATACATATGTATATACATACATACAATGCTCGCATGGATTTCAGTCGAAATAGAAATTGAAAAAAATGTAAATATGTATGTATGTATGTATGTAAGTACATATGATTTTGCGCTACTTTGACTACAAAAGCAATGCAGGGGTAATAAGCAAACACACCCGATTATCGGGGGTTACATACTAGTTAGGTTATATTTCTAAAAAAAAGAAATTGCTATTTTACAACTCAACCAAGAACCAATGCACAGCGTTTTTTCTCACGCATAGGAGTATTCAGGCGAAAACAAATACAGCTTTATTGCGTTGCGTGACATTTATAACTTTGACAAATACGCACAAAAACAAAAAATATGCAAGGAAAAATCAGCTGATTATGTCATCGTACCCAAAAAGATAAAACTAGATCAAGTCTGCGTTAACGCGTGTTAAAACGCGGTTATAAGACAGGTTGCCTTTGTCTACGTGCATTTATGTCAGCTGTCAAAATTAAATGTCACAACGAGACGCTACAGTTGTTTCTGTTTTCAGAGTACTTTGCAATGTATTCCAATGTTGTTACTCGTTGGAGTATCTATTGTCAGAGCGATCGTGTCGTGATTTTGGTCAATAAAGCATAAGCAATGATCGGCTTTCAATAAGCTGAAGGTGGTCCGCTGAGGTATTAGAAAGTATTACAATTGAAGTACTCCAATATCACAAAATTGAAACACATGATCCAATGATTTTTGCAAAATTTTACGCAAAACAAATTTCGAAATTTGAGAATTTTTCGACCAAAATCTTATCGTGCCAATCTAAATAAATTTCACTAGTGAACCTTTTTCATACATTTTCGCTCACAAATTATATGAGAGGGAGAAAATCCGCAAAGTAAGAAATTATTTAGAATCTGCCTGTATATTTTATTGTGGGTTAGAGTGTAAAATGTATTTTAAAAAACGTAAATGGTTGTTAATATTCGCAAAATTTGCTACGAAGAAGTTCATTGTATTCGAGAAACTGTAAAATGTATTCCAGAAAAATCAAATGTACTTCAGAAACATCTTCTGGATTGGAATTTGTTGTTTCTGAAGTAGAACTGATTATTTTGGAGTACATTTTTAAGCTTCTGAAGTCTAATTTACGGTCTCGAGTACAAATTACAGTTTATGAAGTACAATTTATAGTTTTTGGATTATTCTTAAGCATATTTTACAGTTTTTAAGATACAATTGACTATTCTGAAAATAAGTGTATGGGTCTTGGACTACCATTCACTATTCTTAAATGCATTTAACCTTATCTAAAGTATTTTTACGGTTTTTGAAGTACGAGTGAAAAAGGTGTAGAAAAAATAGTTCTATTATAAATTTAGTTTTTTGATTATTATGTGTTATCCGTCATAATTTGTAGGATGTTCTTGAGCAAGCCCATTTAGTCTTGTATATTTATCTGTCTCTGTCCAACAATCTGAACGAAATAAAGTAGGTACTAAATTTAGCGTCAGATAGACCCTTGGAAAGGGTATCAAAGGGTTGACTCTAACTTAAGTACCTACTTTATATCGATTATGAACATGCCTAAATTGTTTTAACCGTTTTAAACTGAAAGGAAAACCAGTTTCAACGTGAAGTATTAGAGAAAAAATCACTATCTAACAAATACTTCAACAAAATGCAGCCCTGAGTGATTAAACACAACCCTATCACGCGTGGTGAAAATCAAATGGAAATAAAAAAAGTTGTGCAAATGATGAAAATTTATATTAATTTGTTTCATTTATAACAGATTTGATTTTAGCTGCCCCAAAAAGGAGCATAAATGCAGAGTGCATAAGATTAATTCATTCATTCAAGATGCAACAAAAAAGGCCTTGGGTAGCAACTGCCGTATGGGGCGATTGTTATGGTACCCCCTGGGACATTGTATAGATGGAATAAAAAAGCCTCCGGCGGCAGCCACGATTACGTGCAGCTTGTAATGCTCCATCGCAACTTGTAGTTCATGGTTTTTGTTCACAATAACAATAGTCCTCATTTGCCAGGTACTGGAAATAACTATCCGGTTAGTAGTAAGTATTTCAACTTCGAAAAGTCCTAAGCCCCTGGTTCAATGAGGATTGGTTTTCCAGCTAATATTTAGACTGGACACTCCTAAAACAAAAACACATTAGTTTTTATATATAAGATGACTCATAGTTCATTAACACCGCACCTTGACATTAAAGCTACCAAGATAATCGTATATTACTATTAAATAAATAGTATAAATAAATATAAAACTGCAAGCAAAATATTTTCTTTATTTTGTTTTGGACAATTTCTAAGAATTTCAAATTCACCTCAATGTCCTCAACTAACAGGGGTGCTTTTTTGCGCAAAACTACTATTTAATAGCATCGTTCATAAAGAGCCGATCATCAATATGCATTTGTACGAAATTTTAGAATATGGCCTTTAATATACATTTTTTATACTTCTTGTAGTGCAGTAAATTCATGATATTATATTAATTCATGGAATATATACATTAAATTCATTTTTTTTTCTTGAAATATTTCTAAAGTTTTTTTTGTTACTGAAATGCAACCATGCGTCCGCGAAATTCCATACTACCATGGATTTCAACTCTGAAAAATTCACCTCCATGGAGAACTTTCACCACAGTGCAAATACTGGTTATACTGTGCTTCAAAGCTTCAACTTTAAGAGTATGTAAAAATATTTTAAAAACAAGTTTCAAAAATTAAAAGAAAATTCACTTTGAAAAAAATGCCATTTTTCCCCATACCTAAAGTTTCAGGGGGTAAGACCGAAAAAAAACAATTTTTTTTTTAATTTGAATCACCCTAATGTATACATCTGGACACCGCTTTTGTAGAAACTTATTACAAGCTTATAGATAATACAGCAAATATTTTTATTTCTCATGTGACCACCACTGTCGAACCATAGAAACCAATCTGCGATTATTTTTATTTTAAGCATATTTGCAGGCGTTAATAAAAGGCTACGTTAAGCTCACCCTGCACAAAACGCGATTAGTCTGCGATGCGTCCGGGATCATTGCCATTTTAGCCGTTTTCCGGTTAGATCTAGCAGTTATTTTTTTTTTCATTTAGCCAGAAAAATTTGAATCTAGCCGCTAGCCGTTTTCTATTTTTTTTAGCCGTTTTTAGCTTTTTTGGCAATGTACTAAACAATTTTTTATCACTTTCATGAACATGAAATGGTATTATAATTTTTGTCCGATGTTTGTAAATATGAGAAGAAGAAGAGATAGACCCATCAATAAGTATGCCGAAATGACCAGGATGACGAGATAAGTTGATTTAGCCATCTCCTTCTGTCCGTCTGTCTGTCTGTCTGTTTGAACGCAAACTAGTCCCTCAGTTTTTGAGATATTTGGCTGAAATTTGGTATGCGGCCACCATTTTCCAATATAGGAATCATTTGTCGGAACCAGCAAGATCGGACCGATATTACATATAGCTCCCATACAACCGATTATTCCGATAAACGGATTTTGGGCTATAACTCCTGTAACGTGAAATTTTGGAAGCATCGCTATTTTTATATGTGAAATATCGATGTTGAAAATCATCGAGATGGGATAAATATTTCACATAGCCTCCATACAATCGATTGTTCCGATAAATGGATTTTGGTAGACAACTCCTGTAATTAAACACGTAGAAACGTGAAATTTTGGAAGCATAGCTACTTTTATATGTGAAATATCGATGTTAAAAACCATCGAGATTGGATAAATATTTCACATGGCCCCCATACAATCGATTGTTCCGATAAACGGATTTTGGTAGATAACTCCTGTAACACAGTACAACAGCCAATCTGGGGGGTGAGAAATTCCAAGTCAGGGTGATGGTACTAGGTCAGTATAGTAACACCCTCAAAGGATTTGGCATTCGTATTTGTCAGTTTTTTTTTATGACCTTTTACATTTTTTCCTTATCTTTCCTTATTTTAGTTTAATATAACTCGAGAACCACTTGTCCGATTTTGATGAAACAAATTTAGAATAATTAAGAATTACAATTTCACAAATTATATGAGAGGGAGAAAATCCGCAAAGTAAGAAATTATTTAGAATCTGCCTGTATATTTTATTGTGGGTTAGAGTGTAAAATGTATTTTAAAAAACGTAAATGGTTGTTAATATTCGCAAAATTTGCTACGAAGAAGTTCATTGTATTCGAGAAACTGTAAAATGTATTCCAGAAAAATCAAATGTACTTCAGAAACATCTTCTGGATTGGAATTTGTTGTTTCTGAAGTAGAACTGATTATTTTGGAGTACATTTTTAAGCTTCTGAAGTCTAATTTACGGTCTCGAGTACAAATTACAGTTTATGAAGTACAATTTATAGTTTTTGGATTATTCTTAAGCATATTTTACAGTTTTTAAGATACAATTGACTATTCTGAAAATAAGTGTATGGGTCTTGGACTACCATTCACTATTCTTAAATGCATTTAACCTTATCTAAAGTATTTTTACGGTTTTTGAAGTACGAGTGAAAAAGGTGTAGAAAAAATAGTTCTATTATAAATTTAGTTTTTTGATTATTATGTGTTATCCGTCATAATTTGTAGGATGTTCTTGAGCAAGCCCATTTAGTCTTGTATATTTATCTGTCTCTGTCCAACAATCTGAACGAAATAAAGTAGGTACTAAATTTAGCGTCAGATAGACCCTTGGAAAGGGTATCAAAGGGTTGACTCTAACTTAAGTACCTAATTTATATCGATTATGAACATGCCTAAATTGTTTTAACCGTTTTAAACTGAAAGGAAAACCAGTTTCAACGTGAAGTATTAGAGAAAAAATCACTATCTAACAAATACTTCAACAAAATGCAGCCCTGAGTGATTAAACACAACCCTATCACGCGTGGTGAAAATCAAATGGAAATAAAAAAAGTTGTGCAAATGATGAAAATTTATATTAATTTGTTTCATTTATAACAGATTTGATTTTAGCTGCCCCAAAAAGGAGCATAAATGCAGAGTGCATAAGATTAATTCATTCATTCAAGATGCAACAAAAAAGGCCTTGGGTAGCAACTGCCGTATGGGGCGATTGTTATGGTACCCCCTGGGACATTGTATAGATGGAATAAAAAAGCCTCCGGCGGCAGCCACGATTACGTGCAGCTTGTAATGCTCCATCGCAACTTGTAGTTCATGGTTTTTGTTCACAATAACAATAGTCCTCATTTGCCAGGTACTGGAAATAACTATCCGGTTAGTAGTAAGTATTTCAACTTCGAAAAGTCCTAAGCCCCTGGTTCAATGAGGATTGGTTTTCCAGCTAATATTTAGACTGGACACTCCTAAAACAAAAACACATTAGTTTTTATATATAAGATGACTCATAGTTCATTAACACCGCACCTTGACATTAAAGCTACCAAGATAATCGTATATTACTATTAAATAAATAGTATAAATAAATATAAAACTGCAAGCAAAATATTTTCTTTATTTTGTTTTGGAAAATTTCTAAGAATTTCAAATTCACCTCAATGTCCTCAACTAACAGGGGTGCTTTTTTGCGCAAAACTACTATTTAATAGCATCGTTCATAAAGAGCCGATCATCAATATGCATTTGTACGAAATTTTAGAATATGGCCTTTAATATACATTTTTTATACTTCTTGTAGTGCAGTAAATTCATGATATTATATTAATTCATGGAATATATACATTAAATTCATTTTTTTTTCTTGAAATATTTCTAAAGTTTTTTTTTGTTACTGAAATGCAACCATGCGTCCGCGAAATTCCATACTACCATGGATTTCAACTCTGAAAAATTCACCTCCATGGAGAACTTTCACCACAGTGCAAATACTGGTTATACTGTGCTTCAAAGCTTCAACTTTAAGAGTATGTAAAAATATTTTAAAAACAAGTTTCAAAAATTAAAAGAAAATTCACTTTGAAAAAAATGCCATTTTTCCCCATACCTAAAGTTTCAGGGGGTAAGACCGAAAAAAAACAATTTTTTTTTTAATTTGAATCACCCTAATGTATACATCTGGACACCGCTTTTGTAGAAACTTATTACAAGCTTATAGATAATACAGCAAATATTTTTATTTCTCATGTGACCACCACTGTCGAACCATAGAAACCAATCTGCGATTATTTTTATTTTAAGCATATTTGCAGGCGTTAATAAAAGGCTACGTTAAGCTCACCCTGCACAAAACGCGATTAGTCTGCGATGCGTCCGGGATCATTGCCATTTTAGCCGTTTTCCGGTTAGATCTAGCAGTTATTTTTTTTTTCATTTAGCCAGAAAAATTTGAATCTAGCCGCTAGCCGTTTTCTATTTTTTTTAGCCGTTTTTAGCTTTTTTGGCAATGTACTAAACAATTTTTTATCACTTTCATGAACATGAAATGGTATTATAATTTTTGTCCGATGTTTGTAAATATGAGAAGAAGAAGAGATAGACCCATCAATAAGTATGCCGAAATGACCAGGATGACGAGATAAGTTGATTTAGCCATCTCCTTCTGTCCGTCTGTCTGTCTGTCTGTTTGAACGCAAACTAGTCCCTCAGTTTTTGAGATATTTGGCTGAAATTTGGTATGCGGCCACCATTTTCCAATATAGGAATCATTTGTCGGAACCAGCAAGATCGGACCGATATTACATATAGCTCCCATACAACCGATTATTCCGATAAACGGATTTTGGGCTATAACTCCTGTAACGTGAAATTTTGGAAGCATCGCTATTTTTATATGTGAAATATCGATGTTGAAAATCATCGAGATGGGATAAATATTTCACATAGCCTCCATACAATCGATTGTTCCGATAAATGGATTTTGGTAGACAACTCCTGTAATTAAACACGTAGAAACGTGAAATTTTGGAAGCATAGCTATTTTTATATGTGAAATATCGATGTTAAAAACCATCGAGATTGGATAAATATTTCACATGGCCCCCATACAATCGATTGTTCCGATAAACGGATTTTGGTAGATAACTCCTGTAACACAGTACAACAGCCAATCTGGGGGGTGAGAAATTCCAAGTCAGGGTGATGGTACTAGGTCAGTATAGTAACACCCTCAAAGGATTTGGCATTCGTATTTGTCAGTTTTTTTTTATGACCTTTTACATTTTTTCCTTATCTTTCCTTATTTTAGTTTAATATAACTCGAGAACCACTTGTCCGATTTTGATGAAACAAATTTAGAATAATTAAGAATTACAATTTCTCTAATCTGTTTCTATACCGTTTTCCTATATGTGCAACACTTTCGAAGTTAAAAATGAATGTATGAAGGGAAAAAAGTATTTTTTGCCTAAAAACTAAATTTTTTTTTTTTAATTCATAAAAAATCCAAAATGGAAAAAAGTGCCAAAACTAATTACTTTCGCGTAAAGTCACATAACTCATTTTTCTACTGTACTAAAAGAGAAATATTCTCTTTCTCACACTGGTTCTGTGATTTTTGTCATTCAGCAAGTGCCGACGAACGCGAACAGTAAAAGTTATTTTTCTCCAGTTTTTTAAAAGTGAACAAAAGAGAACAGAATATGGAACTGTGCAAGCCAGATATAAATAGCTTTTGCTACTGCTGTGGTCAATATGTCTCAACACATAAAAAAAGGGGAAATTTCAGTACTGATTTTGTTCAAACATACGATGTACTTAAACCGAAATGTTATAGTGAACGAAAATTGGGTACCAAATATAGTGTGTAAAACAAGCATCGGCGCCCCATAGATCTTAAGATCAGTCAAACAAGTTGGATTCATCACACAGACACGTTGCGCTCTTTGTTTACCAAATGATTTAGTCGTCGCTGGGCAAGGGGGCGAAACCACATCGCGTGGGGGTGTCGTTTGTTTGGTCAGCGAATGTTAAAAATATAGTTCGGACGATCACAGCGCGTGTATAAGCGTTCTCACTTATACACCTGCATTTACAAATCTGCCGACCCATGGTGTAAAAGCTGCTACAACCGTCTAATGGATTGGAAAAATAGAAGACGTGAAAGTATGCCATTCGGTGTCCCAATGACTTGGACTAATCCTGGCGAAGGTCACAATCCATTGAATTGCTATGCATGTGCGAAAAAAGGAGCCGCAAGAAGGATAAGAAAATCGTATAATTACGTTGGTGTTGCAAGTGCCGCAACACCATTACCTCATTCGGACCACGCTCCTGTGCCAAAACCTTCTAGCCCAGATATTTTCTCTTCTACGACTGCTCCGACATATCATGCACGTGATGATCCCCCATATGAGCCATCAGTATCTAATGGGCCAATTTTAATAACTCAAAATAAGCTTGATTCAATTGTTGCTAAGTTGGAATTAACACAGCATAAATCGGAAGAGCTGGCTTCCATGTTGAAATCAAACAATTTGTTGGCACCCGGTGTGAAAGTCACAGCTTGTCGAGGTCGTCAGGCAACACTCCAAGGCGATAAATGACACTTTTTTGAATAAAAACAAATAGAAATTGTAATTCTAAATTTTTTTGAGTTTGTTTTAGCAAAATCGGGCAAGTGGTTCTCTAGTTATGTTAAACTACGTTTTTGCCAAAATGTTACAACTAAGCGAAAAAACATCAAGATAAGGAACAAATTTAAAAGGTCATAAAAAAAACTGAAACATACGAATAAATGAGAAACGCGTGCATCGATTTTCATGATCTATGCCTTTTTTTGCTCATGAGTTATGTGACTTTACGCGAAAGTAATTAGTTTTGGCACTTTTTTACATTTTGGATTTTTTATGAATTTAAAAAAAAAAATTTAATTTTTAGGCAAAAAATACTTTTTCCCCTTCATGCATTCATTTTTAACTTCGAAAGTGTTGCACATATAGGAAAACGGAATAGAAACAGATTAGAGAAATTGTAATTCTTAATTTTTCTAAATTTTTTTCATCAAAATCGGACAAGGGGTTCTCGAGTTATGTTAAACTAAGATAAGGAAAGATAAGGAAACAATTTAAAAAGTCATAAAAAAAACTGAAACATACGCCGTGGTGTAGCGGTTAAGTGTTCGGCCTTCTACACCAAGTCGTGGCGGTTCGATGCCCGGCAAAAGTAGCATCAAAAATTATTTAGAAAAAGAATTTTTCTAAACGGGGTCGCCCCTCGGCAGTAGTTTGGCAAACTCTCCGGGTGTATTTCTGCCATGAGAAGCTTCTCAGCAAAAAAATTCATTTGCTTTGCAAGTGCCGTTCGGAGTCGGCAAAAAACTGTAGGTACCGCCAACTTGTAGGAAAAACTCAAAAGCAACACACCAAAAGTTGGAAAGAGAAGCTCGGCTAAAAATCTCGTTAGAGGTTATGATAACCTGTTGGTATATCGCCGCCATTAGTAGTTTTTATACGAATAAATGAGAAACGCGTGCATCGATTTTCATGATCTATGCCTTTTTTTGCTCATGAGTTATGTGACTTTACGCGAAAGTAATTAGTTTTGGCACTTTTTTACATTTTGGATTTTTTATGAATTTAAAAAAAAAATTGAATTTTTAGGCAAAAAATACTTTTTTCCCTTCATACATTCATTTTTAACTTCGAAAGTGTTGCACATATAGGAAAACGGTATAGAAACAGATTAGAGAAATTGTACTTCTTAATTTTTCTAAATTTGTTTCATCAAAATCAGACAAGGGGTTTTCGAGTTATGTTAAACTAAGATAAGGAAAGATAAGGAAACAATTTAAAAGGTCATAAAAAAAATGACACATACGAACGCCAAACCCTTTGAGGGTTTTACTATACTGACCTAGTACCATCACCCTGACTTGGAATTTCTCACCCCCCAGACAATAATCCCAAAAATGTTCCATAGTGTAATTATATAGGTTGGAAAGTGAATTTTTGGAAGTATCGCTATTTTTATATGTGAAATATCGATGTTGAAAATCAAATATTTCATATAGCTCCCATACAATCGATTATTCCGATAAGCGGATTTTGGGCTATAACTCCTGTAATTAAACACGTAGGAACGTGAAATTTTGGAAGCATCAATACTTTTATATGTGAAATATCGATGTTGAAAATCATCGAGATGGGATAAATATTTCACATAGCCCCCATACAATCGATTGTTCCGATAAACGGATTTTGGTAGATAACTCCTGTAATTATATAGGTAGGAACGTGAAATTTCGTAACTGTTGCTATTTTAGAATGTGGAATGTCGACGTTAAAAATCAATGAGATTGGACCAATAGAACACATCGCCCCCATATAATCGATAGTTCCGATAAATTCGGTATGAGCGAAAATTAAATTCACGCAGGCTGTACTTCGGCACAGCCGAAGACAGCTTTCCTTACTTGTTTTGAAATAAACTTAGTTCAACACATCTAACATTTATGATTGCTCAGAGCAAGATGTAGAAAGTTGTGATATAGAAATATTGTAAAATGTATATACATACCTACATTTTTCTCACATTATTATTATTATTTTTTTTTTTTTTTCATTTTATGTCATGAAAGTATATTGTCGGAGAAAGTGCAAAACCGAACATCGCAATTCCGCAAAACCGCACATACGTAGCCGCACAAATTTTACAGGAGACACTGAAAACTGATTAACTTTTTTACGAGCCACTATGTGGTGGGTCAAATTCAAATGTCATTTTTTTGACATTTTATTTCACAAACCCCGTTTTTTTGTTACCAATGAATGGATGTGGGGCCGTGTGTAGAAGTCCACGCAAGTGGGGAAAGCTTCTGATCGCCATTCAACTGGGAATGGCCAGAGCGATTCTTCTATGTGCGGTCCAAGCAGATCACTACGTCCGGAAAAGCCCACGTATCTCTGGATAGCCACTGAACACCCGTTCGGTGGTGAACTAAAGTGAGAAGGCGACAACCTGACAAGGCCACTCCGACATAATCGGTTTAAGGGCTTGCCACGGGACTTCATCAGCAGCGTCTGTCTTGAACCAAGCGGCTCGCTATATAAATGTGTAATTTAAATCCAACCCCCCGAGAAACGGGTTGTGCGTAGGGTTTGGGACCCCCCACATAAAAACAAACTTCCAATGAGATCCAATAATCAGGCTTCGGATATGATAACTCACTCTTTAGATAACGACCACTGCAAACGAAATAGGAATTTGATTAAGGAAATCAGGGCATGTTCTTGGAATGTCCGAACCCTTAGCAGGGAAGGTGACGATGCCCGCCTAGTTGGGGTCCTCTAACAGGCAAAAGCTGACATCACCGCTATACAAGAAATGCGATGGACGGGGCAAGGTTATAAGACCATCCAAACCTACAATGTCTATTGGAGCGGCCACACTAATGAGCGCAGATTCGGCGTCGGTTTTGTGGTGGGAAAGAGGCTTGTGAAACAGGTAGTGTCTTTCACAGCCGTGAACGAGCGTCTCGCCACAATCCGAATAAAACTACGATTTTTCACCATATCGTTTATCTGTGCGCACGCACCGACCGAAGACAAGGACGACGTGGAAAAAGATGAATTCTACGCAAAATTAGAAGAAACTTATGAGCGCTGCCCCCGTCATGATATCAAAGTCGTGCTTGGCGACTTTAACGCCAGGGTGGGCAAAGAGGGTGTATTTGACCCCACTGCCGGAAAGTTCAGCCTCCATGAAGAGACTTCGCCGAATGGATACAGGCTGATCGACTTCGCCGGTACACGAAATATGGTCACCCAGCACCAGGTTCAAGCATAAAAAGATCCATCAAGCAACATGGCTATCGCCAGATCGGAAAACACGCAATCAGATCGATCACTTTGTGATAGACGGACGGCATGCTTCCAGTGTTATGGACGTACGTACGATGCGGGGTCCAAACATCGACTCCGATCACTACTTGGTAGCAGCCAAGATTCGTACTCGCCTAAGTACAACGAAAGAGGCACCACAAAAAAACGCAAGGAAAGCTGGACGTCGAAAAGCTGTAGTCACAACAGACAGCCAATGATTTCGCAGAACGACTCGCGCACCTGCTCTCTGAGAGCACAATTCAATCCAGCGGAGTGCACGAGCAGTGGGAGCATATCTCCGGATCACTTCGTACCGCAGCCGAAGAAGTAATTGGATTCCGGCAAATGCGAAAAAACAGCTGGTACGATGATAGAGAGTGCAAAGACGCAATGAAAAGAAAGGACGACGCCTATAAGGCAACGTTGAAAGCGAATGCAACGAGGAGCGTGTGTGAACACTACCGCGAGATGAAGAGGGAAGCGAGACGGCTTTTTCGGGCGAAGAAAAGGGAAGCGGAAAATCGTGAAATCGAAGAGCTTGAAATGCTAGCCAGCAGAAGCAACGCCCGAAAATTTTATCAAAGAATTCGACGAATGACGGAAGGTTTTAACCCCGGGGCAAACTCCTGTAAAAATGACAACGGCGACCTGGTGACAGATGTTCAGAGAGTACTAGGGTTATGGAGGGATCACTTCTCTGCCCTTCTAAACGGAGGAACGGAGCAAGAATCCAGAGAAGAGGACGAACCCGACCCCACAATCGAAGACGATGGAATCGAAGTTCCACAACCCGACTATAACGAGGTGCGAGTAGCTATATCACGGCTAAAAAAGAATAAAGCGGTGGGTGCTGATGACCTGCCCGCTGAGCTATTTAAATGCGGCGGCGAGGAGCTGGTAAGGTACATGCACCAGCTCTTGTGCAGAATATGGTCGGATGAATGCATGCCTGAAGATTGTGTTCTCTGCCAATCCATAAGAAGGGCGATCCCGCAAACTGCGCCAACTATCGTGGAGTCAGCCTTTTGAGTATCGCATATAAGGTCCCATCAAGCGTATTGTGCGAAAGACTGAAGCCTGACGTAAACCGACTGATTGGACCTTATCAGTGTGGCTTCAGACCTGGTAAATCTACCATCGACCAGATTTTTACAATACGCCAAATCTTGAAAAAAAAAACCGTGAGAAAAGGATCGACACACACCATCTCTTTGTTGATTTTAAAGCCGCCTTCGACAGCACGAAAAGGAGTTGCCTATACGCCGCTATGTCTGATTTTGGTTTCCCAGCAAATCTTATACGGCTATGCAAAATGACGCTGAACAACACCACCAGCTCGGTTAGAATTGGGAAGGACCTCTCCGAGCCGTTCGAAACTAAACGAGGTTTCAGGCAGGGCGACCCCCTATCATGCGATTTCTTTAATTTAATGCTGGAGAAAATAATACTAGCTGCAGAACTTAACCGCGCTGGAACAATATATTACAAGAGCGTACAACTGTTGGCGTATGCCGACGACATCGACATCATTGGCCTCAACAACCGCGCCGTAACTTCTGGGTACTCCAAATTAGAAAAGGAAGCGGAAAAAATGGGTTTGGTGGTGAACGAAGGTAAAACGAAGTACCTGCTGGCATCAAGCAAAGAGTCAGCGCATTCGCGCCTTGGCAACCACGCCACTGTTGGCAGCCATAATTTCGAGATAGTAAGGGACTTTGTATACCTGGGAAGCAGCATTACTACCAACAACAATGTAAGCCTGGAAATCCATAGAAGGATAAATCTTGCAAACAAATGTTACTTTGGGCTGAGTAGGCAATTTAGAAGTAAAGTCCTCTCTCGACGAACCAAAACAACACTCTATAAGTCACTTATCGTACCCGTCCTGCTATATGGTGCAGAAGCATGGCCACTGGCAGCATCTGATGAGGCGGCTCTGGGAGTATTCGAGAGAAAAATTCTTCGAAAGATTTATGGACCCCTAAAAGTTGGCGACGGCGAGTACCGAAGAAGATATAATGAAGAGCTGTATGAGCTTTACGCAGACGTGGACATAGTTCAGCGAATTAAAACCCAGCGGCTCCGCTGGCTAGGACACGTGGTGCGAATGAACGAGGACGCCCCGGCCCGGAAGGTATTTTTATCGGCACCCGCCGGTGGAAGTAGAGGAAGAGGGAGACCACCACTTCGATGGCAGGACCAAGTAGAGGCAGACCTGCGAGCACGCGGTGTCTCTAATTGGCGCCAGTTGGCTCAACAAAGAACCGACTGGCGTAACATGTTGGACGGCCAAAATCGCCTAGGCGGTTAAAGGCTATTTTAAGTAAGTAAGTAATGAATGGATCCGGGTACCCAGAAGCCCGGGTAGGCAAATCTCATTTTTGACAGAAATGTCGAATGTGCGGTTTTGCAGAAGTTCGGTGTGCGGTTTTGCACTTTATCTGGCGATAAGTTCTTTCAAGTATACTCGTTACCTGATGCCTTATTTTATTGCGACTTTTCATTAAGTCAATTATTTTAATTAATTAATTAATTTTGCTCGTTGCACCTTTTATATAAGTCACATCTATGTAATATCCAGAAAATATTTTCGGGGTGGATCCTATTTTTTTTTTTTTCATAACAACCATTTTGACTGGAAAAAGGAAATGACTTAGCTAAAGTTTAATTTTGTTACTAGCGCAGACGCGAACCAAATATCAAAGCCTAGAGAAAAATAACAAAAAATAAATAAATTGTCTTTTGAAAGAACATTAAACAATTTTCGAGGTCCATTACAAAAAAAAAATATTTTAAAGGAAAAAGATCAAGCTTTACTTAAAAATTAAAAATATCCAAAACAGAAAAAATATTGATAAAATTCTTTTTTAATAAAATGTTTACTAAATTTTTTTAATAAATTTTTTTTTAAGTTATATTCGAAAAGAACGGAACAAATACTTTAGAAAACGGTTTACATGTTCCTTACTAGCATGTCAATTACATGTCTTATAATTTAAAGAAAAAAGGCTTACACAAAAAAAATTGCGAATTCAAACCCGTATATCTCGGTAACCATCCAATATTTTTACGCGACATGGCAGATCACTTTCACCAAATTTCATTCAAATCGAATTTTTTGATGGTCCGCTTGAGGAATTTTACCCCATATATAGACAGCGATAGGGATCGGGATGGAGATACAACGTCTGCCGGACAGCTTAATTTAGAAAATTTGAATAGTAAATTTTCAGGTGTACAGCTTGGTCGAAGGTAATTTTTCGAAAAAATTAGATACCTTGTACGAGAAAAATTCGTAAAACCCTAAATGTTCACCTTTGCCCCCAAATAACTTTTTTACCAAACATGATATTAATGGGGACTTTTGAAGTTTTCCTTCTTTACCTAAGTTTGGCTTTGTCGCAATTTTTGTTATTTCATATGTCTAATTTGACCGGAAATCAAAAAATATTATCCCATAAGTTTGGGACTCCTATTCCAAATTTTATTTTTTTACAGTCATCATCATCATCATTTATTGGCGCTTAACCGCCTAAGCGATTTTGGCCGTTGCATATCCAAGCACGCCCGTTATTCCTTTTTAGCGATAACTGACGCCAATTGGAAACCCCAAGGGAGTTCAAGTCATCCTCCACCTGTTGTTTCCATCTCAGTCGAGGCCCCCCTTGCTCTGCTGCCGAATTCAGGCGACGATAGGAAAACCTTCTGTGCTGGAGCTTATTTGTCCATTCGCATAACATGGCCCAGCCAGCGGAGTCTTTGGGCTTTAATTCGCTGGACTATGCTCAGATCTGCGTAGATCATCGTTAAATTTCCTTCGATACTCGCCGTTGGTATCACGGGAAGGACCATAAATCTTCCGGAGAACTTTTCTCTCAAATACTCCAAGGGCCATCTCATCTTCTCTTGACATTGTCCATGAATCTGAGCCATACATCACGACAGGTATGATGAGAGACTTATAGAGCGTGATCTTTGTTCTTCGAGAGAGGACTTTACTTCTCAATTGCCTACTCAGTCCAAAGTAGCACTTGTTGGCAAGAGTGATTCTCCGCTGGATCTCTAGACTGATATTATTTTCGCTGTTGATACTGGTTCCCAAATAGACGAAGTCCCTCACAGTTTCAAATTTGTAACTATCAACAGTGACATGGCTGCCAAGGCGCAGGTGCGCCGATTCTTTCTTTGCTGATAGCAAATACTTCGTCATTTTTTTCAGTCACAGACAAAAAAATTGCATAAACTTGCGCAATTCGGGGGGTGTCCTTGAATACGCGCCTGGATATAACAAATATAAATGTAAGCTTTATTTATGTATACGAAATTTTCTTATTTTCCAAGAGCCGTTTTCTGAAGTAAACTTTATAATTTATCTTAATTTTTTCATACAACATTTTTGTTTAGCGTGAATTTTAATATTTAAGGCTAGATGAGAAAACGCTCCTTTATATTATAAAATATTTATATTATACGTTTTAATGAAAAAAGCGAATAAAACGAGTGAAAAGTTGAAATAAGTAAGAAGAAGTTGAATAAAAATGTTTAGCCGTTTTTCCGGCCAAAATTATAATTTTTTTCGCCGAAATAATTTTTTTTAGCCGGTAAACCGAACATTAAATACCCAGCGGTGATTTTCCCATGATTTTCGAAATTTTCCATTTCGGTAGTGGGTGTGGTTGGGAAGCGATTTCATCCAATTACATCAGATATACTCCCTATTATGCTAGTATACCTCGTACCAGTTTCATCGTTCTACCGTAATCAGTTTAAAAATTATGACCCGTGAAATTTTTAAATATGCCTCCCTGAAAAGTGGGCGGCGCCACGACTACTTTTAAAAATTTTTCAAAAAATTATAATAGAATGACTACCAAACTATATCATGTCAGCCGTTTCCGTTACCGAATTATGTCAATTTAGGTGATTTTCGAAGTTTTCGATATCGAAAGTGGTCGTGGTTGGAGGGCGATTTTATCCAATGTCATCAGGTATACTCCCAACGATACTAGTATACTTTGTGCAAAATTTTATCGTTTCATCGTAATCACTTTAAAAGTTACGACCAGTCGAATTTTAAATTTCCTTAAAAGTGGGCCGTGCCACGCCCGCTTTAAAAAAAATATGGAAAACACATAAGAGAATGACCAAGGGGATTCATCTATAAATTTATATCATTTTAGCCATTTCAGCTACCGAGATATGTCAACTTATGTGATTATCGAAAAAGGGGGCATGGTTATCATCCGACTTCGCCCATTTTCAATAGAAACCTACCTTGGCCAGAAAGTAACCTGTATATAAAATTTCATACAAATATCTCAATTTTTACTTATCGTGTACACAGTCGGACGGACGGACGGACAGACGAACGGACATGCCTTAATGAACTCCTCTTTTCAACCTCGATTATTTTGTGCCGTTACGTACTACCGTTATGTGAACAAAATTATAATTCTCTTGTACTAGTACTAGTACGCTGGGTATAAAAATTCGTAGATTCTAAGAAAATTATTTTACAATTTATGAATGAATTCATGATTTCAGAGGATTTGTTTACATATTTTAAGAACAAGTACTTATATTCTAAGAAAAATTCTTAAATTTTAATGAGTTTATTGACAACAACAATATGAATAAACTCAAAAATACCCCTTAAACTCGAGTTTATGGCCCAACGTGAACAATTCTTAAAATCCATGTACTTTTTCTTTGGAAACATGAACTTTTTTGTTTCAGTGTACCCGAACAGACTAATCTACTTTATACCAAACGGGTATAAGTATCTGCTACAAAAACTAAAATTCACCCAAACCCCTTTGAGTAGATATGTTACACATTAGGGTGATTCAAATAAAAAAAATTGTTTTTTTTTTGTCTTATCCCCCAAAAGTTGGTAATTGATGAGAAAACAAGCCTTGCAAAAAAAGTAGCTCTGTAACTTAACCCTTAAGGGTGGCTATTTTTTCGCCCTTTCCCATACATTTTGTATTTAAAAAAATGGGATTTTTTCAGTGAATTTTTTTTTTTTTTTTTCAAAAAACCTTTATATATTCTTGAAGTTGTAGCTTTGACGCTTCCAAAACGTCAAACCGTGTGCGATTATCTTAGCTAATAAAATAATTGCATACATTTAAAAATGACTAGATTTTGTGTGTGCAACAGTGCTGCCAACTATCACCAAGTAAAAACCGCAGAACAAGTCTCAAAAATGAATGCATGGGGGCATAATCATAGTCAAATTTAAATAGGTACCTAAAGCTATCGGCAACGTTTTTGACAGATAAGCCTTTGGAAATTCTGTCAAAAATCTGGCTTTAGCTTGCGTTCAGCAGAATCAGTCTGTCAGTAAGTTGAAACAACCGACAGCAACAGTGTTGACCCTTTTTTAAAATTCGTGAACCTTTTGACCCTTTTTCACTTTCAAACTGTAATGAAGTGCATTTGTATCGATTTTTGTTAAAAACCAAAAAAATCTGCCAAATTTCCAAATTTCATGTCTAACAGAAGTCTGCTGGCAAAAAAAGTGTTTGGGTCTAACCCCCTAAAAAGTGATAGATTAGAAAATAAAGCTACATTTACACTGCACCAAATGCGTCACTTTTGGTCAAGTTTTTTCGAGACCGTTCATCCGCAGATTGAATTTAATCACCAAATTAAGTCAAATTAAATTAAATTCGTCTAATTTGGCAAACAAATTCATTCTGCGAACAAACATTCTCGAAATAACTTCGCCAAAAGCGACGCATTTGGTGCAGTGTAAATGTATCATAAAAAAAAACTAATGGCGGCGATATACCAACAGGTTATCATAACCTCTAACGAGATTTTTAGCCGAGCTTCTCTTTCCAACTTGTGCTGTGTTGCTTTTTGAAATTTTTCAGCGGCAACACTGGACAGCAAAGTAGACTGCAGGTGTTTGTATGCGTAACCATAGTGTACCAATACAAGTGTAAACTCTTCTGCATAGACGTCATAATTCCAAAATGAGTTTAACACCTGTTCATCAGAGTTGCATTTTTGGAAAAAGAGCACATTTTGCGCCGAGTTGCACTCGATTTGGTATAAAAGATTAGTAGTAAATGAAAATGCAATTGTTCCCTAAACCATTGTGTATCAATACCAAGTGTAAACTCTTCTTCATAGACGTCAAAATTCCAAAATGAGTTTAACACCTGTTTGAGATTGTGGTTAATAACAAGTGTGATATGATAGACATAGTCGTGAAAACTTCAAAGTGAGTTTAGTCACCTGTTCTTAATTTCCTTTTTTGTCTCACTTCTTTCCATCTTCCCATCTCTTTCTACCATCAGGTAAAAGATAGGAGACCGCCATGTTGATGTGTGCAGGATGTTAAACAACGCCATTGCTTTTCTGTTATTCGGTGCTGGCGACATTTTAATATGTGCAGGATGTAAACAAACCGACATTTTAATGTGTGTTGTCAAAAGAAGAGTTCACACTTGTACTGATACACAATGTATTCGGTGCTGCACAAAACCCGAGCGCAACGAAAACAACAATAGCAACCCAGATTTTTGACATGGATGTGTGTTTTGACAATTGTGATTTGACGAGGAAGTGTGTTTTGACATTTCTGTCAAAGCTAGAGTTCACACTTTATGTTGTACACAATGTGCGTAACGTCAGATACGGAGGATACGTCAAAATAGAATTTGCTCTAAAATTGACGTATGTCACGCAACTAACGTATTGGCGGACTGATTCTGCTGAACGCTTAACTCCATTGCCAACTTTAATTGCCACATAGTTTTAAAATTTCTTTAAAGAAATTTATTTTTCTTCTAAATAATACGGGACACGCGTGCGGTTTCGTGTCACGGTCAAAAACACGCACGACGCCCATCTCTAATACCATCTACACACTGGCGTGTTTTGCAAAGCATTCTTGTTTTTTAGGCAAAACATGATGAAAACCGATGTTTTCGCCATATAAAATTGTCACCGAAAACATGTTAAAAATCGCATGTTTTATCCGAAAACACCAACGAAAACATCTCACAACCAGTGTCGTCGCGAAAATTTCACTACACTGAACCAAATACGTACAAGATTTTTACGAACAAAGTTTCATAGAAGTTCACGCTGATTTTTTGTTAGAATTTAAGAAAAATTACATATAATTTAAGAAGAGTTTCTTATTATGTATGTAAAAATACATTAAACTCTATTTATGTCAGAACTCCGTTCTTAAAATTTAAGAACTAAAATTCATAAAATGTTTTGGCTGTATTAGTTCTTAGATGGTAAGAACTTCTTCTTAAATTTTAAGAAATTACGTGCATACAATTTGTTTACTATGATCATAAGAACTTTTTCGTATTATATAGAACTTGGTTTTTAGATTTTAAGAACTTTTTTATATGATTTCTTTGCGTATGAATGTGTTCATATAATCTAAGAATATTTTTCTTACAATTTAAGACTTTTTTTATTGT
The DNA here is from genome assembly GCA_964058755.1 of Campiglossa producta. NCBI lineage: Eukaryota > Metazoa > Arthropoda > Insecta > Diptera > Tephritidae > Campiglossa > Campiglossa producta. Next base: position 29,261,260 of record CAXKVI010000004.1, read on the forward strand.
TTAACCAAACGTTGACAGAAAAATGTAATCAAATAAAAAATATTTTGGGAAATATCAAAAAGTTACACAACTTAATAATTGATCAAGAAAGTGGAAAGGCCCCACGTAAAAAACTTGAAACAAATGCAGCTTGTAAATCGGCTCCCTCAACCAGAGGTGTGAAAAAGCCACATCATTATCACCCTGCTACATAAGCTTAACGCGAAATTCGCCGTAATAAGAAGCCAACTGAATTACTCATCCGCACATTGCCGGAGTTAAGTTCGTGAAATCGGTGCTATTGGTGCTCTGCAAGAAGCTGTGAGGCATATTTAGTGATACTTTTAAAAGATACCAACTTGTGCGCTATATATGCAATTAGCTCGTCCCATCCGAGGAAAGCGCGCCTAAGATACAATTATTTTGCAAATAATCTTATAAATATATGTATACCATTTATAATAATATAGAAATTAATAAACTAATACATTATAATGTTTCTTAATTTTAAATTCCACATTTTGTAAATAATAAATTACAATTATGTATAAATAAATTTCATTTCAATAAATTTTAATTTTTTAATTTTTTTGATGGGTTCGTAAATTTTATGATTTAGTTCCTAAAATTTAAGAACGGATTCATACATTGTAAGAATTAGTTCGTATAATTTATGAATGGTTTGACATATTCTAAGAATGACTTCGTACAATTTAAGAAATTATTCATACATTCTACGAATGGGTTCGTATAATTAAACAATCGATTGACATATCTTTTCTACGAATTAGTTCGTACATTATAAGAAAGGGTTCTTGCATTTTAAGAATTATTTTTAAAATTTAGTTTGACATGAATATTTACGAATTTTTGTTCTTAAATTCTATGAAAACGTTCTTTGGAGAGCTTTTAATGATCAAAATTCGAAAAATATACGTACTTTTTCGTAGAAAATATGTACCTTTTTGGTTCAGTGTATAATAATCGAAAAACGCATTGTCCCATCACTGATATGGTAGGGTACCTTCTCTGTCAGAACAATAGTCGTGGTATAATGCTTATAAAATGTGTGGACATAAAGGCAGAATTAATCTTCTTTATCGCGAAAGCCATACCCATAACGCTAATCAGCTGTTCCAACCAAACTTATGGAAATCAATATATTCGCTTATTCGTACTTGTCATAACATAACGCTAACGCGTTTACATTAATTTCCAAACGCCGGTTTAACTCAAGAAATAAATATTGTGACGAATTCGATGATTCCTTCATTATTTTCCCTGAGTTCGATCACTGTACGTTAAATAAAACACTCCGATTCTGCTTAATAAGTAGTACGCTTTATTCAGTACTAAAAAAACCGTAGTACAATATCGCGGGTTAATTCACTGTTCAGTACTTCACTGTACAACACTTCAAAATAAACTGATTGAATTGCGTTGCCTTTGCGCCGTTTATATACCCTAGCAGACAGCAGCTTCACAACCTAGAAATATCTACACATTTCTGGTTTATTCGCGCAACCGTGTTCTCGAAACGTTTATCTATCGTCATCTCCTCTTTGTGCCACATTCGCAAACCTGCCTCTCGCTCTCACAGCTATAGGTGTGGTAGTCACGCTAGTTATGGAAATACGCTAGAGTTGGGAGATGAGCGATTCTTGAGAACATTCGCCACACTGCCCTCCACCTAAGTCTGATCGTCCCGATCAGACACATTTCCCGATCCAAACGTTGCTAGCCTCTCCAGATGAACCACCTTCATTTTGTTTCGTGGTCTTCCAACAGTTTGTATGCGGTAGAAAACATCATTTATCCGCTTTATTACTTTATATGGGCCTTCCCAGTTACATTGCAGTTTTGGAGACAAACCTTTCTTTCGTTGTGGGTTGTATAATAGCACTAAATCTCCTTCTTTAAAACCTTCCGAGTTGATGGCTTTGTCGTATCTGGCTTTCATCTTATCACTCATGATCTTCGTCCGTTGTCTTACAAGATCGTGTATTTCTCTCATTTCTTCTTCCAAGATGCTAGTGGATTGCCTGGCATTTATTCCTTCATCAGCATTTATCCCAAACTTCAAGTCAGCTGGCAACCGCAGATCATTCCCTAAAATTACTTTTGCCGGAGTCTGACCCGTTGTTTCATGTATTGCCGAGCGATATGCCATCAGGAACAAGGATATGTGCGTATCCCAATCTTTCTGGAACTTATCCACTACTTTCCTCATGTGCTCTTCCAAGGTTCGATTGAAACGTTCCACCATGCCATCTGACTGAGGATGCAATGCAGTTGTTCGAGTTTTCCGAATACCCAATATCTTGCACATTTCTTGGAATACGACTGATTCGAAATTCCTGCCTTGGTCAGAATGTAACTCCATCGGTACACCAAACCTCGCTATCCAATTGTTAGTGAACACCTCTGCAATGGTTTCTGCCTCTTGATTTGGAATCGGGTAAACTTCTGGCCATTTGCTGAAATAGTCCATAACAACTAATACGTACTTGTTCCCGAGTTTGCTAGTAGGAAATTGACCAGCTACATCCATGGCAATCCTCTCAAACGGTGCACCTGTGTTGTACTGCTTCATCTGTCCATGACTTCTCGACTTCGGACCCTTTGCTTTGATGCACACCTCACAGTTGGCAATCCACTCCGCGATCGACTGCCGGCAACCAACCCAATAGAATCTCTGCTTGACTTTCTCCAACGTTTTCGTGACTCCGAGATGACCTCCACTTGGGCCATTATGTAGCTCATTCAAACCATCAGAGATTTTCTTCCTTGGGACAACTACCAGCTTCCGAGCGCATTGACCATCTTCGCTTTCCCATACTCTATATAAGCAACCGGATACCAATTTCAGACTGTTCCACTGTGCCCAATATGACTTGGCAACAGGACTCTCTGCTGACATCTCCTCTCTTTTTGGTCGTTCGTTTTGCTCGATTCCTTGCATCACACGTACCAGATCTGGGTCCTCTAGCTGATGCTTCCTTAGTTGATCCATGTTCCATTCGTCCGTAGATGTTATAGTCATTAGCCGCACATCTATAACATCTTCCTTGGCCTCAGCTTTCGAACAATGCTTGCATTCTAGGTTACATGGTCGCCGGGACATTGCATCAGCATTGCCGTGGTTGCTGCCTTTGCGATGCTCTATGGAAAAGTCATAACTTTGTAGTCGCTCTATCCACCGTGCCAATTGACCTTCTGGATTACGGAACTGCAAGAGCCATTTCAAGGCTGCATGGTCTTTCCTGACGTGAAATCGCTGTCCATAGAGATACTTGTGGAAATGCTTGATGCACTCCACCAATGCCAGTAGTTCTCTCCGTGTTACACAATAGTTCCTTTCGGGCTTCCCAATTGTGCGGCTATAGTACGCCACTACCTTCTCCTGCCCATCGACAATCTGTGACAAAACCCCTCCAATCGCGTAACCGCTCGCGTCTGTATCCAAAATAAATGTTGAGCCTGGGATTGGATACGCTAACATTGGGACAGTGCACAGCCGTTCCTTCAAGGTTTGGAAAGCCACTTCATGTTCCTTCTTCCAATCAAATGACATATTCTTCCTGGTCAACTCATGAAGGCTACTGGCTACGCTGGCGAAATTCGGTTCAAATCGACGATAATACGTGCACAGTCCGAGGAAACTTCGTAGCTCATGTAAATTTTTCGGTCTTGGCCAATCCTTTACTGCTTCGATCTTCTCTTTAGCAGTGCAAATTCCCTCCGTAGTAACCTTGTGACCTAAGTAACTTACTTCCTTCTTGAACAATGCACACTTTTTGGGACTTAATTTCAGACCGGCGCCAGCTATCCTTTGGAAAACTTCCTCCAAGTTCTTAAGGTGTTCCTCAAAGCATTTTCCCAGCACGATGATGTCATCCAGGTACACCAAACATGTTTTCCAATGCAGTCCTTTCAATACCTGATCCATGAGTCTCTCAAAAGTAGCTGGAGCGTTACATAGTCCAAAGGGCATTACCGTAAATTGCCACAGCCCCTCTCCAATGCTGAAGGCTGTCTTTTCCTTATCCTCATCTTTCACCTCTACTTGCCAATAGCCGCTTTTCAAGTCCAGTGTTGAGAACCATTTCGTACCAGATAGTGAGTCCAGAGTATCGTCAATTCTGGGTAATGGATAGCTGTCCTTTTTGGTTACGTCGTTCAACTTCCGGTAGTCCACACAGAACCGCATTTTTCCATCCTTTTTCTTCACTAGCACTACCGCTGAGCTCCATGGACTAGCTGATGGTTCGATCACGCCGCTGTCACTGATTTCTTGTATAATTTCTCTTACCACTTGGCGTTTGGCCAATGGAACACTTCGAGGAGCTTGGCGGATTGGTCTCGCGTCACCGGTATCAATGTGATGCTTCACTACATTGGTCCGACCTGGTTTGGAGCCATCCTTGTCAAATATGGTAGAGTACTTTAGTAGAAGTTGGTTTGCCTTATTCTGGTGGTCTTCTTCGAGCTCTTGCGTCCAAGCCATGATATTATCTGATAGATTAATGTTGCTGGTAGAGACATTTCCCTGGAGCTGTTCACAGTTTATAATCACCTCCACCTCCTGACATTGTCCCAATATAACTTCTTTGGAAAGCTTGATCGGCGATCGAAACTCATTTAGTACTCTTACCGGTATACGTCCATCTTGTTTTGTCATAGCCAGTGTTTTTGCTACTAGTATATCCGTCTTTGAATTGTTTGCTGCCTCGACAACCCACAATTTGTTTGTCCCATAATCTCCATCAATCCTTGCCCAAACGACTGCCTCCGACTTCGGTGGAATTTGTTGACTATCTTCCACGAGTACCCGCTTACTGATGTACTTGTTCTCGTTACCAAATTTGAGTGGCACATCCATGTTCTTATAGCTCATGGTCCTGTTTTGCATGTCGATCTTGATGCCTTGGTTGCTTAAGAAATCCACACCAACTATGATCTCATCAACAATATCTGCCACTATAAAATTGTGCAGTACGGTGACATTTCCAATTCCGATTTCACATGTTATTTCTCCTTGGACTTGAGTGTCCTCACCAGTCGCCGTACGCAATTTTGCTCCATGTAATGGCCTCACTTCTTTGTTGACTAAATCAGATCGAATGATGGAATGAGATGCGCCCGTATCAATAGTCAGTAAACGTTCTTTTCCGTCCACGAGTCCTCCAACAGTAACATTACTTGACTTCCTTCCGATCTGTGAGACAGAGATTATGGGGCATCCAATTGCGGGAGCCAGCCTACGCCCCTTGCGGCTGACTCTCTTTAATTTAACGGTTGGTTGGATTGGGAGACTTGCTCATCTCCTTCAGCCTTGCGCTTACGTCCGCTTGCATTACTGGAATTATTGGAGCTAGATCCAGATCCACAATAACGTGCAATATGACCAGATTTTCCGCACTTGAAGCATTTAATGGCCGCTTCATTTTTCTGTTGCTTTCCGTTCACTGCTTCTAGGATTGCATCCACCCATTCTGGTCGTTCTACTTCCACGCGATGAGCTTTGTACGCTGGTTTGCACAAAAGTGATGCTGTTTCTTGAGTTAGAGCATGTGATACCGTCTCCGCAAATGATCTCTTTGGATTTGCATAGGTGGCCCGCTTCGTCTCCCCATCACGTATTCCATTTATGAAACTTTGTATCTTTACCCTCTCCATGTATTCTACAGGTGCATCCGCGTTTCCTAGGTGCGCTAACCTCTCGATGTCCGATGCAAATTCTTGTAAGGTCTCATTGGGCTTCTGGCAGCGATTTTGTAGCTCTATTTGGTAAATCTGCTTCCGATGCTCGCTACCATAACGTCTCTCCACAGCACCCATCAATGCTTCATAGTTGTTTCGTTCGCCATCAGGAATAGTCTGTAAAATTTCGGCTGCCGGTCCTTTCAATGCTACGAAGAGTGCAGCGACTTTATCTTCAGCGCCCCAGTTGTTCACAGCTGCTGTCTTCTCAAATTGTAGCTTAAATACCTGGAAAGGAACAGAACCGTCAAATGATGGGGTTTTTACCTTGGGTACGCTCGTGGAAACACCTGGACGATTCAGCTGCAACTCCTGGATACGACTTCTTAACGCATCCACCTCGGCTTCGACTTTCTCCTCAAGCTGCATTAGTTTCTCGTCCATGCGCGCCTCTAGTTTTGAGGACATACGTGCTTCCTGTTCCTCCAGCTGTGTAGACAACTGCAATATTTGAGATGCCATGTGCGTCTTCGTTTCTTCCCACTGAGATGCCAAGCGTGTCTCTTGTTGTTCCAACTTTGATGCCATGCGTGTGTCTTGTTGTTCCAACTGAGATGCCATACAAGTTTTCTGTTCTTCAAACTTTGACGTTATATTCGTCGACATCTGAGCCAATACAGCCAACAGCGAGTTTGTGTCCACATTTGCCACTGAATCCAGAGTATCCTTTTGCTCTTCTATTTTCGTCGCTCCCTCTTCCGAAAGCTGAAAAACATAATCGTCAACGTTGATTCCTTCCGCTTCCATAGCCTCGCGTAGACGTAATTGTAGCTCTGGCTTATTGCCTGTTGTTACCATTCCACGTTTCTCCAACTCGTTTTTGAGTTGTTGGATCTTCAAGTCATTCAACTTTGCCATATCCTTGCAATGTCCTTTTTACCTTTACAATGTCCTAGTTATCCTTTTCAATGTCCGTGTTATCCTTTTCAATGTCCTTGTTATCCTTTTCAATGTCCTTGTATTTATTTAACAATACCGCTTCTGACACCAATTGTGACGAATTCGTTGTTCCTTGATTATTTTCCCTGAGTTCGATCACTGTACGTTAAGTAAAACACTCCGATTCTCCTTAATAAGTAGTACGCTTTATTCAGTACTAAAAACCGTAGTACAATATCGCGGGTTAATTCACTGTTCAGTACTTCACTGTACAACACTTCAAAATAAACTGATTGATTTGCGTTGTCTTTGCGCGGTTTATATACCCTAGCAGACAGCAGCTTCACAACCTAGAAATGTTTACACATTTCTGGGTTATTCGCGCAACCGTGTTCTCGAAACGTTTATCTATCGTCATCTCCTCTTTGTGCCACATTCGCAAACCTGCCTCTCGCTCTCACAGCTATAGTTGTGGTAGTGACGCTAGTGATGGAAATACGCTAGAGATGGGAGATGAGCGATTGTTGAGAACATTCGCCACAATATTGTGACGATTTCGATGATTCCTTGATTATTTTCCCTGAGTTCGATCACTGTACGTTAAATAAAACACTCCGATTCTGCTTAATAAATAGTACGCTTTATTCAGTACTAAAAAAACCGTAGTACAATATCGCGGGTTAATTCACTGTTCAGTACTTCACTGTACAACACTTCAAAATAAACTGATTGAATTGCGTTGCCTTTGCGCCGTTTATATACCCTAGCAAACAGCAGCTTCACAACCTAGAAATGTCTACACATTTCTGGTTTATTCGTGCAGCAGTGTTCTCGAAGAGTTTATCTATCGTCATCTCCTCTTTGTGCCACATTCGCAAACACGCGAGCTGCCTCTCCCTCTGTCGCTCTCACGCCATGTATCTAAACAGCTGTAGTTGTGGTAGTGACGCTAGTGACGCTAGTGATAGAAATACGCTAGAGTTGGGAGATGAGCGATTCTTGAGAACATTCGCCTCACTGCCCTCCACCTAAGTCTGATCGCCCCGATCAGACACATTTTCCGATCCAAACGTTGCTAGTCTCTCCAGGGGAACCACTTTCATTTTGTCCCTTGGCATTCCAACAGCCTGTATGCGGTAAACAACGTCGTTGATCCATTTCACAACTCTGTACGGTCCTTCCCAGTTGCACTGAACTTTGGGAGACACACTTTTCCTCCGTTGTGGCCTGTTAAGGAATACTAAATCTCCTTCCAGAAACCCTTCTGTTTCCATTGCTTTGTCGTACCTGGTTTTCATGTTTTTGCTTATAGTTCTGGGGAATGGACCAGCTTCATCCAGGGTAATCCTCTCAACCGGTGCATCTGAGTTGCACTGCCTCCTTCGACCATGACTCGTGGACCCCACACCTTTGCTCTGATGCACTCATCGCATTTGGCAATCCACTCCTTTACCGACTGACCGTAACCAACCCAATAAAATGTCTGCTTAATCCTCTCTAAGGTCTTCTTGACTCCTAGATGACCTCCGCTTGGATCGTTATGCATTTCGCTAAGAACATCAGACACCCGCTTCCTTGGAACAACTATAAGCTTCCGAGCGCATTGACCATCCTCACTCTCCCATATTCGATGCAAACAACCGGATACCATTCGTAAACTGTTCCATTGTGCCCAATATGACTTGGCAACTGGACTCGCCGCTGACATTTCTTTTCTTGCTGATCGTTTGTTTCGCTCAAGCCCTCGGATCACACATGCCAGATCTGAATCTTCCTGTTGACTTCTCCGAATATTCTCAAGCAGGCATTTGTCTATCAAAGCCATTGGTTGAGGAGGTACCTTTGCCTTTCGAGTGTCCCTGTGCTTCACCTCTAATGAAACTCCTTTGGTGCAATACCCAATATTGTGTCCAAAAATCAGAGGTACTTCTTGGCCATTGTACGTCATAACTCTATTTCTCAGGTTCATGTAAATGTCTCTCACAGCCAAGAAGTCGACGCCAATGATGACTTCGTCCACAATATCTGCCACTAAGAAGTTGTGGTATGTAGTCACATTCCCAATCAAAACTTTGTACCGCACTTCTCCATGAACCAGCTTACTTTCGCCACTTACGGTCCGCAACTTTGCATCCTGCAATGGTCTTACTCTCTTATGGACCAAGTCGGTTTTAATGATGGAATGAGATGCGCCAGTATCCACAGTGAGTAACCGCTCTTTTCCGTCCAAGAAACCTCTAACAGTAACATTACTTGCTTTCCCTCCGAACTGCGAGACAGAAACTACGGGGCATTCATCTTGCTCATCTCCTCCAGCGTTACCCTTGCGTCCACCTGCATTGCCGAAGTCTCTGGAGCCGATGTTGCAATAACGCGCAAAATGGCCAGACTTTCCACACTTGAAACATTTAATGGCCGCTTCATTTTTCTGTTGCTTTCCGTTCACTGCTTCTAGGATTTTGTCAATTTTTACGGCCCAGTCTGGCGTCTCCACTTCCACACGGTGAGCTTTGTACGTGGGTTTACTCAAAAGCGAGGCTGTTTCTTGTGTTAGAGCATGTGATACCGTCTCCGCAAATGATCTCTTTGGATTGGCATATGTGGCTCGCTTTGTCTCCACATCACGTATTCCATTTATGAAGCTTTGGATTTTTACCCTTTCGATGTATTCCACGGGTGCGTCTGAGTTTGCCAGATGGGCTAACCTCTCGATATCTGATGCAAACTCCTGCAATGTCTCATTAGTCTTCTGGAAGCGATTCTGTAGCTCTATTTGATGTATCTGTCTCCTATGCTCGCTGCCGTAACGTCTTTCAACATTGTAGCTCTGCTTTATTGCCCGTTGTTGACAATCCACGTCGTTCCAACTCGTTTTTGAGTTGCTGGATCTTCAACTCATTCAACTTTGCCATGTCCTTGTTATCCTTTTCAATGTCCTTGTTATCCATTTCAATGTCCTTGTTATCCTTTTCAATGTCCTTGTTATCCTTTTCAATGTCCTTGAATTTATTTGACAATACCGCTTCTGACACCAATTGTGACGATTTCGATGATTCCTTGATTATTTTCCCTGAGTTCGATCACTGTACGTTAAATAAAACACTCCGATTCTGCTTAATAAGTAGTACGCTTTATTCAGTACTAAAAAAACCGTAGTACAATATCGCGGGTTAATTCACTGTTCAGTACTTCACTGTACAACACTTCAAAATAAACTGATTGAATTGCGTTGTCTTTGCGTCGTTTATATACCCTAGCAAACAGCAGCTTCACAACCTAGAAATGTCTACACATTTCTGGTTTATTCGTGCAACACGCCATATATCTAAACAGCTGTAGTTGTGGTAGTGACGCTAGTGATAGAAATACGCTAGAGTTGGGAGGTGAGCAATTCTTGAGAACATTCGCCACAATATGCTCGTATATATTTCTTGAGGTAAACGTGCAGATTCACGACAAAAATGCACGTGCTTTATACATTTTTATAATAGTAATTATAAATTGGAAAATGCTGTAAAAGTCAAAACTTCTTAACCAGGCATGAGAAATATATGTGTGGCAACTCCGCCTTCGGCTTGTAGCAGCCCTGTTGCAGAGCAACACAAAACAAATTCAAATTATTCTACCGTGACCTGTCATAACAGAAGGAAGCAAATTCTAAATCCGAGAACCATTGTGTATCAATACCAAGTGTGAACTCTTCTTTTGACAACACACATTAAAATGTCGGTTTGTTTACATCCTGCACATATTAAAATGTCGCCAGCACAGAATAACAGAAAAGCAAATGGCGTTGTTTAACATCCTGCACACATCAACATGGCGGTCTCCTATCTTTTACCTAAAGGTAGAAAGAGATGGGAAGATGGAAAGAAGTGAGACAAAAAAGGAAATTAAAAGCAGGTGACTAAACTCACTTTGAAGTTTTCACGACTATGTTTATGATATCACACTTGTTATTAACCACAATCTCAAACAGGTGTTAAACTCATTTTGGAATTTTGACGTCTATGCAGAAGAGTTTACACTTGGTATTGATACACAATGCCGAGAACTGATTTTTAGCCACACGTTTGGCAGCCTTAAATCTATCTAAAATACTAAAAGTTAATTATCATAAACGCAATAAATACTAAATTAAATACAAACGGTGGTCTCTTTATTTCACAAGGAATCAATTGAATACTTAAGAATTGGTGACCCCTACGATTCCTTGCGATATATAATTGGAAAAATTTCTAACCTAAAAAAAAAAACAAGTAAGGAAAGCTGTCTTCGGCTGTGCCGAAGGCTATATACCTTTCTTGAATAAGCGTCACGGTTTTCACTGTTCGATCCCCAGTACAGCTTGTGTGAATTTAACTTTAGCTCATACCCTAATTATCAGAACTATCGATTATATGGGGGCGATGTGTTTTGTTGCTCCAATCTCATTGATTTTTAACATCGACATACCACTTTCTAACAGAGCAATAGTTACGAAATTTCACGAGCCTACCTATATAATTATAGGAGTTATAGCCCAAAATCCGTTTATCGGAACAATCGATTGTATGGGGGCTATGTGAAATTATTATCTCATCTCAATGATTTTCAACATCGATATTTCACATATAAAACATCGATACCTACAAAATTTCACGTTACTAGCTCTTTAATTACAGAAATTATAGCCCGAAATCCGTTTATCGGAACAATCGATTGTATAGGAGCTATGAGTAGTTTTGGTCCGATCTTGCTGGTTCCGACGAATGATTATTCTCACATATAAAAATAGCAATAATTACAAAATTTCACGTTCCTAGCTTTATAATTACAGGAGTTATAGCCTGAAATCCGTTTATCGGAACAATCGATTGTATGGGAGCTATATGAAATATTTATCCCATCTCAATGATTTTCACCATCGATATTTCACATATAAAACATCGATACCTACAAAATTTCACGTTACTAGCTCTTTAATTACAGAAATTATAGCCCGAAATCCGTTTATCGGAACAATCGATTGTATAGGAGCTATGAGTAGTTTTGGTCCGATCTTGCTGGTTCCGACGAATGATTATTCTCACATAAAATAACGCCTCCATACCAAATTTCATCGAGATATCTCTAAAATTGAGGGACTAGTTTGCGTACAAACAGACGGACGGACGGACAGACGGACATGGCTAAATCGAATCAACTCATCGTCCTGATCATAACGGTATACTTATTAGTGGGTCTATCTCTTCTTCTTCTCATACTTACAAACATCGGACCAAAGTTATAATACCATTTCATGTTCATGAAGGTATAAAAACCACACACTAACTTGCAACGATACTTCGCTCACCAGTTCGTGGTGGTAACCAAGACCAACATGGCCCAACATCATCGAATCTCCTCGAACAACAACCACCGCAAGAACCAGCACAACAACCACTGCCATATTCAGGGCCACCTCCTGGTCCACAAAGCAATCCGCAACAAGCAGTCAACAATATGATGACAGGCCACTTTCAGGGTTACTCATATATGAATCCGCAATTGAGCAATGATGCACACGTCATGGCAATAGCTCACTTTAAGTTACCTGAATTTTGGATCAATGACCCCGAAATATGGTTTATACATATTGAACAACAGTTTGCCACTCGCAATATCAGGAATGACAACAGCATGTATCAGGCCGTCGTGGGTGCTCTGAAGCCTGAAGTTCTAAAGGAAGTTTCCGATATTCTCAGGGCACCGCCCATCCAAGATAAGTATAATCATTTAAAGACAAATCTTATAAAACGTTTTACCGATTCAGTTGATCGCCAGAGCATCAGAGGAACTTCTTCGCAGCAGATGCCTGACATCGTGCGCAAGATTCTTAAAGCCGTGCAAAACAATAGCACACTAGACGAGCTAGATGAAGCTGCAGACAGTGCCATGGAAAACCACACAAATTCGTGCGTAATGTCACCAAGCTTGCAAGGTCAGCATGTAGAAGTGCAGGTCATGACAGCTGGAGGGCAGACCAAGCCGTACTCCATTAGGGATTCTAATAGCTCCGTAGAGCGCAGCCTCAGCAATCTGGAAAAGGCCATTGAGACCAAGACACTTTCATTGACTGAACTTTCTGGAAAGCTCAACAAGAACGGTGAGAGACGATCACGATCTAGAATACGAACTCCAGGTCCGTCAGGCCGCTGCTCTTATCACAGCCGGTTTGGTGATAGAGCAAATCGTTGCTTACAACCCTGTAGTTAAAAGCAACTAGCCGGTCAGGGAAACTACCCAGGCAGAAAATAATCTAGGAAAATCTATTCTTAATCTAGGCGCTGGCCTACAATAGACAATTCTGCTTTGGGCCTGCCAGGGCTCTGGAATGGAAAGCGTATGTTTTTCAATTTACGGTCAATTAATAGTATATTCTGTAAGGGGGCTGCCTAGTTTTGCGTACCTTGCACCTGTTCAGTATTTCCAATCCAGGGCCTGAATATTTTTTCTATAGCCAAAAATGAACAAATTTCATGAGTTGTAACAGCTGAATGGATAGAGATGATGACGATAATGGGAAGGTGCCTGGGTTCAATGCTGGCTCAGGGGCAATGCATTTTTTTAATTGATTATTAAATGTATGGGAAATTTAATTCAAGTTGTTCATTTGCCGAAAATATTTCAATGATTGCAATAGCCCAATGGACAGAGAAGACGAATGTGATGTAAAGGTGCCCGGGTTCAATGCTGCCTGAAAGTCAATGAAATATTTTATTTCTTAGCTGGCATTGCCTTGGAAAAACTAGGCAGGGCCTAGATTTGCATCACCCCACAGGCCCTTTATTAAAAAACATTAACAAACAGATAAGGGCCTGCGTAAACTTTCCTTGGCAAGCCCATGATTTTGAAAGGGAAAATCTAGCCAGGCCCTGGGCTAAATTTAACAGATTTTCTACCCGGGTAAGTGAGCTGCCCTCAGTAGCTCAAAAGGTTGGCGACAGCCATATACCATCAATTAACCCTTTCGAAACTTCTTTTTTGTCTTTGGCCTTAAAAATCTGTTTTTGTGTTTTTCCTACTATTTAAGCCATCGTTATGAACAATTAAAAAGAACTTTTCAAAATTTTTTTTTCTAAAATGGTTTTTTAGCACCATGCCATATGGCATGGAATTTACTTAACGGAAAGTAATTTTACATACGTGCGTAAGTAGTTTCAGTGGTTTTATGGATAAAATATATACAAATCATGCCACATTTACATAAAATGTGATTAAAAAAAAATTGTTTATTTTGTATCTCATCTCTTTTTACCAACCTTCTTCTTCCTTAGACAAGGAGGCATAAAATAACCTAGTAGGTTCCACTGGTCATACCAAATCGTTCCTGCGACAGTCGCGCAAGTACCGCAAACTGCTGGTACCGGAGGGTACCAAGTTCTTAACCGACTAAAATCTGCCACTATCGACAATGCTCCCCAAAACTTATGGGAGGGTTTCGATCGTTCCAGCGACAACAACAACAGATGAAGTCCAAGTCTTCCAAATTAACTAAGATATTCTTCTTATCTTTGTTTAGCTTCTAAGCCATGGCAATTACATACCAAGGCATCGAATCCCAAAGCTTTTTGACAATCCCGGGATTTCGAGATTTTAAAAAGGCAATCCCAGGGTCCTGGAATTTTCCTGGATTATCTCAGATGCCGCCAAAAAGGTCGGGAGAGGTATCCAAAGACGCGTTTTGACCTATAATGCATAATTCGAAAGCGAAACCTGATATTTTCTGTCAAGAGATATTTCACCCCAGAAAGGTGATCTGCACATAAATACAATGGATCACGCTCCAATTTTGGAATCGGACCTGGTAAAACTATTGGATTTTTTGCCATTAACTTTCCTCCGAAACAAAAACCTTTATTTTCGATTTGTGATTAATGAAGCCAATTCAATAAGAAGTTGATACCTATTCCGTCCTTTTTAGACGTTTTCTAGCAGTTTATGGATGCCGAAGCCCGCGGGTTTGAACCAATATGGTACGGGAGGCGTGGAATTCGAGATCGGGATTCCCCTAAATCAAGTCAAAAGCTACGTAAGAAACGTCTGCCGACTTCAGCGTTTATCAAACGAATGCGATATTGGGCTCTATCAGCTATTACTGTGAAGCTACCGACGGAGGAAAAGATACCCCTGCGAGTAAGGGGTTTAGAATATGCCCGAGGTAGGTAAGCCGGTGGTAAGAGGCGCCTATTCTCCACTTGAACCACGGCTACGTGGTCAATGAAATCGTTCCAATACAGTCGGGCTAGTACCACAAGGTGTTTTTCACCGGAACGTATAGGATCCATATCCGGCAAAGCACTGTCAACATTAGTATAACCCTGTCTGGGCTGTCAAGTAACTTTTATAAGTTGATCTTCCTACTAGGCAGGGCGAAGTACTGCCACAAAAACAACGACGGAGGAAAAGATAATAGATTCATCAGAATTTGGGGGTGGATTTCGATGAAGTCGATGCAACCCCTATCGACTATCCCGAATTTTTTCCGACTGGAGCTCCGCCGGAACAGCTGATAGACCTTATTGTTAGAGAAATTATAAAAAATTAATGCAGACTTTATTTCATCAAATAAAATTTTTTACTTCCGTTGGGTAAAATCTATGCCGTATGGCATGGTATGAAATGAAAAAAATCGTAGAGCCTTACTCAACGGTCCTATGGTCTTAATTTTTTTTTAATCCAATTTAGGGCATTCATTTTCTAATAAACTGAATTCAAAAAGTTAAAAAGCGAAACTATTTTTATTGTTAAATTATTAAAATTATGAAGTAACTTTTTCTTGCAAAAAACCGAACTCGATAGAGACACTTGAGTTTTTAATTATAGCAATTTACTGGGTTCAGCTCTCAAAATTTTTATGATTTATTTTTAGAGATAAAGCCTCAAAAAAAATACATAATTAAAAAAAAAAGTTAATTCCTTAATTTAATGTCAAAAAACAGCCATTGAAATGAGACTATGCCATATGGCATAGAATATCCGAAAGGGTTAAAGAATTTCGACTACACATTCATGACAAATCATCTCATCTGAAGTTCCTCATCGACTCCGGTTCTGCAGTCTCAGTGTTACCCCGAGCCCTTGTTAAGGAAAAGCTACACTCAACGGGATTCACACTCTACGCAGCAAATTCCACAGCCATTTACACTTATGGTCATCAACCACTAACAATTAATCTTGGTCTCCGTGGAGCATTTACATGGCCGTTCATTATAGCCGACGTCAAAACAGCGATAATAGGTGCTGACTTTATGCATATTTTGGTCTGATAACACTGGATCACAAATTCCAACTTCACCTCCTAATTCCGAAAATCAAAGTTATTTTTACTTGAATGGTACCGTTTTTGAGATATTTACGATTTACCGTTATTTCAAAAAACAAAAAAGATGGCTCCACTTAATCGTGTATATCTCAAGAACAAATTGAGCTATTCGAAAACGGTTTGAAAAATTTGAAAGCTTAAAAAATTTACTATAATCAGTACATACAACACTTTTTGCTAGGTCCTGCAGATTCAAACATAGTGAACAATCATTAAGGAGTGTAATGGGGGTGTGGTTGCTGAGTGACCGCGCTCAATCCCGACTCTTGCGTCCTCGTTCGTGCACTCTGGGCAACGTTGAGCTACCTAGGCTCGCGGCAGAAAGAGAGGGAGCCCCGGGGGGGCCACTCTGACATACTTGGTTTAAGGGCTCACCGGGGTCTTTTTCGCAGCGTCTGTACACCAAGAGGTGCGGCTGTAAGCGGGCGTCTGTCTTGAAGCAAGCGGCTCGCTATATAAATGTGCAAAACTTTTCCCTCCCAATCCAGGGTGTTATGCGATACCGTGCCTATTGGACGTTTGCAGCCGGGAGGCAAATCGTGGCTGTAGTCGAACGGAGCCTCACTGATACCGGGCCGCCTCAGGGAGTAACTATGGTCTTACCGCGGTATGGGGCTCTGCCGCGGCGGACGACACACTTCCCCTTACACTACCCTTGACCCTAAGCTGGCCTTGTCCGGCGAGGGGTCGTACGAACAAGATGAAGAACACACAAAATACAAAGCAATTAACGACTTCGTTTACTCCGCAGCAGAGAAGAACTATGCTGGAGCAAGCGAAAACACAACGCCGGAGGACAAACACCGCCTCAAAGTTAACTGGGAGGCCGACAGCGATGGAAACTACGGGTCAGTCATCCCCCAAACTGCTATCAAGTAAGAGTGACTTGATGGGAGCAAGCAACAGTGCGGCTGCCTACGCAGTCAAGCAGAAAACGGCGGAAGCTAAACTTCCATCAAGCGCTGGTACGAAACCCAATCTCTTCACATCTGGGGCAATGGTCTCACGACCTGGTTTCAGAGTTTCGAAAGAGAAGGACGACGCCGCAAAGGGAGAGACCGCGATGGCAAGTACGAGTCTGAATCCCCCCAAAGAGGCATCTCCCCGACGCTTTGCGTACTGGGATAAAAGAAAGGCCGCAAGGATCCTTAAAAAATATGAGGGAGCATCGCAGGAGAAGCTGTCGCCGGAAGAAAGGAAGATGGTGGAGGAAGCGAAAGCTCTGATACCAAATTTCCAGAGGCCCTATGTGCCTAAGAGGGTGAACGGTAATCCCTTCAAACGCCAGAGATCGGACGGAGAGGTAGACCCCCATCCGAAGCGGCATCAGGTCAACCCCGTAGTGGGAAAACTCAGCTTTGCTGAAGTAACCAAGGACAGAATCCTTATAGGTTTCATTGACCGAGGTAACGACCGTTGGTCCATCCCCAAAGACCAGTGGCTGTATGTCCGGAATGAAATGGGCAGGGCCCTCCTCCACTTAATGCGTGAGTCTCCGGGTAGTCCGCCGCGAGGTACTGACGCGGGCTGGCACCAAGGTCAGATCAAAATATTCGCGTGCGAGGATGCAAGAACTGTCGCACTGTATAAGGCAGCAGTTGCAAGACTGGGTGAAGTCTATCCAGGGGCAAGACTAGATGTCGTCGACTGGAAGGACATTCCTGCTCGGCCAAGGGCAAGGGCATGGATTCCTGCCGTCCCTGCAGAACCCGAGAATATTCTTGAGATGCTGCAGGTCTGGAATCCGTCTCTCCCGACGCAGGATTGGGGCGTCAATCTGGTCGATGATGTGGTTGGGCCCAATAGACAGGTGGTTATCACTCTGAATAAGGAGGCGCTCGAGCCCCTTAAACGGTGCAACGGACGAGTGCATTACGGCTTGGGTCAGATCGTGATCCACGTATACCGTGGCGATGCACAGCGCGCTGCTATTCCGGACGCTCCGGAGGACTCGGAGATCGAGGCATCGGAAGGGGAAGCAGAGGAGTCCGACGCGGAAAGTATGTTATCCGCCACGTCAAATTGCGATGGTGCTGCGAACAACTCGGCGATAGAAGAAAGCCTGCTTGACGAAGAAGGCCTCGACGTCACGATCGTGGCTAAACCTGAGCACACTAACGTTGATGCTGCTTCAGACAGCAGGGTTCCCTCCACGCCAAATCGTGCAGGTGCTCTGAACAACTCCTCGTTGAGAAACAGCCCCCGGAACAGGCCAGACCTCGACGACACGCTGGCGGCAGGGATGTCTGAGCTCTCTCATGTTGGTGGTGCTTCAGATAAATCTGCACAAATCTAAAGCAGCCTCGGCTGTTTTAAGCAGTCGTCTTTCTAAAGGCGACGTAGACGTGGTCCTTATCCAAGAGCCCTGGGTCAATAGCTCTAGGATCTGTGGATTGGGGACTAAGGGGTACAAGCTCATCCAAGCCAATGATGAGGGCAAGGTCAGAACCTGTATTTTGGTAGAGTCTGAGCTAAACACCTTTCTATTACCCAACTACTCAAATGGTGACGTTACAGCTGCCAGCTTAACAGTCGGCAGCACCAGCCTAACGATGGCGTCGGTCTATATGCCCTATGACGCCGAAGAACCTCCTCCACAAAAGGAGGTGAAAGATCTGGTGGATAATTTCTGTACGGGCCATCTTTTTATTGGAGCTGACGCTAATGCTCATCACGTCCAGTGGGGAAGCTCCGATATTAACGCTAGGGGCGAGTCTCTGTTTGACTACCTACTAACAACTAACCTGGTGGTTTGTAACGTGGGTAACGAGCCTACTTTTATAACTAAAGCTCGTAGGGAGGTTATAGACCTCACTGTTTGTAGCGAAGGCGCTTATGAGTGGGTCAGAAAATGGCGTGTTCTTGATGAGCATTCATTTTCTGACCATCGGTACATAGAAATTGTGTTAGACTTTATTGTTGAGCAGCCAGTTATGAAACGAAATCCACGCAACACTAACTGGCAGCTACATAACCAAATATTAGCTAGGGACCTACCAGTATTACCTCCACAAGCCCCCTCATCAGTGGGAGAACTGGATGATCTGGTAACGACCTTTACAACGGCGCTCTCAAATGCCCTAGAGCAGGCTTGTCCAGTACCAAAACCACGCGGCAAACATAGACCCCACTGGTGGTCTTACGACCTGGATTCGTTCCGTATATCATGCAGGAAGCAATTTAACAAGGCCAAGTGCATCGGTACGGAGCCTGAATGGATCGAATATAAAGCTAAACTGAGGGCCTATAAAAAGGCTCTAAGGCAAGCGAAGAGAACTTCGTGGAGAAATTTCTGCACCGGGGTCGAAAAAGTCGATGATACAGCGAGACTTAGACGAGTGCTATCAAAAACTCAAACAGCCATTAGCTATTTACGGAATCCTGACGGATCTTGGACCAGCACGGAAGGGGAAACCCTGGAGCTGCTCCTGAACACACACTTTCCGGGGAACTTGTATGATGCACCTGTAGCATCTGCAACAAACCTGGCGGTAAACATACCCATTACGGAGGAAAGGGTAAGGTGGGCAATCAAAAGCTTTGAGCCGTTCAAGGCAGCTGGGCCAGACGGGATTTTCCCCGCACAACTTATAAACACGCTGGAAATATCAGCTAAATGGCTGGTAGTTCTCTATTCAGCCTGCCTGGCTCTTAATTACATTCCGTGCTCCTGGAGAAGCGCCACGGTAGTCTTTATTCCAAAGGCTGGGAAGGCCTCACACTATGAGCCTAAAGACTACAGACCGATCAGTCTCTCGTCTTTTGCACTTAAAACCTTCGAGAGGATAATTAGCGATTATATCTCCTCTACTATTGATAGCAACCTTATTTCTAGCTATCAACATGCATACACCAAAGGTAAATCAACGGAAACTGCGCTCCACAGCCTAGTCTCTATTGTTGAAAAATCATTGCACGAAAAGGAGTACTGTCTCGTGGCCTTTCTGGACATCGAAGGGGCTTTCAACAATATAAGGCCGGAGGCTATTAACACTGCTTTAACAAACCTGGGCATAAATAGGTCTCTTATTGGACTAATTGATCAACTACTAAAGGGAAGGAAAATAGTTTCTTCACTGGGAACAGTTGATCTTTCACGCTATGTCACAAGAGGAACGCTTCAGGGTGGTGTTCTCTCCCCGCTCCTATGGAACCTCACCGTAAACTCGCTGCTACGAGACACAATGTGGGGGGGCGGGAAGATAGTGGCATATGCAGACGATTTAGCTATTGCATATAGGGGCAAATTCCCACAAACCCTGTGTGACTTGATGCAAGTAGCACTGCGAGAAGTTTCTTCATCGTCCTCTCGCTGCGGACTTAGCATCAACCCGGGAAAGGTGGAGCTTGTCCTTTATACCAGGCGGTACAAGATACCACCGCTGAACCTACCAGAACTAGATGGCGTGCGCCTGAACTTAGCTGACAAAGCCAAATTCCTAGGCACAGTTCTAGATAGAAAGCTTAACTGGAAGGAGAATGTCATCCAGCGCCAGAGGAAAGCGGGCATTGCACTTTACACGTGTAAAAGAGCCATTGGCAAAAAATGGGGGCTCAGCCCCAAAATTTGCAGATGGATCTACACTGCGATAATCCAGCCAATTATGCTGTATGGAGTCGTGGTATGGTGGCCTGCGCTAGGAAAGGCAACAAACCTAAATCTGTTAGGAAAAGTCCACAGATCGAGCATGATCTGTATAAGCGGGGCGTTAAGAACAACGCCCAATGAAGCTCTCCAGGCCATTCTTGGCTTTTTGCCACTCGATCTGGAAGGGTACCGGGCAGCAGCAGCATCGGCTCTGCGTCTAAGGGAAAAGTCCGTCTGGGGCGCAAGCACTATTGGACACTCCTGTATTCTAAGATCTTACAGCTTTCTCCCTCTGAGCACAGATCGGTGTGCGACCACAACAGTCGGAGATTGTTGTTTTAGAATAAACATTCCCAGCAGGGAAGACTGGGAGAACATAGATCGGTGTCCCGCTACTAATGGCGGCACTTTTATATACACCGACGGCTCGAAGTTAGACGGCAGAGTCGGAGGAGGGGTTTACTCAAGGGATTTGGACCTAGAACTCTCCTTTAGACTACCTGATCACTGCAGCGTCTTCCAGGCTGAAGTTTCTGCAATCATGGACGCCGTGACTTGGATAGGTGAACGCACCATCGGACAGGATATCTGTATTTTCAGCGACAGCCAAGCGGCCATCAAATCCCTTGGCTCTTACTCGTTCAACTCTGAACTGACGCTCAGCTGTCGTCGATCTCTTCAAGAGATGGCCCAACAGAACCGCGTGAACCTCACATGGGTCCCGGGACACAGGGACATTGAGGGAAACTGTAGGGCAGACGAACTTGCCAGGCAGGGCACGACCAAGCAGATTCTTCAAGATAAAGAGCGCATAGGTATGCCGTTTGCCACGTGCAAGCTAATGCTGAAGGAGCATACACTCCGCGAAGCCAACGAAAGATGGCTACAAGCCCCAGGGTGCCGGATATCCAAGCAAACCTGGCCAAAATGCGATCTTAAAAGATCTATACACATATACGCCCTAAAAAGGAAGGAAATCTCCATATTAATAGGTGTTTTAACCGGGCACTGCCTTATTGGTAGGCACGCAGCAAGGCTAGGCGTTCCCTACCGACGATGCTGCAGGAGTTGCAAAGATGATGAGGAAGAGGAAACGGTGGAGCACCTCATCTGCAACTGCCCGGCCTTAAGCGGAGCGAGAAGGCGCTCTCTGGGAGTTCCCTTCCTGGTTAGCTTAAGCCAGGTCGCGGAGCTAGACATAAAGGACTTGATGGCCTTCATCAAGTTATCAAAATGGTTCGAGGAGGGGTAGCGGTGTCGGTTAGGAGTGTCAGTCACGGGTTTCGGCTATATGGAGAGTCCCGACAGCACTGGGATTTTCCATATGGCCGGGCCCCGGGACTGACTTTCCTAGTGTTTGGTGGTATCACAACGGGCCTTTTATTACTGGCCTAGGTGTGCCTTTGCGGCAGCCACTTCTACCTACCTACCTACAATCATTACGGATTTTTTAAATTTTTTTTGTAAAAATATAAAAAAATTTGTACTTTGCGAGGAAGCATCTCGAAAACTTTTTGTTTTTTAGCAGATATTTTCCGCTCCCCTCTAAGCTCTGTTTTATTACAAAAAAAAACAAGCTATCAGTGAACAAAATCGATGAACTAATACAAAAGTTATAAGCATTCAAGTAAATATATCCATTTAATACTTAAGTACCCTACAAATAATAGCATCTGTCTTAACTCTATGATCTTATTTTATAATTGAAAAAGTTATGTGTCTTGTTTTGACGCTTATTTAGATTAGGATCGGTTTCTCTTATGAGAAACCAACAGTAGTCGCCCATCATAGCGACATCCCAGAATCCTTGATACCGACTTTCAATCACTTTCATTTGCTGGTGAAACCTTTCGCCATGCTCGTCACTTTCGTCGCCAAGATTTTGCGGGAAAAAATTTAAGTGGGAGTGTAAGAAATGAATTTTTAAAGACATATTTACTCCTGAAAGAAAATAAAAAAGTAAATTAGATAAATACATAAGTGACACATTAGTATATAATTTTCTTAGGCTGGATTTATCTTTCAATTCCGAACAAATTTTTTGTTTATATTTTTCCCGTTCTTGTTTGTTCGGAACTGGACGATGAATTCAGATTTATGGCTATATATTCTCATGTAAATTTATGTAATATATAATTTATTATAATATGTTTTTTTATTTACCCATTTCCGCATAGTTTTTGATTAAGTCGTTCACTATCATCTCGTAGTTAGGACTTTTGTGTTTGCCTAAAAAAGAAGTAACGACCTTTTCAAAAGAATCCCACGCTGCTGCCTCCACTGGTGACAATAGTTCTTTGAAATGGTTATTGGTCATCATTTTCCTTATTTGCGGTCCCACAAAAATCCCTTCCTTTATTTCTGCTTCTGAAATCTCTGGGAAGATTGTCTTCAAATGATGAAAAGCTTCGTCTTCTTTGTCCAAAGCCTTCACAAAGTTTTTGATAAGGCCGAGCTTGATGTGGAGCGGAGGTAGAATTATTTTTTCCTTCTTTATAAGTGGAGAGTATTTTATGTTATCTACCCCAACTTGAAACTCGATTCGTTCTGGCCAATCCTTTATGATGTAGTGGTCTTGACGAGCTCGGCTATCCCATTTGCATAGAAAGCAACAGTATTTTGTGTATCCACTTTGTAGACCACATAGCATTCCAACGACTTTAAAATCGGCACATATTTTCCAATCATATTCTTCGTATTTGATTAACTTGAGCAATTTTTGCATTATCTCATATGTTTCCTTCGTATTTACTGCATGCGCGATCGGGATAGATGGCTTTTGGTTGCCAATATGCAATAATACGGCCTTTAAACTTAATTTATTGCCGTCTATGAACAATCGCCACTCTTTTGAATCATATGGTTCACCAAATTGTTTGAATAGACCAGCAATGTCTTTGCAGTAACAAACACTGTCCTCCTTCGTATAGTACTTGGAAAATTCTTCGTGACGAGTTCTATAATATGTTACTTACCTTAACATCGGATGAAACAAATTTAAATTGTTGCATTCGAGAGGCGTGTAGTTCGGCCTTTTCCTTTGACAATTCCAAATCCCTTATCCAATCATTGAGTTGTGCTTGTGACAAAGAATTTCTTTCGTTTTCCGTTTGAAATTCAGTACAACATGATGCCGCGTAATCAGATACTACTGTTGACAATGAAACTGGAGCCGGAACTAAAGTTAAATTTGATTCTGGCAATGTCGCTTCTGTTGAAATTAGTTCTGGTAATGACACTGTAGATACGCTCGCATAGGTTACTTTTCTGGACTTTCCAACCCCAAGTACTTTTGTAGTACAAATATAGCAGTCCGTTGAATGGCAAGTTGGTTCCCTCCACTTCATTCATGCACATGCACATTTATTAACATTTAGGTTGCAACTATAAGACAAAGTCTTTTAAAGTACATCATCAGAAATAAATGTCAAGATAAATAATAGAGAAATAAGAACAAAACATAAGACTTTGACACTGCAATTCTTATAAAAATAAATTAACATTAATTTATAAACTTATAACTAAATAGATTAGGCCTGTGCGCTTTTTTGAAAGAAAAGAGGAAAAGAAGGAGGAAAAGGAAAGGACCTGTAATAACAGAAGGAAATAAAAGAAAGGAAATGTAATAGGAATGCAATTGCCATAATCACTGAGAACAGAAGTAATCTAGGATCACGCTTTTGTAGTTACTCCAACTCAAACCAACTGTGAGAGAAACAGGAAGAGAGTTCCAGAGCCTTACAGCATTAACGAAGAAAAGCCTCGAAGAAGATAAATATACATATCTAGGTAAAATTAGCTTTTGATGCCTGCAAGACTGGGAAAATTTAAGTTTAATTGGTGTAATAAATTTCACACGTCGCCTAAATAGATAGTTTCAGAAATTAGTCAGCTATGCATTAAAAGGGAACAAATTCCTAATTTTTACAACGTACCTTTTTATTCCGGTTTCCGAAGAAATCAATTCG
This sequence comes from Campiglossa producta, assembly GCA_964058755.1. Classification (NCBI taxonomy): domain Eukaryota; kingdom Metazoa; phylum Arthropoda; class Insecta; order Diptera; family Tephritidae; genus Campiglossa; species Campiglossa producta. Next base: position 29,285,783 of record CAXKVI010000004.1, read on the forward strand.
ACTCGGCATGTGGTGCACACAGTGTTCGGTGTCCATGGTGTTTAGGCTCAATTCCAAAACACTTATAGTATGTAACTTTAAAAGGATTTGAAAACACACGTCTCATACTTTTAACAATAAATTAACCGCAGATGAAACAGAACATATCTGGATCATTTGTACACTCAAACTCTCGCGCCCTTTTATTCATTTTTTATTTTTAAGTAAATGACGGGTTATAAACTGCAATTATAAACTGAACAGTATCCGGCGAGCCTTGCAGATATTATGAAGGAACAAGGCGCATGTACTCTTATTTATACTTAGATCCATTAAAAATTCAGGCCTACCTAAACAAAAAGGTTACCTAGTTCTACAAAGAAAACACTACCTGCCTCAAAAATATGCTCTTGTTTAAAATGTACCTAGGTTTGAGAAAACGACACTAACAGCTTTTTGTATCTAATAACTTTTCGAAAATCTACCTGCTAACTAACTGATATACGAATACTAACACATATGTACCAGTAGGGTACTTAAGCATTAAATGGATATATTTACTTGAATGCTTATAACTTTTGTATTAGTTCATCGATTTTGTTCACTGATAGCTTGTTTTTTTTGTAATAAAACAGAGCTTAGAGGGGGGGAAAATATCTGCTAAAAAACAAAAAGTTTTCGAGATGCTTCCTCGCAAAGTACAATTTTTTTTATATTTTTCCAAAAACAATTTAAAAAATCCGTAATGATTGTTCAATATGTTTGAATCTGCAGGACCTAGCAAAAACTGTTGTATGTACTGATTATAGTAAATTTTATTAGCTTTCAAATTTTTCAAACCGTTTTGGAAGAGCTCAGTTTGTTCTTGAGATATACACGATTAAGTGGAGCCATCTTTTTTGTTTTTTGAAATAACGGTAAATCGTAAATATCTCAAAAACGGTACCATTCAAGTAAAAATAACCTTGATTTTCGGAATTAGGATGTGATTTTACATAGGAATTTCACTATGGCGTCTCTGGTGCATTTTGGCTGTAAACCAGTGTAATAGATCTAAAAAAACAAAGACTAATTGATCCGCATACATCACTGTCGACGACTGGAGAACTTGTTGAGGCAATTGAGTATAATATATCAACATTTGACCAGCAAGGCCTCTCCAAAACACAAGTCGACCACAAGTACATCGAACTTCTCCAAAAATTCAGCGAAATCACCAAGCCCAGTGTTACTGCATCAACATTTAAAGACATCGGTGTGGCACATTACATTCTTACAACTGGACCTCCTGTTTTTGAACGAGTACGGCGAAAAGCTTAAGGCAGCTAAAGATGAAATCACCCTTTTGCTTGAGCTTGGGGTCATACGACCTTCTAGTAGCAAGTGGGCCAGTCCCATACACATGGTTCCTAAAAAACTAGGAGGTTGGCGTACTACTGGTGATTTCCGACGACTCAATGCGCAGACTGTTCCTGATCGGTACCCTGTGCCCGTTTCTGATGACATTTTCCAAAGACTCCATGGCAAGAGTATCTTTTCCACTATTGACCTGGTCCGCGCGTACCACCAGATTCCGATGGCTTCAGAGGATATTGAGAAGACAGCGGTTACAACTCCTTTTGGCCTCTTCGAGTTCCTGGGGATGCCTTCAGGACTCCGTAACGCCACGCAAACGTTCCAACGTCACATGGATAATATCCTGAGAGGTCTGGATTTTGTTGGATGTTTTATTGATGACCTAATAGTAGCCTCTGAGACTCATGAGGATCATCTCAACCACTTGGAAAAAATGTTTGCAATTCTGCGTGAAAATAATCTCACAATCAACCCGAGCAAGTGCCAGTTTGCTAAAGAGGAAGTGGTATACTTGGGTTATATGATCAATCAGCGGGGTACCGGAGCAGTTTGAGGATGCAGTCTGGAAGCCAGTGGGTTTTTTCTCCAGGAAACTTAGTCCCACCGAAACCAAATACAGCACCTATGACAGGGAACTGTTAGCAATTTTTGCAGCCATCAAGTTCTTTCGTCATATTTTGGAGGGCCGTCAGTTCATAATAAAAACGGATCACAAGCCTCTCGTCTACGCTTTTGCCCAGAAAGCCAGAAAAGCCTCTCCGCGACAACTCAATCAACTTGACTTCATATCCCAATTCACCACGGAGATTGTATACCTCAAGGGAGAAGAGAACGTAGTAGCCGACGCCCTGTCGAGAATAAATGCGATTAACATGCCTACGGTTTTGAGCGCCGAAAGGATCCAGCAAGAGCAGCAAGACGACGAAGAACTCCAACAGCTTATCAACAACAAAAATACGTCGTTAAAGCTTCAACATTTATCAATCGATGGAAGATTCACCATATATTGCGACATATCATCGGGTATGGTGAGACCTTTCATTCCCAAAAATTTGCGCCGCATAGCTTTTGATACCATCAACGGGCCTTCCCATCCAAGCGGTCGAATCACAGCACACACACTCAAGCAGAAATTCATATGGCCTGGCATCAAGAAGGACGCACTGTATTGGTCCCGCAACTGTATACCTTGCCATCGTTCAAAAATTCAGCGTCACAATCGTTTAGCACCAAAAAACATTGACGTTCCAGATACCCGATTTAGCCATGTGCATCTCGATCTGATTGAACTTCCAGTGGTTAACCACTTCAGGTACTGTCTCACTATAATTGATAGATTTTCTAGGTGGCCAGTCGCGATTCCCTTAAAAGACATGACGGCTCTTTCGGTGTGTAATGCGTTCTACTCAGGCTAGATAGCTCAGTTTGGCACACCACTCACTATTACCATGGACCAGGGTGCGCAGTTTGAATCGGCCCTTTTCACATCTATGATGAAGTTGGTTGGAGCCAATCGTCCGCAATCAAATGGCCTCGAGAGATGGCATAGGGCTCTCAAAGCAGCGCTGTTGTGCAATTCTCATGCTCCATGGCCGGAAATGCTTCCAACAGTCCTCCTTGGTCTGCGCACTTGTTTCAAAGAAGATTTGAACGCCTCACCTGCGGACGGTACGTCGGTGCCCCTCCCTGGGGAATTTTTAGTTTCCGAAGACACGCCAGTCGACCCACCTAGCTTTCTGCAAAAGTTTCGAGGACACATCAGAAGTTTGAGGCCTACTCCAACAGCTCACCACACAAAATCAAACGAATGTTCGTTTTTAAAGATTTGTACACCTGTTCGCATGTATTTCTCCGAATTGATGCAATCAAAAGACCATTGGAGCATCCCTACTCTGGGCCGCACGAAGTTGCAAAGCGTTTAGATGACTACGTTTTTAAAATCAATGTTGACGGCGTTGAAAAAGTAGTATCCATAAGTCGACTCAAACCAGTCTATATCGCCAAACAAGATGAGCAGTTGGAACTGAATCGAAGTAAGGCGACTCCTCAAAAAGCGGATAAACTAAAACACCAACAGCAGCCTCAAGGAGTTAATTTGCCACACCTATCTGCATCTCAGACTCCAGCAAACACATACAAGCCTACAGCTGCGCGTTCCAAACTGGGCAAACGAGTTTCGTTCCCTTCGCAACCCACGAAGGTCTCTAGGGGGGGAGTGGCTGTGGCCACTCCGCCTTCGGCTTGTAACAGCCCTGTTGCAGAGCAACACAAAAGCAATTCAAATAATTCTACCGTGACCTGTCATAACAGAAGGAAGCAAATTCTAATTCCGAGAACTGATTTTTAGCCACACGTTTGGCAGCCTTAAATCTTCCTAAAATACTAAAAGTTAATTATCATAAACGCAATAAATACTAAGGGCCGCTTGCATAAAAGCCGATAACGACTTACCGGAGTTTAATTGACGTATTTTGTATGGTTAGCTGTCAAGTTAATCACCGATTAGTCGTTATCGGCTTTTATGCAAGTGGCCCTAAATTAAATACAAACGGTGGTCTCTTTATTTCACAAGGAATCAATTGAATACTTAACATATGCTCTCTTTTTTCTTGAGGCATTTCTTGGCAGGTCAGTAGCCCGCTTAAACCATAACATTTTATTCAACAATATACATTTTGTTATGGAACCTTAGAAAAGCATACTTACTTTGGGTTGACAATTGTAACGCAGTTGTACCATGTTTACCTGGTGGCACGAAGAAGCTGGTCGGCGTCTGCCCGTGTGCGTCTAGCTGTCCCGGAGCTTCAGCCACTTATGTGGATTCGTTGACCAAACGGCCGACCAAACCACCAGTTGAGACAAACCCAAGGCCTAACAAGAAAAAATTTACGCACACGTAAGGGTTAAGGGAATTTCTTACCTCATCACATACTATGATCAATGACTAACCTTTTGAGAAAGCGACACAACACTTTGCCTTTTGCCTAGCGGTTCTTCTTCCTATTACTTACCGCTCTTAACCCACCCAACCATGGCTTCTCTGATGTAAGCGAGAAGTCCCAAGTAAAAGCAACAACAATAACGAATTTCAGACCATTAGACAATATTTACAAATTCATATTTATTTAAAAATTAAGTAAAGCAACTAATAAAAAGGTGAGAATTAGATTGCATACTAAATTTAGTACGAACTAACAAAAAAAGTACTATTTATACCATTAACTTTAAGTCCGAACACTTATAGGAACGGCATGGAATCGGAACAATTTTTGAATAACAAGCCTACTATGTATGTGAAATTCAAATTATTAACCTACGAATTAACTAAACTGCGGTAGTAGAAAAGTGAAAGGGCATTTGTGATTGAAAATAATTTTAATTTGAACTTTAATTCAAAAACCCGCAATAAAATGCATATTAATTTTAATATTCAATTGAACGAAAATACTGGGTTTTTACTACTTTCTCTCTATCCGCTCTTACATCCCACAAATGATCATTAGAGCAGGATAGCACTATAAATTACTATAAATGTATGGATACATACGAAACCCAAAAAAACCAGAAACAAAATGGAAATAATAGTAAAAGTTTAATAACAATGGCAAAACTTACATGATTTGATACAGGAACTCGATGAAGGCCTTCGACGATTCCGCTGCTTTGCTGAAAGCTAAAATTTGGTTCACACACATTATTTATTTCGATTTTGTTTCGTTTCACTTTGTTTCTTTATTATTTTATTTTGTCCAACATAATTAATTTAGTGTATTAGGACACTAATATTATCATAAACGCTCTTTTCTTTAAACTCTTCACTCTCCCAATACCACTTACAATTGTCTCTTTCTGGCAATTCTTTTATCTATTTTTTTTTTGGGAACATAATTTTAGAATTTTAACCTTTTTTAAATTTTTTTGTATTTTCTTTTTAATTATTTAAATTCAATCTAGGTTTTTTCCTATTTTTGGCGGAACTAATATATATTTTTACCGATTCAAAATTTGCATGTTTCCATCGGTATAGTATCGTTCACTTTTGGACACTATGGTTCGCTTACTCTTTGAGTCATGATATTTACGAGTAAATATTATTTAATATCTTTTAATTTTAAATAAAAAAAGGAACTTTAAACATTATCATTTTCTTACATTTTCTTAGAAAAAACAGCTTATTTTGGTTATTTGGACAATTTTTAAAGTTTTTTAAAAAAACTTATTTTGATCTCATTGTAGAACAACCCAAATGTATAACATTATCTGGACAGCCGAACTAGTAGCTGAAAGTCCGATTAGAGATTTTGTCTCTTTTCAACAATCAATTAAATAAATGTTTAAGAAAATATAATAATAAAAAAAATGCGCATAAGCATTCGAAAATGAAAATTGTGAAAGGCGCCTATGAAAATTTAGGGATTTTAGGGTAAATCACATTTTCTTCTGAAGAATTTAAGTATTTTTGCACAGGAAAAAAACAGCTCATGAAATAAAGGGTCACAGGATCTGGATGCCACACATCCTCATCTTCACTGGCACCAACTGTTTGAAACACATCAGGAACTCAGCAACCAGCAAAACCGGAACCCAGGAACATGATTATATATTATATTTTTTTTTTTTGTAGCTCGAAACGATTTACGCGTTTTAAATGATTGTATTTTCCCGCGAAATAAATTGGAAAAACTACTTTACTTTATTTTTTCTTTAACGTTTCGACTAAAAGAAAACTTCGAACGCGGAGAAATATTACCGAGAGTATACCTTTACTTGAAACTTTATCCAGGAGAAGAGACCGATGACCGATTGATACATGGAATTTCCCTTGGTAGCAAGAACGGCAAAGCTTTAACAAAAACGGGTGCTAGCTTGGCGTTAAATTTATTCGCTTTGTCGCTCAAAACGAAATTTCGTCGATATACATTTTGGCCTATACTAAAGGGCTTTGCTCTGCTACGGAGATTGTAGCGTTGAGCTGATTTCTCAAAAGCGCTTTGTATATTATGGGCCAACTCAGTACGCACGAGTCGGATTTTGTCTATGCGGTCTATTACAACATCCCCTCCCAAAGACTCGAGCGTACGTAGCAAACTATAGTCATCTGCATGACTTAACATCTGCTGACCAAACATGGCATAATATGGCGTGCAGCCAATAGTTTGGTGGAATGACGACCGAAGTGCTTCAGCTATCATCTGAAGGTTTTTGTCCCAGTTGGTTTGATCAGATTGGAGATATGATCTCATACCAGCAATAACGGAGCGATTGACCCTCTCACTCGCGTTAGCTTGGGGACTATATAGGGCAGTAAAAGAATGTTTAATACCCCTGGCAGATAAACAATTTTTAAATTGGGCGGACTTGAACTGACTGCCATTGTCAGATACAATGCATTCTGGTGCATCGAAAATAGGAAAAATATGTTCTTCTAAGAAGTTACAAATTGGAGTAGAAGTGAACTTTTTGACAGCTTTGAGAAATGGAAATTTCGTCAACTGGTCGAGAACTATAAAAATGCCAATGTTACCTTGCCTAGAGCGCGGATAGGGACCTAGAAGATCTATATACAACCTTTGGCATGGACGTACAGAATTTAAGTTTGCTGTCATAGGTGGTCGAAGAACAATGTTTGTTGACTTACTCTGTTGACAGATGTCACAACGCGAAATAAAGGTTTTTACGTCGTTTACCATCGATGGCCAGTAAAAATTTAAACGAAGGCGTTCTAACGTTTTTGCCATACCACCATGGCATTTGTTTGGAGGACAATGGGCCTTTTCGATAGTGTCCTGGACTAATTCATTTGGAATCCAAAGTTTCCAACATAAAACTTCTCTTTTCTCGTTTCCATGCGCGTATTCCGTTCGCTTATACACCTTATCGTCTTTCACCTGTAGGTCCGGCAAACTACTCTGAGCTTCTTGAATTTTCTGTTTCAATTTGTTGTATTCATCGGAGTTGAAAGCACCTGAATCTAAACCAACTGCCGGAAGAACAGAAATTTCTCCTAACTCGTCAAAGTTTTGCCTCGACAACGCATCCGGAACGATGGTTTGGGAACCACGTCGGTGTTCAATTTTTAACCGATAGCCCTGTAGTTTGAGTGACCAGCGTGCTAATCTACCACTTAAATCTTTTTGCTTCATTAGCCACTGCAAACTGGCATGGTCAGTCACTATCGTGAAATCCTGGCCTTCGACGTAAGCACGGAATTTCTTTAGGCTAAGAATAGCAGCTAGGTACTCAAGCTCGGTTACGCTATAGTTGCTTTGAGCGCGATTTAATTTTTGTGAAAAATACGCGACGGGAACTTCTACACCGTCGTCGTTAACTTGAGCTAAAACTGCTCCTACGCCTAGTTTGCTCGCGTCACATTGAATGAGAAAAGGCTTACTATAATTGGCATTGGCCAAAATTGGGGCTGACGACAACAGGGTTTTAAGCAACTCGAATGCGGTTTGGGCATCTTCTGTCCATCTAAAAACTTTGGCCTTTTTCAGCAAATTTGTCATTGGCGCAGTAACTGCAGCGAAGTTCGGTACAAAGCGTCTATACCAACCAGCCATGCCAAGAAATCTTCGTAACTGCTTGACAGTGGTTGGTTGGGGATATTGTCTGACCGCGGATATCTTATCCGGGTCAGTACGGAGAGTACCATTCCCTACAATATACCCTAAGTACTTCACTTCTTGCAGACAAAATTTGCTTTTCTCAATATTAGTGGTTAAGCCTGCGTTTCTCAAGTGATATGCAACTTCCGACATCGTCTTCATGTGAGCATCAAAACTTTCCGATATGATGAGTAAATCATCGAGATATAAAAAAACACTTTCTCTTAAATTCGATGAAATCACGCGATCCATTAATCTACATAAGGCCTGAGGGGCATTGCATAAGCCAAAAGGCATTACGCGATATCTATACAAAGGACGGTTTGGTACCGTGAAACAAGTCAGATCTCTGCATTTTTCCGCTAATGGAATTTGCCAAAATGCTCGCCTTAAATCGAGCGAAGAAATAAACTCAGCTTTGGGTAAGCGACTGAGTATCCCATCTATGTGAGGTAAGGGATAAGCGTCTTTAATAGTTACGCTGTTTACTTTGCGTGAATCTAAACACAGACGGACTTTTTCACCTTTACGGACTAAAACAACCGGACTCGACCACGGACTGTTGGGTGACTCCTCAATTATACCCAACTCCAGCATTTCATCTATTTCCCTGTAGACTAACTTTTCTATGGCCGGAGAAATAGGAAAGTATCGTCGTTTCAACGGACGGACATTTGGCTCTAACTCAATGACGTGTTCAATAAGGTTGGTTTTGCCAAGACCTTCCTTAGCGTACGACGGAAATAAATCTTTGGTAATTTGCAACCGCTTTTGTTGCTCATTTGTCAGGGTGTGCATATTATTTAAAGAATCGGTATTATTAATGTCGGTGCTTACACAATCGATTTGGCTAATAAGATGGGGAGCTATTTGGAACGCGATCCAGAAATCTACTCCTAAAATCAAATTTTGTTTCAAACTCGGAACGATATAAAAGAGTAATTTTTTTGTTTTGCCTTTATAGCAAATATCAAATAGAAAGGTACCAAATACAAATTGGTCATTGCCATCCGCAGTTCGTATCGACGAACAATGCTTGGTTTTGATGTTTTTATCAGCGCATATCTTTTTAGCCAAGTTGTTGCCTACGCAAGAAACTTGCGCTCCACTATCGAGCAAGGCTAAATGCGTTTCATTAAAAATCTCAATTTCAGCATATGGACGAAGGTCAGACGAATGCTTTCGCAAAGAACATATCAAGGTGTTTAGCCCTTTTCTACCTGCTTTAACTTTTCTCCAAAAATTATTCGAACGAATTGCCGAGCGTGATTTACGCGGCAAAACTTTTTCGACGTTATTAAAAATTTCTTTTCGTTTTTCTTCGTAAAACTTCAAACGATCTTGGTAGGGTACTAAATGTCTTAATTCGGGTTTATAGGTATTATCGGTGTTAAGCTCACTTTCAAAAATTTTAATAGGTTTATTTACTTCTTGCGAGGAACCGTTTTCGAGTCCTCGATCGCTTGCAAGTTTCCCGAACTGCATTTTACACACGTTGGTTTGTACACGCCTACTCTACCACAACCATAACAAAATATTGTTCGCTCTTCCAAGCAATCAAAGTACCGATGCCCTTCTTTGCGACAATTCCATCACATCAGCTTATTGTTGCTTATACGCCGTGTCACCTCGTCAACTTCAATTGCCTCATCGACGCTATCTTCTTCTATTTCGTCCGCAAGGTCAACTTTGTTTACCTGCTTACGACCGGAAGTATTTCGATAAGGGGTGGGCAAAGCTGTATTGCTTGAAGAGGACTGTCTAGCAATCTCTTGTAACAAACTTTCGTGTTTGATACATAACTCGCGCAATTTAGCTACAGAAGGGATCGAAACATACAAAAGTTGTTGTTTCAAGCGAGGTCTTAACCCTCTCTGCAATATTTCAACAAGTTCTGATTCGGGAATGGGATTATTTAAATTTTCGGCAATCTTAAAAATGGCATTGCGGTATTCGTCGAATGTCTCAGACATACTTTGCTTGCGCATACGTATCGCCTCTTTAATATCCGTATCGGTACGGTGTGCGGCGAAATGGGTACGGAGAGCTTGACAAAGGTTTGGCCAAACAACACGGTCTACTGAGCGTCTGTACCGCCAGTACCAATCTTTGCCCTCCTTAGTAAACACGCTTTGCACATGTTCACAGAACAAAGTAAAATTTCCTCCGAGGGTATCGATCACTTGTGACTCCACTCTATATATAAAATTTTCAACTGATAAACTATTGGAGCCATCAAATTTGTTGTCCCAGTTGGAAATGAGGCTGGCAATTTTGCCAGAATTAGTGACGTGCGATATGTCACTACTGCGCGGAAAACCTATGTTGGAGTGCCTGTAACTGTTGCCGTGTGTTGGCATATGGACAGGTGCGCCACCATGTTGAATAGGGCCGTTCACAAAATCCAGTGGATCTTGCGGCCAATCAACCAATGGAGGTAAATCATTATTTTGTGGAGGTTGCAAGTTAACATTTTGCAATCTAGAGACAATGTTGTTGACCGATTGGTCTAAACGTTGCTCTAACTGGGCAAATCGGCATTCGAAATCCTGAAACAAATTGACTTGTCGCGCGGAGATAACGGCGCTGACAATATTGCGGATTCTACTGTCTTCAGGTGGCGTAATCGATGCATTGTTGCTGTTATTGTGTTCCATAGTTCCTGTCGGTGATTGTTGTGATTGTTGGAGACCAGAATTTCCTGCAGCTGCTTGTGTTTCAGCTCGCGTTTCAACTTGAGTTTCAACCGGTTGCTGCTGCTGTTGTGTGGCCTGTGAGGTAGACTGTATCTCTTGATCCGGGGGACTAGTTACCGAACTAGTTTGCGAACGAAGAGGATATCGCTTTGGTCGAAAATTATTGCAACTGCGTTGTGCTCTACACTGAGGGCAAGACGAATTGTTTCCAAGCCAATTCAAAAGACACGACCGATGGAATTTTTGATTACATGCTGTACGAACAGCATCAGAGTTCAAAGTAAAATTTTCGCGGCAAATTGTGCATAACCGGCTTGGGGTTGGAATCAGTGGCGGGGCTGCATACTCATCACTATGACGTAGTGGCATTATGCGTATATTTCAAAAAAAGTATATAGATATATATATATATATATATTTGTAAAGAAAAAAAATTATGTGATTGTGTATTTGTTTAAAATACAGAAAAAAAATTCGCAAAAAAAATTTTAGTAAACCAGACTCAAATCAAATATGATCTTACTCTTCAATTGTTGTTGTTTCTTTTGTTGTTATAAGGCAAAAGACATTTGTGTGCTATTTCACTTTCATGTGGTGTGAGAATTTTTGTTGTTGCGGTACGTGCAACACACGCATTCCAACTTGCAACAAAAATTTGATGGAACTATATCATGATCATTTAAACATTTTCTAACGATATTCTACATTCAATTGGTATTTAAAATGTGCATATAGCCAAATTTAAAATAAATCCAAAATGAAAAAAGAAATAACGAAAAATACGTCAGTTTTATTTGCAATTATGTGATCAAAGCTACTGGTATGGTTAGTACGACGTGAATATATCTCATCGTTTAAAACTAAGTTCCAAATACCAATGGCTATGAAAACGGGATTACAAAAATAAAAATTAATAATGAAAAGAAAATTCCGTATAGGACAAATTTGTTTGTGAAACCCCTAACTAAAGTTTAATAAATATATTTTTGGCTTTTTTCTACGTTGGGGCCCCACGTTGGGCGCCATTTTCTGTTATGGAACCTTAGAAAAGCACACTTACTTTGGGTTGACAATTGTAACGCAGTTGTACCATGTTTACCTGGTGGCACGAAGAAGCTGGTCGGCGTCTGCCCGTGTGCGTCTAGCTGTCCCGGAGCTTCAGCCACTTATGTGGATTCGTTGACCAAACGGCCGACCAAACACCAGTTGAGACAAACCCAAGGCCTAACAAGAAAAAATTTACGCACACGTAAGGGTTAAGGGAATTTCTTACCTCATCACATACTATGATCAATGACTAACCTTTTGAAAAAGCGACACAACACTTTGCCTTTTGCCTAGCGGTTCTTCTTCCTATTACTTACCGCTCTTAACCCACCCAACCATGGCTTCTCTGATGTAAGCGAGAAGTCCCAAGTAAAAGCAACAACAACAACGAATTTCAGACCATTAGACAATATTTACAAATTCAATTTTATTTAAGTAAAGCAACTAATAAAAAGGTAAGAATTAGATTGCATACTAAATTTAGTACGAACTAACAAAAAAAGTACTATTTATACCATTAACTTTAAGTCCGAACACTTATAGGAACGGCATGGAATCGGAACAATTTTTGAATAACAAGCCTATTATGTATGTGAAATTCAAATTATTAACCTGCAAATTAACTAAACTGCGGTAGTAGAAAAGTGAAAGGGCATTTGTGATTGAAAATAATTTTAATTTGAACTTTAATTCAAAAACCCGCAATAAAATGCATATTAATTTTAATATTCAATTGAACGACAATACTGGGTTTTTACTACTTTCTCTCTATCCGCTCTTACATCCCACAAATGATCATTAGAGCAGGATAGCACTATAAATTACTATAAATGTATGGATACATACGAAACCCAAAAAAAACCAGAAACAAAATGGAAATAATAGTAACAACAATGGCAAAACTTACATGATTTGATACAGGAACTCGATGAAGGCCTTCGACGATTCCGCTGCTTTGCTGAAAGCTAAAATTTGGTTCACACACATTATTTATTTCGATTTTGTTTCGTTTCACTTTGTTTCTTTATTATTTTATTTTGTCCAACATAATTAATTTAGTGTATTAGACACTAATATTATCATAAACGCTCTTTTCTTTAAACTCTTCACTCTCCCAATACCATTTACAATTGTCTCTTTCTGGCAATTCTTTTATCTATTTTTTTTTTTTGGGAACATAATTTTAGAATTTTAACCTTTTTTAAATTTTTTTGTATTTTCTTTTAATTTATTTAAATTCAATCTAGGTTTTTTCCTATTTTTGGCGGAACTAATATATATTTTTACCGATTCAAAATTTACATGTTTCCATCGGTATAGTATCGTTCACTTTTGGACACTATGGTTCGCTCACTCTTTGAGTCATGATATTTACGAGTAAATATTATTTAATATCTTTTAATTTTAAATAAAAAAAGGCACTTTAAACATTATCATTTTCTTACATTTTCTTAGAAAAAAACAGCTTATTTTGGTTATTTGAACAATTTTTAAAGTTTTTTAAAAAAACTTATTTTGATCTCATTGTAGAACAACCCAAATGTATAACATTATCTGGACAGCCGAACTAGTAGCTGAAAGTCCGATTAGAGATTTTGTCTCTTTTCAACAATCAATTAAATAAATGTTTAAGAAAATATAATAATAAAAAAAATGCGCATAAGCATTCGAAAATGAAAATTGTGAAAGGCGCCTATGAAAATTTAGGGATTTTAGGGTAAATCACATTTTCTTTTGAAGAATTTAAGTATTTTTGCACAGGAAAAAAAACATCTCATGAAATAAAGGGTCACAGGATCTGGATGCCACACATCCTCATCTTCACTGGCACCAACTGTTTGAAACACATCAGGAACTCAGCAACCAGCAAAACCGGTACCCAGGAACCCGCCAACCAGGAACATGATTATATATTATTTTTTTTTTTTGTAGCTCGAAACGATTTACGCGTTTTAAATGATTGTATTTTCCCGCGAAATAAATAGGAAAAACTACTTTACTTTATTTTTTCTTTAACGTTTCGACTAAAAGAAAACTTCGAACGCGGAGAAATATTACCGAGAGTATACCTTTACTTGAAACTTTATCCAGGAGAAGAGACCGATATGCCTAAGTTCGAGGCTTTCATAGGCACGGAAAAACAAGTCAAAAAAGTGGCGTGATGTGGAACGAAGATAATTAAGTAGGGTTGAAGAGAAATATATATATACCGCTGTCCTTTTTTAGTTGTTTTATAGGACATTGTAATGGAGTGTGGTTGCTAAGTGACCTTGCTCAATCCCGACTCTGCGTCCTCGTTCGTGCACTCTGGGCAACGGGAGCTACCTAGGCTCGCGGCAGAAAGAGAGGGAGCCCCGGTGGGGCCACTCTGACATACTTGGTTTAAGGGCTCACCGAGGTTTTTGCGCAGCGTCTGTCCACCATGAGGTGCGGCTGCAAGCGGGCGTCTGTCTTGAAGCAAGCGGCTCGCTATATAAATGTGTAAATATTTTCCAAAAACCCCGAAACGGGTTGTGCGCTGGGTTTGGGACCCGCCACGTAAAAAATTTAGTCCAATGAAAAATGTATTAAAGCCTCGGATGAGAACCCCCTTTAATATTGACGACCCGGCAAAACGAATAAGGCATAATGATTTGGATATTAGGGCATGTACCGGGAATGTCCGGACCCTTTCAAGGGACGGTACCGCTGCCCGACTGGTTGATGTCCTCGTTAACGCAAAGGCTGACATCACCGCCCTGCAGGAAATGCGATGGACGGGACAAGGAAAGACGACCATCGGACCTTGTGACGTATACTACAGTGGCCAGACACGCGGCAAAGCGCGTGGTGTAGGATTCGTGGTGGGAAAGAGACTTCGCCGCCAAGTACTAGCGTTCACCCCCGTGGACGAGCGTCTCGCTGCGATCCGCATCAAAGCGAAATTTTTCAACATAACATTTATCTGCGCCTATGCGCCGACTGAGGAGACGGACGACGCAGAGAAGGACTCCTTCTACGATAAACTTGAACAGACTTATGATCGCTGCCCCCAACATGATATCAAAATCGTGCTCGGCGACTTTAATGCGAAGGTGGGCAAGGAAGGAGTCTTTGGTCCAACAGTTGGAAAATTTAGTCTCCATGATATAACATCCCCCAACGGCACTAGGTTGATTGATTTCGCCGCTGCTCGCAATACGGTCATCAGTAGTACCAGGTTCCAGCATAAACGAATACACCAAGCCACATGGCTGTCTCCTGATCAAAGAACAAGAAACCAGATTGATCATGTCATGATCGACGGCAGACATAGCTCCACCGTTCTGGACGTGCGTACCCTTCGTGGTCCCAATATCGACTCGGACCATTATCTTGTTGCAGCCAAGATACGCACACGCCTCTGTGTAGCAAAGAAAGTGCGCACAGTAACGGAAGGAAAGTTTGACGTCGAGAAGCTGCGCACGACACAGACAGCTGACAATTTCTCCACTCGACTCTCACACCTGCTATCGGAGAGCAATCCTCGACCTAACGATGCAACCGAGCAATGGAAGCATATCTCTCACTCATTACGTACCGCCGCTGAGGCCACTATAGGGTTCCAGCGAGCCCGCAAAAACAACTGGTACGATGAGGAATGCAGCACTGCCTCGGACAAAAAGGACGCTGCCTACAGGGAGACGTTGCGAACGGGCGCAACCCGCAGTGTATGGCAACGCTATCGTGAGGCAAAGAAGGAAGAGAGACGTCTTTTCAGAAAAAAGAAACGTGAGGCCGAAAGGCGTGAGTGTGAGGAGCTTGAGATGCTGGCTGACAGGAATGATGCCCGAAAATTCTATGAAAAGATCCGGCGGATGACGGAAGGTTTTAAGACCGGGGCAAGTTCCTGTAAGGACAATAATGGCGACCTGGTAACCGACGTACAGAGTGTACTTAAATTATGGAGGGAGCACTTCTCCTCACTGCTAAATTGCGAGGGAGACGTCGAACCCGATACCCCAATCCCTGACGATGGAAAAGTCGTCCCACCACCTGACTATGATGAAGTGAGGATAGCTATATCCCGGCTCAAAAACAACAAAGCGCCTGGAAAAGACGGACTACCCGCCGAGCTGTTCAAACACGGAGGCGAAGAGCTGGTAAAAAGCATGCATCAGCTCTTATGCAGAATATGGTCAGACGAGTGCATGCCTCCAGATTGGAATTTAAGTGTGCTCTGCCCAATCCACAAGAAAGGCGATCCCGCTAACCGCACCAACTACCGCGGAATCAGCCTTCTTAATATCGCATATAAGGTTCTTTCTAGCGTATTGTGTGAAAGACTGAAGCCCATCGTAGACAAGCTGATTGGACCTTATCAGTGTGGCTTTAGACCTGGTAAGTCTACCATCGACCAGATTTTCACGATACGCCAAATCCTGGAGAAGACCCATGATAAAAGAATCGACACACACCATCTCTTTGTCGATTTCAAAGCCGCTTTTGACAGCGCAAAAAGGAGTTGCCTGTATGCCGCCATGTCTGAATTTGACTTCCCTGCAAAGCTTATACGGCTTTGCCAAATGACGTTGAGCAATACTAACAGCTCCGTCAGAGTCGGGAAGGACCTCTCTGAGCCATTTGAAACCAAACGAGGCTTCAGACAGGGCGACTCCCTTTCGTGCGATTTCTTCAACCTGATGCTGGAGAAGATAATTCGAGCAGCAGAGCTAAACCGCAATGGTACAATCTTTTACAAGAGCGTGCAATTGCTGGCGTATGCCGATGATATTGATATCATTGGCCTTAACAACCGCGCCGTAAGCGCTGCCTTCTCTGGACTGGATAAAAAAGTGTGTCTTGCGGTCAACGAGGACAAGACGAAGTATTTGCTGTCATCAAAGAAAGAATCACTGTTGATAGTTACAAATTTGAAACTGTGAGGGACTTCGTCTATTTGGGAACCAGCATTAACACCGAAAATAATATCAGTCTAGAAATCCAACGGAGAATCACTCTTGCGAACAAGTGCTACTTTGGACTGAGTAGGCAATTGAGAAGTAAAGTCCTCTCTCGAAGAACAAAGATCGCGCTCTATAAGTCTCTCATCATACCTGTCCTGATGTATGGCTCAGATTCATGGACAATGTCAAGAGAAGATGAGATGGCCCTTGGAGTATTTGAGAGAAAAGTTCTCCGGAAGATTTATGGTCCTTCCCGTGATGCCGACGGCGAGTATCGAAGGAGATTTAACGATGCTGTACGAGCTTTACGCAGATCTGACCATAGTCCAGCGAATTAAAGCCCAAAGGCTCCGCTGGCTGGGTCACGTCATGCGAATGGACAAAGAAGCTCCAGCCCAGAAGGTTTTCCAATCGTCACCCGAATTCGGCAGCAGAGGAAGGGGGAGGCCTCGACTGAGATGGAAACAACAGGTGGAGGATGACTTGAACTCCCTTGGGGTTTCCAATTGGCGTCAGTTATCGCTAAAAAGGAATGACTGGCGTGCTTTGATAGGCGACGGCCAAAATCGCTTAGGCGGTTAAGCGCCAATAAATGATGATGATGATAGGACATTATCTGACGGTAACTTGTTATTAACCCTTGCATTCCTTAATATCTTTTCCGTGGTACCACCCTATCTTACCATGTATATCTCGCAGTTGATACATGGAATTTCCCTTGGTAGCAAGAACGGTAGCTTTAACAAAAACGGGTGCTAGCTTGGCGTTAAATTTATTCGCTTTGTCGCTCAAAACGAAATTTCGTCGATATACATTTTGGCCTATACTAAAGGGCTTTGCTCTGCTACGGAGATTGTAGCGTTGGGCTCACAGTATAGACAGTAGTTGCACTCACTAACACAAACGTACTTATATTCACCTCCATAGAGAACTTCGGGTTGCAGTCAACTATTTTCAGCTATTTCAGGGTGTTGTGTTGCAAATTTTATGAGGTAATAAATTACTTTAAAAGAGGAGAAATAGTCAAATTTAGGATTTTGCGTTTTAAGTAAAACTATATATGTATATATTAGGTTATATTTCTAAAAAAAAGAAATTACTATTTTACAACTCAACCAAGAACCAATGCACAGCGTTTTTTCTCACGCATAGGAGTACTCAGTCGAAAACAAATACAGCTTTATTGCGTTGCGTGACATTTATAACTTTGACAAATACGCACAAAACCAAAAAATATACAAGGAAAAATCAGCTGATTATGTCATCGTACCCAAAAAGATAAAACTAGATCAAGTCTGCGTTAACGCGTGTTAAAACGCGGTTATAAGACAGGTTGCCTTTGTCTACGTGCATTTATGTCAGCTGTCAAAATTAAATGTCACAACGAGACGCTACAGTTGTTTCTGTTTTCAGAGTACTTTGCAATGTATTCCAATGTTGTTACTCCTTGGAGTATCTATTTTCAGAGCGATCGTGTCGTGATTTTGGTCAATAAAGCATGAGCAATGATCGGCTTTCAATAAGCTGAAGGTGGTCCGCTGAGGTATTAGAAAGTATTACAATTGAAGTACTCCAATATCACAAAATTGAAACACATGATCCAATGATTTTTGCAAAATTTTACGCAAAACAAATTTCGAAATTTGAGAATTTTTCGACAAAAAGCTTATCGTGCCAATCTAAATAAATTTCACTAGTGAACCTTTTTCATACATTTTCGCTCACAAATTATATGAGAGGGAGAAAATCCGCAAAGTAAGAAATTATTTAGAATCTGCCTGTATATTTTATTGTGGGTTAGAGTGTAAAATGTACTTTAAAAAACGTAAATGGTTGTTAATATTCGCAAAATTTGCTACGAAGAAGCCCATTGTATTCGAGAAACTGTAAAACGTATTCCAGAAAAAACAAATGTACTTCAGAAACATCTTCTGGATTGGAATTTGTTGTTTCTGAAGTAGAACTGATTATTTTGGAGTACATTTTTAAGCTTCTGAAGTCTAATTTACGGTCTCGAGTACAAATTACAGTTTATGAAGTACAATTTATAGTTTTTGGAGTACAGTTGATTATTCTAAAGCATATTTTTCAGTTTTTAAGATACAATTGACTATTCTGAAAATAATTGTATGGGTCTTGGACTACCATTCACTATTCTTAAATGCATTTAACCTTATCTAAAGTATTTTTACGGTTTTTGAAGTACGAGTGAAAAAGGTGTAGAAAAAATAGTTCTATTATAAATTTAGTTTTTTGATTATTATGTGTTATCCGTCATAATTTGTAGGATGTTCTTGAGCAAGCCCATTTAGTCTTGTATATTTATCTGTCTCTGTCCAACAATCTGAACGAAATAAAGTAGGTACTAAATTTAGCGTCAGATAGACCCTTGGAAAGGGTATCAAAGGGTTGACTCTAACTTAAGTACCTACTTTATATCGATTATGAACATGCCTAAATTGTTTTAACCGTTTTAAACTGAAAGGAAAACCAGTTTCAACGTGAAGTATTAGAGAAAAAATCACTATCTAACAAATACTTCAACAAAATGCAGCCCTGAGTGATTAAACACAACCCTATCACGCGTGGTGAAAATCAAATGGAAATAAAAAAAGTTGTGCAAATGATGAAAATTTATATTAATTTGTTTCATTTATAACAGATTTGATTTTAGCTGCCCCAAAAAGGAGCATAAATGCAGAGTGCATAAGATTAATTCATTCATTCAAGATGCAACAAAAAAGGCCTTGGGTAGCAACTGCCGTATGGGGCGATTGTTATGGTACCCCCTGGGACATTGTATAGATGGAATAAAAAAGCCTCCGGCGGCAGCCACGATTACGTGCAGCTTGTAATGCTCCATCGCAACTTGTAGTTCATGGTTTTTGTTCACAATAACAATAGTCCTCATTTGCCAGGTACTGGAAATAACTATCCGGTTAGTAGTAAGTATTTCAACTTCGAAAAGTCCTAAGCCCCTGGTTCAATGAGGATTGGTTTTCCAGCTAATATTTAGACTGGACACTCCTAAAACAAAAACACATTAGTTTTTATATATAAGATGACTCATAGTTCATTAACACCGCACCTTGACATTAAAGCTACCAAGATAATCGTATATTACTATTAAATAAATAGTATAAATAAATATAAAACTGCAAGCAAAATATTTTCTTTATTTTGTTTTGGAAAATTACTAAGAATTTCAAATTCACCTCAATGTCCTCAACTAACAGGGGTGCTTTTTTGCGCAAAACTACTATTTAATAGCATCGTTCATAAAGAGCCGATCATCAATATGCATTTGTACGAAATTTTACAATATGGCCTTTAATATACATTTTTTATACTTCTTGTAGTGCAGTAAATTCATGATATTATATTAATTCATGGAATATATACATTAAATTCATTTTTTTTTCTTGAAATATTTCTAAAGTTTTTTTTGTTACTGAAATGCAACCATGCGTCCGCGAAATTCCATCCTACCATGGATTTCAACTCTGAAAATTTCACCTCCATGGAGAACTTTCACCACAGTGCAAATACTGGTTATACTGTGGTTGGGCTGATTTCTCAAAAGCGCTTTGTATATTATTGGTCAACTCAGTACGCACGAGTCGGAGCATGGCAAAATAATTGAATGGTAATCGCAGCCCAAAACAGAATACGAAATTACCGTTTTGGCCCGAACTTTTGTGTCAAAAGCAGTGGCAAAACAACAAACGCATAAAAACACGTGAGCAAACGATATACTTATTTTTCCTGGCTTTTTACTTGTTTTTCCACATTTTCTAAAGAGATTATCACAAAGCACTCACTAAATTTCTTTTCACAACTTTTCTAAAAAAATTAACTAAAACTCATTAAAACACGCAAACGAATTCCGTAGCTTTTCCACGAACTTTGCAAAGAATGTAAACAAGAAAACAAAAAGGGTGATAGTTTGAGTGATAAAAAATCAACAAAGCATGAAAGAACCGTTAGCCACAGCTGTCAATACAACCAGTAGTTATTGAGCCATGAGTCGGAGTTTGTCTATGCGGTCTATTACAATTTGCGCCCTCCTTTGATTGAGTTATTACCCTGCAGCGAAACCTCAAACTAGTCAGCAAAATACTACACCTTTTTCAGTTTATATTCAGAGAATTACAATTTATATTCAGATTTTTACAATTCATATTCAGAATTTTCATTTCATATTCAGAAAATTACATTTCATATTCAGAATTTCCATTTCATATTCAGAAAAGTACAATTTATATTCAGAATTTTCATTTGATATTCAGAAACTTACATTTCATATTCAGAAAATTACAATTCATATTCAGAATTAAAATTTCATCAGGGCTGTTTCTTTATTTTTGCGGTGCAGGCCAGATTTGATGTAACGAGTATATTGATTCGAAGGTTATATGGCATTCTCGCTAAGCTATATATCGTTCCTGGGCAAATTTTTTTGATATGTGGAGACCATTTTATCAAATTTACTGATTAATTACACGACGTGTTATCATTAATATTGTAATTATTTATTTTAATACAATTAAAAGATTGACATAAATGTTGTTATTATAGTGACAGAATGTAGCGAAATTCCAAGTAACAATTGTAATTTTTTACTTTAATACAATTAAAAGAGTGGCATGAATGTTGTTATCATAGTGACAGAATGTAGCAAAATTAAAAGTAAAATGTGTAATTACTCACCGGCTGGCATATCACGAAGCTCTAGAGCGTCAGCATGAAAAGTGAAGCAGTGCTGTGTTGCTCGAGCACAGTCTCCACCTGTAATGGCTATCTTGGCATCATCGATTTTGCTCTCCAGGTACTGCAGCCTCTGTTCTACCAGATCTGGACCTTGCACATTCGGCACATTCATACTGGCCTTAACAATAGATTTTATTTTCGACCAAATGGCCTCAACAGGGTTTAGCATGGGGGAATATGGTCCCAACCTGAGTACACTTGCCTGTCCATTGGAGGATTCGTTTACGGCTGCTTCAACGCTTGAATGACAGGGAGCATTGTCACATATGATGACTGTGTCACTCAGGTTGTTTCCAAGTTCCCGCCATTTTTCTAAAACTGTTGCTACCCAACGTCTGAAAGAGGCTGCAGTAAAAGAGCCTCGCTGCCTGTCCAAGGTTATCACTGACGATGCCGAGATAGCCCCTATCAGGTGGACGTTTGGTCCCCGGGATGCTGGCAACGCCTGCAGTGCCCGGTCGCCGCGCTTAGATCTGCCGCGCGATTGCCGACAGAATAAGTTAAAATTGGTTTCATCCAAGTAAATTAATTGTTTACCAGCCTGGACGAATGTGTTTAATTGAGACACGTAGTGTGCTCTTTTGGCCTTGTTTTCAGGTGAATTCATTGTGATTGAGTGGGTGTGTACTTTTTTAAGTGTGAACATTTTACCTTCAAGGTAATTATTTATTGTTGAAACTGCTACCGCTTTGTTGAATTTATTTAAAATTTCTGCCTGAATTTCGCGAAGAGTAATGCTGCAGTTTCGCTCGACCCAATGCAGCATTTCTTCGACCTGCTCTGGCTCTAATTTGCAGGGCTTTTTTCCACCAGCAGTCACTTTTTGCGGTCGTCCACTTAATACCCACGTGTGTGCCGTCTTGTAGGCAATTCCTAGCGACGCTGCTAGTGCGGGCCAATCTTCCCTCCTGTTTGAAGCATTGACAACTCTCTCGCGGTCCTGGGACGAGTGCGTCTTATATTTTCCACGCACAATATCCTCGGTACCTAACACAAAGAAAAAATTAAGGGGAATTATTTGATTTATTTATTTTTATTTTATTTTATTTCACCTTATTCTAATTTATATTGTTATATTGTTTTATTCACTGTGCGGCGGCACATAAGAAATGACAAAAATCGACGCATACCATTGCACTCGGAGGAGGTAGAACGAAAATGTTTTTTTTGATATCTCTTAATCGGTTTGCAAGCGGCACTACATACAGTGAAATCTACTTAAGTTTAAGCAGATTTCACAAATTTACTTCAGCGTCTGTGGTGGTCTGTGGGCTGCGTTACGTAGATTTTTTTTTGTTACAAACCGAAAGAAGCCCTTTATAATATTGTTTGTTTGTATGTGGGGGAGCCCGGAATGTGGGGAGCCCGGAACCGGGATACGTTATTGGCCCTTTTCTGAGATTATGAAAATTGTGATGAGTTCATTCCCTAAGAAAGATTCTTCATACGCAAGTCGCTTTAGTATGTTTGTACAAGTCATCTCTCTTGGTTTTCACGAATGATTTTAAATAAATAAATAATCACAATTGTTACTTTGAATTTCGCTACATTCTGTCACTATGATAAAAACTTGTATGTCACTCTTTTAATTGTATTAAAATAAATAATTACAATATTAATGATAGCACGTCGTGTAATTAATCAGTAAATTTGATAAATGGTCTCCACAGGAACGATATAGAGCTTACCGAGAATGCCATATACCAACCTTCGAATCAATATACTCGTTACATCAAATCTGGCCTGCACCGCAAAAATAGAGAAACAGCCCTGATGAAATTTTAATTCTGAATATGAACTGTAATTCTGAACGATATAGAGCTTACCGAGAATGCCATATACCAACCTTCGAATCAATATACTCGTTACATCAAATCTGGCCTGCACCGCAAAAATAGAGAAACAGCCCTGATGAAATTTTAATTCTGAATATGAATTGTAATTTTCTGAATATGAAATGTAATTTTCTGAATATGAATTGTAGCTTTCTGAATATGAAATAGCAATTCTGAATATGAAATGTAATTTTCTGAATATGAAATGGAAATTCTGAATATGAAATGTATTTTTCTGAATATGAAATGAAAATTCTGAATATGAATTGTAATTTTCTGAATATGAAATGAAAATTCTGAATATGAATTGTAATTCTCTGAATATGAAATGAAAATTCTGAATATGAAATGTAATTTTCTGAATATAAAATGAAAATTCTGAATATGAATTGTAATTCTCTGAATATAAACTGGAAAAGGTGTAGTATACAACTATAATTTTCTGTCTGAATTCATACTAGTCAGGAAATTGTTATGGTTTTACGCATCTAAAATGGAGCAGTAAGGAAGGCGGGCGGCATGATTTCGAGGTGCACTGTGGCTAGTCATTGTCGGCTGGGGTGGGTTCTTGCCAACCTTACTGTCCTGCGCCATAAACAGAAAAATTCCTATCATGCCTATCAAACGCAGAAACAACACTGAAAACGAACATCCGGTTAAACCCGGATGCCACGGACAACCCGTTAAAATTCAAAAATTCAAGAAAAGACAACAAATGAGGCCGGTTAAATTCAAATTCAAAAGAAACTTAACTGGCAACTCAAAGGCAATACAAAATTTTAAAATAACGAAAACTAACTGAAAATTTGAAAAGTTTAAAAACACGAAAAAAAACCGTTTAAGTCAGAAAAGTAACCGAAAACTAACTGAAAGACACCCTCGTGAAGGGTGGATACCTTGCCGCGGTACGAGGGCTTAAGTCGATAGCCACAGGGCTACGCTGCCCTTGTGATCATAGCTCCGTACGGCACTTCATCACGAGAGCAGCCTAGCCTCTCTGGCGCGACGACAAAGATCTTCCCCCTCCCAATCCAGGGTGTTATGCGAAACCGTGCCCATTGGACGTTTGCAGCCGGGAGGCAAATCGTGGCTGTATTTGAACGGAGCCTCTCTGATACCGGGTCGCCTCAGAGAGTAAGCATGGCCTTACCGCGGTACGGGGCTCTGCCGCGGCGGACGACACGTTTTCCCCTACTCTTCCCTTGACCCTAAGCTGGCCGTGTCCGGCGATGGGTCGTACGAACAAGATGAACTCAAATTATCCAAATAAAAACGATAAACCTAAAAAACAAACAACGCCGAATTTCACTCCTCAGCAAAGGAGAGCTATGGAGGAACAGGCGAGAAAGCTACAACAACGCCGGAGGACAACCTCCGTTCCACAATCAAGGGGGGATCGACAGCGATGGCAACTACGAGTCGGTCAACCAACCCTCTATCGACTAAGATTGACTTGATGGGAGCTAGCACCAGTGCGGTTGCCAACGCAACTAAGCGGACAACGGCAGATGCTAAACTCCCATCAACCGCTGATATGAAAACCAGTATCTTCACGTCTGTGGCAGCGGTCTCACGACCTGGCCTCGGAGTTTCGAAGGAGAAGGAAGCTGCAACTGAGATTTCGGCAAGGAGAGCGACCGCGATGGCAACTACGGGTCCGCACTCCCAGGAGACATCTCCCCGCCGCTTCACATACCACGAGAAAAGATTGGCTGCAAAGATCCTGAAGAGGTATGAAGGGGTACCGCAGGAATCGCTGTCGCCGAATTCCAGTAAATCGGTAGAGCTAGCGAAAGCTGTGATACCGGAGTTCCAAAATTCTTACATGCCAAAGAGGTTAAAAGTTAACCCTTTCAAGCGCCAGAGATCGGACCTGGAGTTGAATCCCCCTCCCAAGCGGCATCAGAATACCCCTGGAGCGGGCAAACTAAGCTTTGCTGAGGTAACCAAGGACAGGATCCTTATAGGCGTCCTTGACCGAGGCAATGACCGCCTGGCCATCCCTAAGGACCGGTGGCGTTACGTGCGAAATGAACTCGGCAACATTCTTCTCAATGTTGCTCCAGAGTTTCCGGGTAGTTCGGCGCGAGTAACGGATGCGGGTTGGCACCAGGGTCAGATTAAATTGCTCGCATGCGAGGATGCAAAAACCGTAGCACTGTACAAGGCAGCAGCTGCTAAGCTGGGTGAAGTCTACAAGGGCGCAAAGATAGAGGTCGTCGACTGGAAGGACATTCCAGCTCGTCCAAGGGCAAGGGCGTGGATTCCGGCCATCCCTGACGAACCCGAGAGAATTCTCGGGATGCTACGGCTAATGAATCCGTCCCTTCCAACGCATGACTGGAGTGTCAATCTGGTCGGGGATGCGGTAGGGCCCGACAGACAGGTGGTGTTCACCATGAATAAAGAGTCAATCGAGCCCCTCAAAAGGTGCAATGGCCTAGTACACTACAGCGTAGGCCAGATCGTTATCCACGTATATCGTGGTGATGCTCATCGCGCTGCCTTCTCGGCTGCTCCGGGGGAACCGGAAAACGAATTACCAGAAGAGGAAGCGGAGGATTCCGATGCGGAAAGCATGTTATCCGCCACGTCCCTTGGCGATAGTGCTGTGAACAACTCGGAGATGGAGGACAGCCTACAGGACGAGGAAGCCCTCGACGTCACGGTGGTAGCAGCCAACGCTGAGCGATTAACATCTAACGCTACAGACAGCAAGACTCCTGCAACGCCATATCGGGCAGTTAATCGGAACAACTCGTCGTTGATAGGCAACCTCCGGGATGGGGCAAACCTCGACGATATGGGGACGGCAGGGAAGTCTGTGCGCTCTCATGTTGGTGGTGCTTCAGATTAATCTGCACAAATCTAAAGTAGCTTCGGCTGCTTTAAGTAGTCGTCTTTCTAAAGGCGACGTGGATGTGGTCCTCATCCAAGAACCCTGGGTCAATAGCTCGAGAATCTGCGGATTGGGGACTAAGGGCTTCAAGCTCATTCGAGCCAGCGAGGAGAGCAAAGTCAGAACGTGTATTTTGGTCAAGTCTGAGTTGAACTCCTTTCTCCTACCTAACTACACCAATGGTGATATTACCGCTATCAGTCTAACGGTCGACAGCACCCGCCTGACGGTGGCGTCGGTCTATATGCCCTACGACGCCGAAGAACCCCCACCACAAATGGAGGTGAAAGACCTGGTGTCAAATTTCTGCACGGGTAATCTTATTATTGGAGCGGACGCTAATGCTCACCATGTCCAATGGGGGAGCTCCGACATCAATGCCAGGGGCGAGTCTCTGTTTGATTACCTCTTAACAACCAACCTGGTGATTTGCAACGTGGGTAATGAGCCTACTTTTATCACTAAGACCCGCAGGGAGGTCATAGACCTCACTCTCTGTAGTGAAGGCGCTTATGAGTGGGTCAGAAAATGGCGGGTTCTGGAAGAACATTCTTTCTCCGACCACCGTTACATAGAAATGGTTTTAGACTTTATTGTAGAACAACCAATCATGAAGCGCAATCCATGTAACACTGATTGGCAGTTACACAATGAAATATTAGACAGAGACCTCCCAGTACTGCCCTCACAAGCCCCCTCATCAGTAGAGGAGCTGGAGGATCTTGTTACTACATTTACATCGGCGCTCTCAAATGCTCTAGGACACAGGCCACATTGGTGGTCCTACGATTTGGACTCGCTCCGAATATCATGCCGGAAACAATTTAACAAGGCCAAGAGCTTCGGCTCTGAGCCTCATTGGCACGAATATAAAGCTAAACTAAGGGCCTACAAAAAAGCTCTGAGACAGGCGAAGAGAACCTCGTGGAGAAATTTCTGCACTGGCGTCGAAAAGGTCGACGACACAGCGAGACTTAGACGAGTCCTCTCGAAAAGTCAAACAACCATCAGCTATTTGCGAAAGCCTGACGGATCCTGGACCAGCACGGAAGAGGAAACCCTTGAGCTGCTCTTGAATACACATTTTCCGGGGAATCTGCATGATGCACCACTAGCACCTGCAACAAACCTGGCAGTAAATATACCCATCACTGAGGAAAGAGTAAGGTGGGCAGTTAAGAGCTTTGAACCGTATAAGGCTGCCGGGCCGGACGGGATTATCCCCGCGCAGCTTATAAACACGTTGGAGACATCAGCTAAATGGCTGGTATTTCTCTTCACAGCCTGCCTGGCTCTCAACCACATTCCGGGCTCCTGGAGAAGCGCCACGGTAGTGTTTATCCCTAAGGCGGGGAAGGCATCCCACTACGAGCCAAAAGACTACAGACCGATCAGTCTCTCGTCCTTTGTACTAAAAACCTTTGAGAGGATATTAAGCGACTACCTCTTAACGACTATTGATAGCAACCTTATCTCTAGCTATCAGCATGCATACACCAAGGGTAAATCAACAGAAACCGCTCTGCACAGCCTAGTGTCTGTCATTGAGAAATCGCTGTGTGAAAAGGACTACTGTCTCCTGGCCCTCCTAGACATTGAGGGGGCTTTCAACAATATAAGCCCGGAGGCTATCAACTCCGCTCTAACTAATCTGGGCGTAGATAGACCTCTAACTGGTTTAATTGACCAACTTTTAATGGGAAGGAAAATAGCTTCTTCACTTGGTACGGTTGAGTTATCACGCTATGTCACAAGGGGAACACCCCAGGGTGGTGTTCTTTCCCCGCTTTTATGGAACCTCACAGTCAACTCGTTGCTACGTGACACAAGCTGGGGGGGGGCGGGAAGATAGTGGCATACGCAGACGATTTAGCTTTTGCATTCAGAGGCAAGTTCCCACAAACTCTGTGTGACCTGATGCAAGTAGCACTGCGAGAAGTTTCGACGTGGTCCTCTCGCTGCGGACTTAGTATCAACCCAGGGAAGGTGGAACTTGTCCTCTTCACCAACCGGTACAAAATACCGCCACTAAGCCTACCAGAACTAGATGGCACGCGCCTGGGCTTGTCGGATAAGGCCAAGTTTCTAGGCATAGTTCTGGACAGGAAATTGAATTGGAAGGAGAATGTTCTTCAGCGCCAGAAGAAAGCTTGCATCGCTCTTTACACCTGCAAAAGAGCCATTGGCAAAAAATGGGGGCTCAGCCCTAGAGTATGCAGTTGGATCTACACGGCCATCATTCGCCCAATCATGCTTTATGGAGTCTTCGTATGGTGGCCTGCGCTGAGCAAGGCAACATACCTGAATCTGTTGCGGAAAGTCCATAGATCCAATATGATCTGTATAAGCGGTGCGCTAAGGACAACGCCCAACGAAGCCCTCCAGGTCATTCTGGGCATTTTGCCACTTGATCTGGAAGGGTTTCGGTCAGCGGCGGCATCAGCTCTGCGCCTAAGAGAAACCTCCAGTTGGGCTGCGGGTACTATTGGACACTCCAGTATTCTGGAATCTTACAGCTTTCTCCCTCTAAGCACAGATCGTTGTGCGACTACTACAGTCGGGGATAGCTGTTTCAAAATAAACATTCCCAGCAGAGAAGACTCGGAGAGGACGGATTGGTGTCCCGGAACAAATGGTGGCACTTCCATATACGCCGACGGCTCGAAGTTGGACGGCAGAGTTGGAGGAGGCGTTTATTCAAGGGATTTGGACCTTGAGCTCTCCTTCAGACTACCTGATCATTGTAGCGTCTTCCAGGCGGAAGTCTCGGCAATCCTGGACGCCGCGGCCTGGTTAAGCAAACGTGTTATCGGAGAAGATATCGCTATTTTCAGCGATAGCCAAGCGGCCATCAAATCCCTTGGCTCATACACGTTCAACTCTGAACTGACGCTCAGCTGTCGTCGATCTCTTCAGGAGATGGCCCAACAGAACCGCGTAAGCCTCATATGGGTCCCGGGACATAGGGACATTGAGGGAAACTGTAAGGCAGACGAGCTTGCCAGGCAGGGCACGACCAAGCAGGTTCTTCAGGATAAAGAGCGCTTAGGTATGCCGTTTGCCACATGCAAACTAATGCTGAAGGAGCACACACTCCGTCAAGCCAACGAAAGATGGCTGCAATCCCCAGGGTGTCGCATATCGAAACAAACCTGGCCAAAATGGGATCTTAAAAGGTCTAGACGCATTTATGCCCTAACTAGGAGGGAAATCTGCATATTGATAGGGGTATTAACCGGTCACTGCCTCATTGGTAGGCATGCAGAAAGGCTAGGTGTGCCCTACCGACGATGCTGCAGGAGTTGCAAAGATGATGAGGAGGAGGAAACAGTGGATCACCTCATCTGCAACTGTCCGGCTTTAAGCGGCGCGAGAACGCGCTTTTTGGGAGTTCCGTTCCTGGATAGCCTAAGCCAGATCGCGGAACTGGACATAAAGGACTTGATGGGCTTCATAAAGTCATCTAAGTGGTTCGAGGAGGAGTAACGGTGTCGGTTTAGGAGTGTCAGTCCCGGGACTCTGCTATGTGGAAAATCCCAACAACTCAGGGATTTCCCATATGGCTGGGTCCCGGGACTGACTTTCCTTGTGTTGGTGGTATCACAACGGGCCTTTCAAAACTGGCCTAAGTGTGCCTCTGTGGCAGCCACTTGAACCTAACCTAACTGAAAGACAAAACTTGAATTTAAAATTGAAAATCAAAAATAACTGAAAACTAACCAAAATTTGAACTTAAAGGAGCCGGAAACGACCGGCTACAACGGCTGAAAAAAAAAAAAATAAGGCCGAACAACATAGGGGGCGCGGGGTGTTGTTGCAGCGCCCGGTGCTTGGCCCACCCTCGTCCATGGCCATCGAAGCACCTGATTTCGATGGCCCCTTATTTAAAATACCTATACCTTCTAAATAATAAGGAACATCAGCATTCCCATTTTAATCAACAAATTTTATTCAAAATTCATATTATACGCTTAGCCCTGATATATTAATTTTCTTAACTACATGATAAGTTTTTTTAAGTTAAGACTAATGTAATTACGTGGTGGAAACCAACCAGAATGAAAAAAGGTACAAACTAGAAAAAAAAATAGAAAAAAATTATTAGCCTAACTATACATGTAGCTTTACTACTAACCTTAGGTAGGTAGGTGGTAGGTGGAATGGCTGCGACAAAGTCGCCCAATTAGCTTTAAAAGCCGTTTTGATGCCATAAAACTCGTAGAAACCTACTGCCGTGAGTATATGCTACAACCACCCAGAGCTGTTTATAAACTCCAGGATGCTTGGGATCCCTAATTCGGACACTCTCCCTAGATTTTCCAAAAAAGGGGTCCCAAACACTTTCAGTCGTGTTCTGGCTAGACCGGGGCACTTACACAGTAAGTGCTCAACGGTCTCTTTTTCATTAATGTCTTTACAGCTTCTGCAGTGGTCATTATGCGGAATACCCAGTTTTTCCGCATGCGTACCTATCGTCCAGTGGCCCGTGCAGACTGCTACAAGCTTGTAGGTGTCTACTCTGGACCTGCTTAGAAGTCCCCTTGTCCTCTTCTCGCTGTAGTTCGGCCAAGTGGCTCTCGATATTGCACATGTAGTAGTAGCTTTCCACTTCCGCTGCGCTTCATTGAGAAAATATTTTTGGAGATTCCCCTTGGCTACTGCCAGGGGTACCCCAATTTCCAGTCTAGATATCTCTTCGCTCTCTGCTGATGAGCCTGCCCGTGCTAGCTCATCAGCCCTCTCATTACCCTCGATCCCTTTATGACCCGGGACCCAGATAATGGATATTTCTAAAACCTCAGCTAACGTAGCCAAAATTTGTTTACATGCATGAACTGCATTAGAGCTTGTGTATGGCGATGCGATTGCCTTTATCGCCGCCTGGCTGTCGGTGAAGATAGCCACTTTCCCAGTAGTGTTCCTTTGCTCAAGCAATTTGCACGCCTGAACAATCGCAAGAACCTCTGCCTGAAACACACTGCTATACGACGGGAGTCTGAATGCTTCTGAAATATTCAGACCTGCCGAGAATACGCCGGCTCCCACCCCCGAATCCATCTTGGATCCGTCTGTATACACTTCAAAGTTGCTATTCGTTGTGACCCTGCCCTTTTTCCACTCATTCCTACTTGGAAGGACCGTGGTGGCATTCCTCTCAAACTTCAGTTTGTGAGGATAGTAGTCTATTGCGCTATTAACTATTCCCTCTGGGAGGGTGTTAAGGATACTACTGTGCCCATGCTGAGTATCCTTCCAGCACCCAGCCTCCCTGAGTCTCAGTGCGGTTTGTGCCGATGTAGAAAGTATATATAAGTCAATTGGAAGTAGGTTCAAAATAGGATCCAGAGCCGCAGTGGGGCAGGTGCGCAAGGCCCCGGTTGCGCCGACGCACGCAGTGCGCTGTACCCTCTGCAAGCTGGCGAGATTGTAGTTCTTACGAAGAGCTTCCCACCACACCACCGAGCCGTAGGTCAGCACAGGCCGGACCACCGCCTCGTACAGCCACAGCACCATCTTCGGCTTTAGACCCCATTTTTTACCAAACATCGATTTGCAAGCGTAGAAGGCGATACATGCCTTCCGCACCCGCTCCTCGATGCACTCCTTCCAATTTAGCTTGCAATCAATTATCAGCCCCAGGTACTTGGTTCTGGTAGATAGAGTTAGTTGCTGACCATTCAGCATCGGTAGTTCGAACGTAGGTGGCTTGTACTTCCTCGTAAAGAGAAGAAGCTCCGTTTTGTCCGGATTCAGCCCTAGGCCACACTCTTGTGCCCACCTACTTAGCTTTGCCAACGTTCTTCCCATGATCTCGCTCATCACGGAAGGGAAGGGACCCGAGACAAGGATCGCCACGTCGTCGGCATACGCCACAACCTTTACTCCATTTGTACTGAGTTTTAATAGAATATCGTTCATAGTAAGGAGCCATAGCAGAGGCGAAAGAACCCCCCCCTGTGGTGTTCCTCTACAAATCTGTTTGCTAGCTTTTGCTCCACCCATCTCTGTTGTTATTTCACGATTTAGAAGTAGGCATGAGATCCAGTTCCGTATTGGTTCTTCCACCCCTAACCCAACCAGCGCCGTTGATATTGCTGAAGCTTTCACGTTGTTAAAAGCACCTTCCACATCAACAAACGCTGCTAGAGTGAATTCTTTATATAGAAGGGACTTCTCCACTGTTCGCACTACTTCATGCAGCGCAGTCTCCGTGGATTTCCCCCTTAAGTAAGCATGCTGCGCACCGGACAGAGGGGACCCCTCCAGGAGTTCCCGTATGTGTATGTCCAGCAGCCTCTCAAACGTTTTTAGCACGAAGGAAGTGAGACTTATTGGTCGAAAATCTTTGGCCACTTCGTGCCCTCTTCTTCCTGACTTTGGAATGAAAACCACCCTTGTTTTCCTCCATGTGTCCGGAATGTGATTAAAAGAAATGCAGGCCGTAAAGATCTCCTTTAACTCCTTAACCAGAGGTATCTGAGTCTTCTGCAGCATGATAGGGAGTATACCATCTACTCCCGGTGACTTAAATGGTGAGAAGCTATTTATTGCCCAGGCAATTTTGTCTTCTGCTA
Organism: Campiglossa producta; assembly: GCA_964058755.1. NCBI lineage: Eukaryota > Metazoa > Arthropoda > Insecta > Diptera > Tephritidae > Campiglossa > Campiglossa producta. The sequence continues at coordinate 29,318,473 of CAXKVI010000004.1, forward strand.
AGAGTTTGCTTATCAGCTCACTAGGTGCCTCCCGTTGCGCCTTTTCTCCCCTTTGCTCCGTCCCTACAGGGTCGTCTGGGAAGTGAGCCTCAATCAGGATATCTAGGGTTTCCGCTGATGATCCCGCCCAAGTGCCATCAGCGCGCTTTACAAAGGTTCTGTTGGAGTGCCCCCTGGCAAGTATTTTCCCGAGCCTTGCTGAGTCCTTCGTGGACTCGATAGATTCGCAATGCTCCTGCCAGGACTTCGCCGTTGCAACACGTACGGCTTTCTTAAAATCCCTCCGGGCGTTCCTGTACTCCTGGAAGTCTTTCTTGGCATAGCAATCATTGAAGACCTTCCTCATCTTCGACCTTAGTTCGCTAAGATTTTTGTCCCACCACGGGGGGAAGGTCTTCTTGCTTCTAGTTATTGGGCAGGAAGCCTTATAGGCAACCTGGAAACTTTTTTCCAGAGACCTAACTCGGTCGTCCAGAGTTTCTGTCGAATGTATCTGTGTCTTCTTCCTACCGAGCCTATCACTGACTATCTTTTCAAATAGACCCCACGAGGTTCGTTTAGGATTTCTGTGCGGTTGTTTTATCTCTCCCTCCCAGTCAATATCAAAAAGGATCATTCGATGATCCGACATGGAGGTCTTTTGCGAAACCTCCCAGTTCCTTATCGAAGGTTCCTGGGAGTCAGATGCTATTGTAATATCAAGGACTTCTTCCCACCCGGCGAAGTTTACTGACCCCGGAAAAACAAAGGTGGGAGAGCTTCCCCTGTTACATATACATAATTTATTTGCTAATAGAAATTCAAAAAGAGACTCACCCCGTTCGTTTATTTCGCTGCTCCCCCATAACGCATGCCTTGCGTTGGCGTCGCAGCCCATCAGGATCCTCTCATTTTTTTGCTTGGTGAGCAGCTGTACCTCCTCGGGAGGTGCCGGCCGATCGTGAGCCATGTACGGAGAGGCGACCGTTAACCTGCGTCCGCCCCTTGACTCAATCCTGACCACCGCCAAATCAAATGTGCTGAAATTAGGTAAAAAAAAAGCATTAATAGTATCCCTAACGAGGATGCATGCCCTCGGCTTACCTTCTCCTGGTGTATAAAATAAGTTGTAGCCTCTGGTACTTAGGCCCCTGACTTTGGAGCGCCATACCCAAGGCTCCTGCACCAAGCAGATGTCAATATCTTCTTCCCTCAGGAGAACCAGCAGGTTATCCGAGGCACATCTGGCATGCTGCAGATTAATCTGCGCCACCCTAATCATCGGACCGAGGGGACGCACCCGCTTGACTGTCGGGGTTCGACAATGCATCAGCCCCGGCTGATGCTGCCAGCCTAAGCTCCTCTAGGAGCTTATTGGCATCGTCGACCTCCTCCAGATTGTTATCCGGTGCTACCGCCGCTGGGAAAACTTTAACTCTGGCGTGCCTGACGCCATAAACTAACTTGCCTCCCCTCTTTTCGAGTTCCCCTAGGCACTCGTTGTTTATGAGCAGTAGCACCGGGTGGCTACTCTTCTGCTTCTCCTCTATTCTTAGCAGCTCCCAGTCGTCCATCGGGACGCCCGAGTTCTGCATCTTCAGACACTGGATGATGTTCTTCTCATCCAGTTTCATATTCGGCATGTTCGGCAACCAAACACGCGCACGGGGCCTCCGGGGAATTTCCGAAGCACTGATGATCTTCAGAGTAAGACCATCATAGGCGTTGCTAATCTTAGCAATGCCTCTCTCGAGAAAGTCCCTGGAAAACCCGTCCGCGCACTTTATCACCCTACAGCCGCGGCATACCTCTTCACAGTTGAAGGCGGGGACCGGGGTTCGGTTCTCCATCAGGTGTTGGACGACCATCTCAGATAGTCGTCCCTCTATGGAGTTCCAAACCGCCAGTACTCGCCTCCCATTAGCCCCGTCAGCATCAACCAGTGCAACCTGGAGGCAGTGTACGAAAATAAACTTTATTGTACGGTACTATTTCGTTTTGTTTATTACTTTCATAGTTCAGTACAAAACAAAATCCAAAAGCTGAGTTCACTTTGAAAACTGTAAAATACATTTTTTGAAATTTACATCCAAAATAAAAAACAAAATAAAAAAAAATATTTTGTTCTCTATGAACATACATTCAAACACTTATATTTTTCTTCAATCAATTGAAACGTTTGTGTTTATAAATTTTTTTTTGTTGGAATTGTCACAAACAAAAAGCAAACGTTTCCAAAAAGTAATAAACTGTACAAAACTTAAATGACATGCTACTCGATGAGGAAATGAAAAGTATTTTGTACAGTTTATTTTCGTGCCCTGCCTGGAGGTGATCCCGGACCACCTCACTATAGGCGTTCCTGGCCAATGCTGCAGCACTAGTGGAAGGGCCATCATACTGCTGGTACCTGCCCCTCTTGCCATTTCCCTCGTTCACCTCCAGTGAACGATTGCGCTTCGAGCGCGACTTAGTTTTTTGCTGCTGTGGCTGTGCAACGGGTTTGTTTGCAAGGGCGGTCTCGTACTCCTTGACCACTGCCTCGCACCAAACCTTGTCCACGGCGTCCCTCTCATGCGCCTTGCCACTCTCCTCATTTTTTTTAATCTTGGCTAGAATATACTGAGCCCTAAGGTATCTAGCCTTCTCTAGGCACCCTGAGGACTTCTTCGATTTCTTTTTGGGGCCCACTTTGGCTGGTGCGCCCCTATTTGACTGATTCGGGACGACAGGGGTACTATGGCTGGTACCCTCGCCGTCCTTTGCTTGGGCGCTCCCCTGGCTGCTGGCCAGGAGCTCGTCCTCAGAGAGCGATCCCAGATCGCTCTCTTCCCCACTCTTCCTTTTTTTATTTTCTTTTGCTTTCTCCATACAATTCCCACGAGTAAACTGGAAGGGGTTGGTCCACCCCGGCATAGCCAGTGTACCGGGGTAAGGCACTTATACAACCGACCTTGCCCGGGCATCGGAGGGGACCGTAAGCGATCAGCTATTCGATATACACCCGCTGACCATTCAGCCATCGGCACGGTGCCTACACACCTTGGCTTAGGGTGGCGTTGACGCGGATCTCCCCACATATCATACATCAGCCGGCGTTGTGCACTTATGTGCACTCTGCCCGAGGTTGCATGAGATGTAAGGTCTTCCTCTTTGTTCATTCCGCATTGGGGCCCGTCCCTCCAGGAGTGATCCCAATAAAGAATTTAAGCCCCTTCGCCACGGCAAGGCGGCCAACAATGAAGGGGACTACTAACCTTACTTTTGTCGACTTTATTTAATAACCTTAATTATTTAATTAATTACGTTTTTATTTATCTAACTTTGTTGTTTATTAATTTAGTTATTTATTCAATTATGTTATCTATTTATTTAGTTAAGTGATTTGTTTTAAGTATACTTCTTTGAATATCGTATTATTATATTCATTCTTTATTGGTGGCCTTTTATTTTATTATGTTTTATTTATTTTATTTCATTTAAAAAAAAAACTTTTCGTTTACGTATGATTATTATTTTAATGTTTTGTTTTTTTCTAAGCTTTGGTTTTTATTTTTTTTTTTTTAATTTCCCCTTCTTTTCTCTTCTCTTCACTATTTTCCTTATTTTTCTATTATTATCATTATTTTTTTTTGAAGTTTCAAAATATTATTTTCCCCTTATGTCTATTTTGATTTTATAATTAACTCCCTTATGTTTTCTTTACAGCAAAATTTTACTTCTTTTCCTGTCTTATGTTTACATTTTATTTTGCTTTTACTATTTTATGCTTATTTCAGTTACGTATATGTATGTCCCTACTTATTTAAATTTAGGTGCTTTCACCTATACCGTACTTACATATTTCTCTAATCTAATCAAAATTTTATTCCCAAAACATCTTTATTTTCTTATTACTTATTTACTCTACCCTTAACCTCCCTATCCTTATTTTATATTCCCTACTCTTTAGTGGTTATTGTTGGCGCTGCTGTGCGTTGTTGTATTTGTTGTTGTTGTTGCGCGTTAGCTGCGCGCTGTTGTGTTTGTTGTTGTTGTTGCGCGTTAGCTGCGCGCTGTTGTTTTTACAGGCGCTGGCTGCGCTACATGTTGCTGATGCTTCGTTGTGCCGGTAGTTGTTGCTGACGTTGGCGCTAGCTGCGCTGTTGGTATGCGTGGTTGTTGTTGTTGTTGGTCGCGCTTATATGCGCCTGGTTATTGTGTTGTTGCCGATGCATTGGGCCTTTGGCCAGGCGACCCCACTCATGTTGTTATTGTGCAGTGGACCTATATTGAGGCGGCCTCACTGTGGCTGTTTTAGCTGATGTCGTTGTATCTGTTGTTGTTGTTGCGCATTGGCTGCGTATGCTGTTAGCACTGTTTGTTGTTAGCGCTCAGTTGCGCTACTTGCGCTTCGTTGTTGTGGGTGGTTGTTGCTGGCGTTTATATGCGCCTTATTGTTGTTAGCGCTTATATGCGCGCTGTTACTGTTGTTGGCGCTTATGTTCGCCTTGTTGTGGTTGTTGGCGCGTTTGCGCATATATGCTGTTGTTAGCGCTGTTGTTGTTATGCCCCAATTTTTACGGGCGCCTGCTGGTTTTCGCGCTAGCGCGTTGTTTTACGAGCGCCTGTCTTAACGCGCGCCTGTTGGGATTGTTGTTGTTGTAACGATGTGTAGTCCTGCCCAACGCGTATTTTTCCTTAACCTAATTGTCATCAATATCTTCTAACGGGAGTCCAAGGAAACTAGCAGTTTCAATAGGATTGGACCAAAGAGAGCTGGGTGTTAGAAGAGTGGGCTCAAATGAGCAAGAAAATAAGTGATTGGTATTGTGGGGGGACGAGCCGCATGCCGGACATACATTCGGCACATCAGGGTTCAGTCTAGATATGTAGGAGTTTTACCTACTACAATATCCAGAGCGTAATTGAGCCAGAGTGACCCTTGTCTCTCGAGGAAGATGACGCTCCTCTTCAGAAATGCCAGGTGTTGCGGCATGTAAGACATTGTTTAGCGGACAGAGCGCAGAGTAATGGCCAACAGACGTTGTATGGATATGCCCCAAGGCCTGTTTGTGCACCTGTAGATCAAACGGCGTTGTTATATAGTGACGGATCTCATCAAAATGTTTACGTAGATGCGACCTTATGGTCCTAGGAGGCGGAATGAGTTCAAGCAGTTGTCTACCGGGATGCTGTGGTTTACAGCAGTTCAGTAGGTACTGCTTGTTTAGCATTTCATTATGCTCCCTAACTGGAAGCATTTCCACCTCATTATGTATATGAGATATAGGTGACATAAGGACGCACCCCGTAGCGGTTCTGAGCGCGGTGTTTTGACAGGCCTGAAGCTGATTCCAGTGAACGTCTGCAAGCCCCGGCGACCATATCGGCGACGCATAGTTCAGGATCGGCCGACCAATTGCCTTGTACGTTACCAACAACGTTTCTTTGTCTTTACCCCAAGTAATGCCGGCTAGTGACTTGAGGATTTTGTTGCGGCTCTGTAATTTTGAGACAATTGCAGCTGAATGGGCAGCGAAAGTGTGCATGGTGTCAAAAGTCACTCCTAAAATTTTTGGGTGAGCGACAGTAGGTATTTTATGATCACCTACATAGATTTCTAATTCCATGCCAACCTGCGCCGTCCACGTCGTGAATAAGGTCGCCGAAGACTTTGTTGGCGACAATGTCAAGGTTCGGGCAGTGAAGAACTCGACTAGAGAGGGGAGATAACCATTTATTTTGGAGCACAGCTCATCAACGGAAGTACCAGTTGCCAATATCGTGCAATCGTCTGCGTAAGAAACAATCGTAACTTCTTCTGGTGGAGGAGGAAGCTTCGAAATATAGAAGTTAAACAATAACGGGGAGAGGACACCACCCTGTGGTACCCCTTGTTTTATCTTCCTGGCTTTAGATTTTTTTTTTCTAAATACAACAGACGACCGACGACCACTGAGATAATTGGCGGTCCAACGCTTTAGACAGGGGGGGAGTGACGAGTCTTCCAAATCAGCTACAAGTTGCCCATGATTTACTGTGTCAAAAGCTTGACTCAAATCAAGTGCAACTAGAACCGTCCTGTCATTAGGCCTATTTTGATTAAGACCGTCAGTTATCTGAGTGTTTATGACATTTAGAGCAGATGTTGTGCTCCTACCTTTCCTGAAGCCATGTTGGTGCTCGGCTAACATCAAGTGTGATGTGTAGAGCGGGAGTAGGACCGCCTCAAGTGTCTTTACTACTGGCGAGAGGAGTGATATCGGGCGATATGACTCCCCAACGTTAGCTGGCTTGCCAGGCTTTAGTAGTGGGATCACAGTTGCCTGCTTCCATTTGTCGGGTATGACAGCTGTGATCAGAGACAAATTGAAGACGGCCGTTAAATATTTGACTCCCGCTAGGCCGATGTGTTTTAGATGCACCATGGCTATGCCATCAGGGCCGATGGCTTTGGAGTTTTTGGCCTTCCGGATGGCCTCTTGAACCTCTGTAGCGGTGATGGGAACGGGGGCATAGTTTTTGTGTTTATGCGCACGCCTGAAGATTCCACGTCTAGCCCTGTCTTGCGCAGGGTGTGGGACATATTGTCGACAAAAAGCCTGTGCACATTTCCTAGGGTCATTTATTGTCTTGTCACCAAAGGTGATGTCGACATTTTTTGGTGGACCCGAAGGATTCGACAAGGACTTGACGGTGGACCATAATTTCCCAACACCGGTAGAGAGGTTACAAGACCTGAGGTGCTCCTCCCATTTGGTTTGTTTGTGTTCGTTAACCAGCCTTCTGATTTCCACGTTGAGATCACCGATCTGTGGGTCAGATGGATCGATGTTGCGTATGAGGTCACGTTCGTTGGCCAAGGCTGCGGCCTCAGCTGGGAAGTTAGGCCTAATATCTTTTATCCTACCAGCTGGTATGAAACGGGCTGTAGCCTTTTTAATGACCTCACGTATGTTGCGCTCGCCAACGTGTACGTCAGTGGGAATGGGAAGATCACCAAAGGAGCTCTCCGTGAATTCCAAAAAGCCGACCCAATTGGCCTTTTTGAAATTCACGTAAGTTCGTTTCTCCGACGTGATAAAATCCGTGGCACGATCGACAGACAGGATGATAGGCAGGTGGTCGGATGACAGGGCCACCATAGGTTGCCAGTTGATGCTGTTAATTAACCCCGGGCTAACAATAGTTAGTTCCGGGGAGCTACTGCAGTTAACAGCCATCCTAGTTGAGGAGTCTCCGTTCACAGTACAGAAAGAGGAGTTATCAATTTGCTCGGCTAATTCCCGTCCTCTGCCGTCCACCGAAAGGTGTGAATGCCACATATCATGATGGGCATTAAAATCGCCCATGATGATACGGTTATCGCCACAAAGAAACGCCCTAAGGTCAGGACGATAACTTCTGGGGCAGCAGGTGACGGGAGGAATGTATATATTGATTAGCTCGAGATCAACGCCACCAGCTTGTATAACTATACCTTGACACTCTAAAGGTAAGTCACTTTGGTCAGTGTTGATATCAAATTCCCTATACTGCACCGTATGGTGTACAAGGAACGCGAGACCACCTCCGCCGTCTGTACGATCATGCCGGAGTACGTGGTAGCCTCCACTCGCTCGGAGATTCGAGTGGGGGCCAAGTTTTGTCTCCTGGATTGCAGCAATTTTGATTTTATGTAGCTGCATAAATGTGGTTATCTCCGCAATCTTGCCGGTCAAGCCGTTGCAGTTAAATTGCAACAATTTAAATTGCGAAGGAGAGGCAATGGCCACTCTGGGAGTTAAAGACTGATGTGTTCGCCTAGATGGTGGTAGGTTATGTCGCGATATTGATCTCCGTTGCAGTCCTGAAGCCGGCGGAATTCGTTCACTATTAGATGAGTGTACATCCGTCGGCGTTGAGGGCTGCACAACTCGACAGCAAGGCGCGACAAACACATCAGTCCAGAGATTTCTGTTTGCGAGCCCAGAACATATGCGTAGGTGACACAGGCCTAGGCAGGAGTTGCACTTGACCGATGCCACAGACGCATATATCCTGTGCCGACATACAGTGCACGAAGAGTGAGGGACCAGAAGTTGATGGACTTGACTTTCATTCGTGCTAGTGCCGGAAGAAGTTATTAAAGAGTTTAGAGACGGGGGCTGAAGCTCAGTAGTGCTACAAGCATCAACTGATGTGCTACGAAGAAAGTAGCCATGAGTGGGTGCTTGTGCTGTTGATGCACTAGGAAGTAAGCTACAGCCGGGAACACATATATTCTGCTGGGCAATATAATTATTGCAGGTCGTGGAGACTTGATTATTATTAGAGGGCGATAGAGCAACATATGAGCGTCGCTTGCCTCGGGACGTCCTACGACGTGAACAGCAGGGCGCCACAAAATTTTTATAGAAACTAATGGGCCGATGTGTTTTCGGATCTAGTCCGGAGCAACTAGATTTGTGCAACCAACCTTTGCATGATGCACACTGTACTGAGTGTGATCGTCTTGTATATATTTTCTTCCGACAAACGCAGCAGAACCATTCTCTTGGGCCAGGATTTGGCTCAATGCCAGCCCGGATCAAGAGAATAAGGAGCAGCCGTGCTGCAAGGGGCTGTTCCGGGGATGACAATAGGTGAGGGAATCGTGACGCGTTAGACAGGGTCACTTCGAAATGTATTGCTCTTGGCCGAGTCATTATAAAAAAAAACCCGGGTCGTTTCGGTACGAAGGGTATTGTACAGGTACAAATACCGTTCTCGCAGAACCGGCAATACGTGAAACGGATTCGTGTGTGGCTTTTCAAGAGCGCCTGATGTTTGCGTTGTTGGCGCGTTTATGCGGGACGCTGATGTTGCTGTTGCGCGGCTGAATTTGGCGGTTAGTGATGTTTTACTTTGACGCGTTGGTGCGCGCTATGCCAGCGCGTTGATGCCGGGGCTGGGTATGTGTGTGTCTGTACAAGGTTGCAGCTTCCGATGACTAATCTGGAGAATTTGAAATACCTTTCTGGGAGTGTCGCCTAGGTGAATGCATGCGCGTATTAACCACCTGCTCCGTTGAATATTGGTGTCTCCTTAATCCCTCGAAAGTCAGGAAGGTCCACCTCTTCGAGTGCGCAAAACAATTTACATTAGAGTATCGCCCAGAACACTTTTTCGAATGGTTTACACCGGTAAGCAATAGCGTGCTTTTGCTTATTTAATTGTTGTAAGACACTCACTGCACTACACAACTTGCGGTTGTGTTCAAGGGCAATAAAAAGATACACTATCGTGAAGAGTTTCTCTATATAAGGCTATGTTGCCCAATATCTCACATACGACGCACAATTTATGCTTGAAAATACCGCACCACAAAACTGGTAAATACTTTTCACTGAATTTAATATTTTTTTCAACACTCAAACTGATTACGACCGACCGCCACGAAAGTTTTTTTTCTTTTTGATTTGCCGGTATACGTGCAAAATCTCAGCAGTGCCAGGAAGATTCCAATATCTTTCCACTAACGGCACTATAGGTTTGGAAATCTTCCGTTCGCTGTGATATGAAGTAATATCTGGGTTGCCATGTTGCGCGATGCAAACGGTTATTGCCATCAGGACTCGAACCTACTTACTTTCTTAAAAGTACCAATTTTTGTAATTATGCAGTAAATTATATAGAAAATGGGTTATATTAAAAGGGAAAACTGTATTATTAATCCGGAATTCGATGAAAATAAAGAATATGATACCAGTTTTGTTACTGGTTTTGTATTAAGGCAAATTAATGAGAACAAGGTTAAATTTAGTACTGAAAATTATTTACTACTTTTTGTTGTGGAATTCAATTCTTAAGAAATTAATTGGATACTTTAACTTTTCTTTAATGCTTTGGGTCCAAGAAGAAAATAAGTCTATTACGCTGTGCCCTATATTCTGTCCTGTTTGTGGACACAGTATTTCCATTAAAAAAAGTAGTAGATTTTGGGTAAAGCGTATTAAGTAGTAAATTTAACTGCTATCGTATTGGGATTCGAGTCCTGAGGCAAGCACCTGTTTGCGCGCGCAAAATTTTAGCCGTCCGAACCAAGTGGACGGTGTGTTCTCTGGGGGGCCTGGGTAACCCGAAGTTGCTCGATTTGGGATAGGATTAACTAGCAATGATCGCCAGCTGCTACTAACATGAATTCTGGAGAACAAAGTGTGATTGAATTTGACGTTGCTCTCATTCGAAAGCAGAGATAATGTCAAACTGAAAGTATTTGACCGATTTGAAAACGTTTGCAAAAAAAATTGGTTAATTTACTTTTGTATTAAATTTTCACTATTTGTATTTTATCTTTAATTCAATGACCAACCAAAATGATAGTTAATTCTGTATCAAATTTATAAGTATTTTATTGATAGTAAGTAAATTTCGGTGCCAATGGAGAATGATTGGAATTCAGCTATTTCGTATGCTGAGATAAGAAAACTGTAACCGAACAAAACTTTTTTACTCAAAATTGTGGATGTTATAGGGTTAATTTATTGTTAATAGTGAAGAAATAAAATGGTAACCAATGAACATGTGGTATACCATAGGGTTAATTAATTTGTTTACATTCGTTTGACATACCAGTCCCTTACAAAAGAATCGTATTCAACTGTCAATCACACCCTGCCCAATACATTTTGCGCATACATCTTAATAATATTATAAATCTGAATGTAGCGATGTTTGGATGTTTGGATGTTTGGATGTTTGGATGTTTGGATGTTCACGATTTTCGTTCCTCAATCACGTGAGAATGGCAAGACGGATTTTCTTGAAATTTCACATCCAGACAGCTAATAGTCTGGAAGGAAGTATAGGCTATCGATATATTTCGATAAGTTTATCGATAACTGAGTTATCGGTCAAAATGTGATTGCCAAAAAAACCTTAAAATTACCCTACAATATGGGTATCAAACGAAAGGGGAAGGCCCCAGGTTTCATTTGGACTTCGATATATTTCGATAAATTTATCGATAACTGAGTTATCGGTGAAAATGTGATTGCACAAAAACCTTAAAATTGCCCCACAATATGGGTATCAAATGAAAGGGCATGACCCCAGTTTTCATTTGGACTTCGATATATTTCGATAAATTTATCGATAACTGAGTTATCGGTGAAAATGTGATTGCCCAAAAACCTTAAAATTGCCCTACAATATGGGTATCAAACGAAAGGGCATGGCCCCAAGTTTCATTTGGACTTCGATATATTTCGATAAATTTATCGATAACTGAGTTATCGGTGAAAATGTGATTTCCCAAAAACCCTAAAAATGCCCAACAATATGGGTATCAAACGAAAGGGCATGACAACAGGTTTCATTGGGACTTCGATATATTTCGATAAATTTATCGATAACTGAGTTATCGGTGAAGATGTGATTGCCCAAAAACTTTAAAATTGCCCTACAATATGTGTAACAAACGAAAGGGCATGGGCCCAGGTTTCATTTGGACTTCGATATATTTCGATAAATTTATCGATAACTGAGTTATCGGTGAACATGTGATTGCCAAAAAACCTTAAAATTGCCCTACAATATGGGTATCAAACGAAAGGGGATGGTACCAGTTTTCATTTGGATTCAATATATTTCGATAAATTTATTGATAACTGAGTTATCGGTGAAAAATCCTTAAAATTTCCCAACAATATGTGTATCAAACGAAATGGGATGGCCCCAGTTTTCATTTGGACTTCAATATATTTCGATAAATTTATCGATAATTGAGTTATCGGTGAAAACGAGATGGCTCAAAAGCCTTAAAATTGGCCAACAATATGGGTATCAAACGAAAAGGGATGGCCCCAGGTTTCATTTGGACTTCGATATATGTATTTCGATATATTTATCGATAACTGAGTTATCGGTCAAAACGTGATCGCCCAAAAACATCAAATTATTTAATCAATCTACCTTTCCCCATTGATGGGAATTTTGAAAATTTTAAATACCCTTGGCAAATGCTTCAGTATTCAATAATCTTAATCTTAATCTTAATCTTAATAATATTATAAATCTGAATGTAGCGATGTTTGGATGTTTGGATGTTTGGATGTTTGGATGTTCACGATTTTCGTTCCTCAATCACGTGAGAATGGCAAGACGGATTTTCTTGAAATTTCACATCCAGACAGCTAATAGTCTGGAAGGAAGTATAGGCTATCGATATATTTCGATAAATTTATCGATAACTGAGTTATCGGTCAAAATGTGATTGCCAAAAAAACCTTAAAATTACCCTACAATATGGGTATCAAACGAAAGGGGAAGGCCCCAGGTTTCATTTGGACTTCGATATATTTCGATAAATTTATCGATAACTGAGTTATCGGTGAAAATGTGATTGCACAAAAACCCTAAAATTGCCCAACAATATGGGTATCAAACGAAAGGGCATGACACCAGGTTTCATTGGGACTTCGATATATTTCGATAAATTTATCGATAACTGAGTTATCGGTCAAAATGTGATTGCCAAAAAAACCTTAAAATTACCCTACAATATGGGTATCAAACGACAGGGGAAGGCCCCAGGTTTCATTTGGACTTCGATATATTTCGATAAATTTATCGATAACTGAGTTATCGGTGAAAATGTGATTGCACAAAAACCCTAAAATTGCCCTACAATATGGGTATCAAATGAAAGGGCATGACCCCAGTTCTCATTTGGACTTCGATATATTTCGATAAATTTATCGATAACTGAGTTATCGGTGAAAATGTGATTGCCCAAAAACCCTAAAATTGCCCAACAATATGGGTATCAAACGAAAGGGCATGACACCAGGTTTCATTGGGACTTCGATATATTTCGATAAATTTATCGATAACTGAGTTATCGGTGAAGATGTGATTGCCCAAAAACTTTAAAATTGCAATACAATATGTGTAACAAACGAAAGGGCATGGGCCCAGGTTTCATTTGGACTTCGATATATTTCGATAAATTTATCGATAACTGAGTTATCGGTGAACATGTGATTGCCCAAAAACCTTAAAATTGCCCTACAATATGGGTATCAAACGAAAGGGGATGGCACCAGTTTTCATTTGGATTCAATATATTTCGATAAATTTATTGATAACTGAGTTATCGGTGAAAAATCCTTAAAATTTCCCAACAATATGTGTATCAAACGAAATGGGATGGCCCCAGTTTTCATTTGGACTTCAATATATTTCGATAAATTTATCGATAATTGAGTTATCGGTGAAAACGAGATGGCTCAAAAGCCTTAAAATTGGCCAACAATATGGGTATCAAACGAAAAGGGATGGCCCCAGGTTTCATTTGGACTTCGATATATGTATTTCGATATATTTATCGATAACTGAGTTATCGGTCAAAACGTGATCGCCCAAAAACATCAAATTATTTAATCAATCTACCTTTCCCCATTGATGGGAATTTTGAAAATTTTAAATACCCTTGGCAAATGCTTCAGTATTCAATAATATTATATAAATATCAAAGTTTGAAGTTAAGATGAACTATTCGATAAATGCTTTCTGAGACATTTATATCCATACTTAAAGCCAAAGCAATATTTAACTTTAGAAACCTCACTTTCAATCGATTTCAAGGATATGTATATTAAATAAAATTTTTGAAACCCGTTTTTCAATACATACTATTTTTTCAAAACTCTAGGAACATAGACAAATAATTGATCTTCCAACAGTTTTTTATTTGACCAATCTAACTAACTTGGTGAACTTCGACGACCGAATTTTTACTTCAAATGTTGAAAGGGTACTTCGCAGGGGCGGACAAGGCCGCGGGTATATACTAGTAATATTATAAATCTGAATGTAGCGATGTTTGGATGTTTGGATGTTTGGATGTTTGGATGTTTGGATGTTCACGATTTTCGTTCCTCAATCACGTGAGAATGGCAAGACGGATTTTCTTGAAATTTCACATCCAGACAGCTAATAGTCTGGAAGGAAGTATAGGCTATCGATATATTTCGATAAGTTTATCGATAACTGAGTTATCGGTCAAAATGTGATTGCCAAAAAAACCTTAAAATTACCCTACAATATGGGTATCAAACGAAAGGGGAAGGCCCCAGGTTTCATTTGGACTTCGATATATTTCGATAAATTTATCGATAACTGAGTTATCGGTGAAAATGTGATTGCACAAAAACCTTAAAATTGCCCCACAATATGGGTATCAAATGAAAGGGCATGACCCCAGTTTTCATTTGGACTTCGATATATTTCGATAAATTTATCGATAACTGAGTTATCGGTGAAAATGTGATTGCCCAAAAACCTTAAAATTGCCCTACAATATGGGTATCAAACGAAAGGGCATGGCCCCAAGTTTCATTTGGACTTCGATATATTTCGATAAATTTATCGATAACTGAGTTATCGGTGAAAATGTGATTTCCCAAAAACCCTAAAAATGCCCAACAATATGGGTATCAAACGAAAGGGCATGACAACAGGTTTCATTGGGACTTCGATATATTTCGATAAATTTATCGATAACTGAGTTATCGGTGAAGATGTGATTGCCCAAAAACTTTAAAATTGCCCTACAATATGTGTAACAAACGAAAGGGCATGGGCCCAGGTTTCATTTGGACTTCGATATATTTCGATAAATTTATCGATAACTGAGTTATCGGTGAACATGTGATTGCCAAAAAACCTTAAAATTGCCCTACAATATGGGTATCAAACGAAAGGGGATGGTACCAGTTTTCATTTGGATTCAATATATTTCGATAAATTTATTGATAACTGAGTTATCGGTGAAAAATCCTTAAAATTTCCCAACAATATGTGTATCAAACGAAATGGGATGGCCCCAGTTTTCATTTGGACTTCAATATATTTCGATAAATTTATCGATAATTGAGTTATCGGTGAAAACGAGATGGCTCAAAAGCCTTAAAATTGGCCAACAATATGGGTATCAAACGAAAAGGGATGGCCCCAGGTTTCATTTGGACTTCGATATATGTATTTCGATATATTTATCGATAACTGAGTTATCGGTCAAAACGTGATCGCCCAAAAACATCAAATTATTTAATCAATCTACCTTTCCCCATTGATGGGAATTTTGAAAATTTTAAATACCCTTGGCAAATGCTTCAGTATTCAATAATCTTAATCTTAATCTTAATCTTAATAATATTATAAATCTGAATGTAGCGATGTTTGGATGTTTGGATGTTTGGATGTTTGGATGTTTGGATGTTCACGATTTTCGTTCCTCAATCACGTGAGAATGGCAAGACGGATTTTCTTGAAATTTCACATCCAGACAGCTAATAGTCTGGAAGGAAGTATAGGCTATCGATATATTTCGATAAATTTATCGATAACTGAGTTATCGGTCAAAATGTGATTGCCAAAAAAACCTTAAAATTACCCTACAATATGGGTATCAAACGAAAGGGGAAGGCCCCAGGTTTCATTTGGACTTCGATATATTTCGATAAATTTATCGATAACTGAGTTATCGGTGAAAATGTGATTGCACAAAAACCCTAAAATTGCCCAACAATATGGGTATCAAACGAAAGGGCATGACACCAGGTTTCATTGGGACTTCGATATATTTCGATAAATTTATCGATAACTGAGTTATCGGTCAAAATGTGATTGCCAAAAAAACCTTAAAATTACCCTACAATATGGGTATCAAACGACAGGGGAAGGCCCCAGGTTTCATTTGGACTTCGATATATTTCGATAAATTTATCGATAACTGAGTTATCGGTGAAAATGTGATTGCACAAAAACCCTAAAATTGCCCTACAATATGGGTATCAAATGAAAGGGCATGACCCCAGTTCTCATTTGGACTTCGATATATTTCGATAAATTTATCGATAACTGAGTTATCGGTGAAAATGTGATTGCCCAAAAACCCTAAAATTGCCCAACAATATGGGTATCAAACGAAAGGGCATGACACCAGGTTTCATTGGGACTTCGATATATTTCGATAAATTTATCGATAACTGAGTTATCGGTGAAGATGTGATTGCCCAAAAACTTTAAAATTGCAATACAATATGTGTAACAAACGAAAGGGCATGGGCCCAGGTTTCATTTGGACTTCGATATATTTCGATAAATTTATCGATAACTGAGTTATCGGTGAACATGTGATTGCCCAAAAACCTTAAAATTGCCCTACAATATGGGTATCAAACGAAAGGGGATGGCACCAGTTTTCATTTGGATTCAATATATTTCGATAAATTTATTGATAACTGAGTTATCGGTGAAAAATCCTTAAAATTTCCCAACAATATGTGTATCAAACGAAATGGGATGGCCCCAGTTTTCATTTGGACTTCAATATATTTCGATAAATTTATCGATAATTGAGTTATCGGTGAAAACGAGATGGCTCAAAAGCCTTAAAATTGGCCAACAATATGGGTATCAAACGAAAAGGGATGGCCCCAGGTTTCATTTGGACTTCGATATATGTATTTCGATATATTTATCGATAACTGAGTTATCGGTCAAAACGTGATCGCCCAAAAACATCAAATTATTTAATCAATCTACCTTTCCCCATTGATGGGAATTTTGAAAATTTTAAATACCCTTGGCAAATGCTTCAGTATTCAATAATCTTAATAATATTATAAATCTGAATGTAGCGATGTTTGGATGTTTGGATGTTTGGATGTTTGGATGTTCACGATTTTCGTTCCTCAATCACGTGAGAATGGCAAGACGGATTTTCTTGAAATTTCACATCCAGACAGCTAATAGTCTGGAAGGAAGTATAGGCTATCGATATATTTCGATAAGTTTATCGATAACTGAGTTATCGGTCAAAATGTGATTGCCAAAAAAACCTTAAAATTACCCTACAATATGGGTATCAAACGAAAGGGGAAGGCCCCAGGTTTCATTTGGACTTCGATATATTTCGATAAATTTATCGATAACTGAGTTATCGGTGAAAATGTGATTGCACAAAAACCTTAAAATTGCCCCACAATATGGGTATCAAATGAAAGGGCATGACCCCAGTTTTCATTTGGACTTCGATATATTTCGATAAATTTATCGATAACTGAGTTATCGGTGAAAATGTGATTGCCCAAAAACCTTAAAATTGCCCTACAATATGGGTATCAAACGAAAGGGCATGGCCCCAAGTTTCATTTGGACTTCGATATATTTCGATAAATTTATCGATAACTGAGTTATCGGTGAAAATGTGATTTCCCAAAAACCCTAAAAATGCCCAACAATATGGGTATCAAACGAAAGGGCATGACAACAGGTTTCATTGGGACTTCGATATATTTCGATAAATTTATCGATAACTGAGTTATCGGTGAAGATGTGATTGCCCAAAAACTTTAAAATTGCCCTACAATATGTGTAACAAACGAAAGGGCATGGGCCCAGGTTTCATTTGGACTTCGATATATTTCGATAAATTTATCGATAACTGAGTTATCGGTGAACATGTGATTGCCAAAAAACCTTAAAATTGCCCTACAATATGGGTATCAAACGAAAGGGGATGGTACCAGTTTTCATTTGGATTCAATATATTTCGATAAATTTATTGATAACTGAGTTATCGGTGAAAAATCCTTAAAATTTCCCAACAATATGTGTATCAAACGAAATGGGATGGCCCCAGTTTTCATTTGGACTTCAATATATTTCGATAAATTTATCGATAATTGAGTTATCGGTGAAAACGAGATGGCTCAAAAGCCTTAAAATTGGCCAACAATATGGGTATCAAACGAAAAGGGATGGCCCCAGGTTTCATTTGGACTTCGATATATGTATTTCGATATATTTATCGATAACTGAGTTATCGGTCAAAACGTGATCGCCCAAAAACATCAAATTATTTAATCAATCTACCTTTCCCCATTGATGGGAATTTTGAAAATTTTAAATACCCTTGGCAAATGCTTCAGTATTCAATAATCTTAATCTTAATCTTAATCTTAATAATATTATAAATCTGAATGTAGCGATGTTTGGATGTTTGGATGTTTGGATGTTTGGATGTTCACGATTTTCGTTCCTCAATCACGTGAGAATGGCAAGACGGATTTTCTTGAAATTTCACATCCAGACAGCTAATAGTCTGGAAGGAAGTATAGGCTATCGATATATTTCGATAAATTTATCGATAACTGAGTTATCGGTCAAAATGTGATTGCCAAAAAAACCTTAAAATTACCCTACAATATGGGTATCAAACGAAAGGGGAAGGCCCCAGGTTTCATTTGGACTTCGATATATTTCGATAAATTTATCGATAACTGAGTTATCGGTGAAAATGTGATTGCACAAAAACCCTAAAATTGCCCAACAATATGGGTATCAAACGAAAGGGCATGACACCAGGTTTCATTGGGACTTCGATATATTTCGATAAATTTATCGATAACTGAGTTATCGGTCAAAATGTGATTGCCAAAAAAACCTTAAAATTACCCTACAATATGGGTATCAAACGACAGGGGAAGGCCCCAGGTTTCATTTGGACTTCGATATATTTCGATAAATTTATCGATAACTGAGTTATCGGTGAAAATGTGATTGCACAAAAACCCTAAAATTGCCCTACAATATGGGTATCAAATGAAAGGGCATGACCCCAGTTCTCATTTGGACTTCGATATATTTCGATAAATTTATCGATAACTGAGTTATCGGTGAAAATGTGATTGCCCAAAAACCCTAAAATTGCCCAACAATATGGGTATCAAACGAAAGGGCATGACACCAGGTTTCATTGGGACTTCGATATATTTCGATAAATTTATCGATAACTGAGTTATCGGTGAAGATGTGATTGCCCAAAAACTTTAAAATTGCAATACAATATGTGTAACAAACGAAAGGGCATGGGCCCAGGTTTCATTTGGACTTCGATATATTTCGATAAATTTATCGATAACTGAGTTATCGGTGAACATGTGATTGCCCAAAAACCTTAAAATTGCCCTACAATATGGGTATCAAACGAAAGGGGATGGCACCAGTTTTCATTTGGATTCAATATATTTCGATAAATTTATTGATAACTGAGTTATCGGTGAAAAATCCTTAAAATTTCCCAACAATATGTGTATCAAACGAAATGGGATGGCCCCAGTTTTCATTTGGACTTCAATATATTTCGATAAATTTATCGATAATTGAGTTATCGGTGAAAACGAGATGGCTCAAAAGCCTTAAAATTGGCCAACAATATGGGTATCAAACGAAAAGGGATGGCCCCAGGTTTCATTTGGACTTCGATATATGTATTTCGATATATTTATCGATAACTGAGTTATCGGTCAAAACGTGATCGCCCAAAAACATCAAATTATTTAATCAATCTACCTTTCCCCATTGATGGGAATTTTGAAAATTTTAAATACCCTTGGCAAATGCTTCAGTATTCAATAATATTATATAAATATCAAAGTTTGAAGTTAAGATGAACTATTCGATAAATGCTTTCTGAGACATTTATATCCATACTTAAAGCCAAAGCAATATTTAACTTTAGAAACCTCACTTTCAATCGATTTCAAGGATATGTATATTAAATAAAATTTTTGAAACCCGTTTTTCAATACATACTATTTTTTCAAAACTCTAGGAACATAGACAAATAATTGATCTTCCAACAGTTTTTTATTTGACCAATCTAACTAACTTGGTGAACTTCGACGACCGAATTTTTACTTCAAATGTTGAAAGGGTACTTCGCAGGGGCGGACAAGGCCGCGGGTATATACTAGTAACTAATAAACACAAAAATGATAACACCAATAGGTCTATTCCCCCTTTGCTGACACATTCACGGGCGCCCGCAGTTGGCCATAATTTTACCCGCAGTTTACCCTTGCCATTCCAGGAACACACCACATACTTATTTTCATGGAAATTAAAAGTTCCGTTATTGGTGCCTTCCCATTCCATGGGAAAATTTGGTGTTGCCAGTTATGCACAACCATACCAACTCAAGAAAACAATCGATAAAAAGTCGAACCGGAGCGTGAATCTAAACTGTCAACTAAAACCGCGAGTCATGTCCAATCACCCCAAACCAAAATGAATTAATCGAAGGCAAACCATAACAGGCCTGCTTCGCTTCGAAGACCGGTCAATGAAGCGAACAGGAAGAAGGTTTACCTGCGAGATCGCCATTTCTGGAAATTAAACCAAAACGTGGGGCACGACTCACCCCTAGATAAGAGTCTCTAGTTCTACCACGAGCTAGCCATTCAAAAGAAGATTCACCAGATAAAAAGAGAAAAAAATCTACTAAATTTCAAATTTAATGTCAAATCCGGTAGAGGTAATCAGCCCTACCCTGCATCTCGCTTGCTGCACTTACTAATCCTTGTAAATGGTGACCCGCATTACGATTGAATCGAAATGTGAAAGGAAAAATGGATACAATCTTGAAAGTAGCTAGTTACTGAGAATTAACGTCTTAAGATAAATTACGATCGAAGTACAATGAAAAATTAACATTTAAAATCGTCGGTCAATCAATGATCCGTGTTGAAAAGCGATATTGTAGTGCCAGGCACTAAAGCATTTTATGACTCGAATAAAAAAAAATATTAATGGAGAGTACGCTCTGAGTGGAATGACCCACGTCGAGAAAAGAAATTATTACCATGCCACGTACTAAGGCTTTTATAATTGGTGAACACTTTTGGGTTCAGTTGATCCTGATACTCTGCACTTTTGAATTCCGGAGCCTCTAAATCTATTTCATAAGATGTGGAAGGATAATTCAACTCATCTACGTCAAAACGGGAGAGGGCGTCTGGTACCACATTCAACGTACCCTTGCGATGTTCCATCGAGAAGTCATAGCGCAGTAACAGAAGGGACCACCTAGCCAACCTGCCACTCAAGTCTTTTTGTGTCATCAACCATTTGAGGCTAGAGTGGTCCGTGATAATTCGGAATGGCAAACCTTCGACATAAGGTCGGAAACGGTTGACACTGACTATGGCTGCCAGGCATTCCAGCTCGGTCACTGTATAATTGCGCTGAGCATTGTTCAGCTTCCTTGAAACAAATGCGATTGGATGCTCAGCGCCATCGTCATCGACCTGGAACAGTACACCACCCACGCCTATCTTTGAAGCATCACATTGTATAACAAATTCTTTAGAAAAATCGGGTTGGGCCAAAACAGGAGCGGAACTCAGGGCTACCTTTAGTTTTTCTAATGCCTCAGGAGTAAGTTTGAAAGGGCCTAGCGACTTTCGAAGGCAATCGGTCAAAGGACCTGCTAAATCAGCAAAATTTGTAATAAACGCCCTATACCAATTCGCCATGCCCACAAACCTACGAACCTGCCGAGGAGACTTTGGGATTGGGAAACTCTTAACTGCCTCTATCTTCCCTGGATCTACCTTCAAGCACCCGCTTCCTATCAAGTACCCTAAATATCGGATTTCCTTCTGACAAAATTTGCTCTTCTTCACATTGATGGTCAGGCCCGCATCCTTCAAACAATTCGCCACTTCCGCCAATAAGTTCATGTGGTCCTCAAAGTTCGTGCTGCATACCATCAGATCATCCAGGTAGACCAAGACATTCTCCCGCAAACGCGAGGGAATTGCCTTGTCCATAAGCCGGCTCATCGTCTGCGGTCCATTACATAACCCAAATGGCATCACTTTATAGTGGTACAGGGGCTTCCCCGGAACTGCGAATGCTGTTTTCTGCTTTGAAGACTCCGTCAGTTTGATCTGAAAGAATGCATCCTTCAGAAAAATACCACTGATGAAGTGTGTGTCCTTTAGCCTGCTCAACAGACCGTTGATATGAGGCAAAGGGTATGAATCCTTTTTAGTTACCGCGTTGACCTTCCTGGAGTCTATGCAAAGCCTAACCTTCCCTGGTTTCCGAACCAAAACCACGGGACTACACCAGGGCGAGTTTGATTCCTCTATAACCCCCATTTCGAGCAACCTTTCTATTTCACTTAAAGCTTCGGCTTGCCTCGGTGGCGAAAAAGGAAAATGTCTACTTTTAATTGGAACCGCATCACCCGTATCAATGTGATGTTCGACTAGCTTGGTTTGCCCCAGACCTAACTTCTCAAACGATGGAAACATATCTACTACCCTTTGCAGTTTGGCCTTTTGGGCTTGTGTCAACTCATGGAAATTATGTTCCTCCCCCTTTTCTTCGACAACCTCTAGGCAGGCTATACTTGGAAATATTTCAGGAGCTAACGCAAAAGCTCTCCAGAAGTCAACCCCGAAGTAGGCTTCTTGAATAAGAGAAGGAACAAGATAAATACGAATAATTTTGGTTGTGTTTTGAAAGTCACTGGTAAAGAAATAGAACCTAGTATCTTCTGTTTGCCGCCACCCGCTGTATACACAAAAGCCTGTAATGGGTGGTACTTAAGTCCTTTCGTGTCCAAAAACTTCTGACAATCTTTGCCGAGGATGGAGACATTCGCACCCGAGTCCAGCAGTCCAACCAGAAAACTATTTTCAATTTGCACACGTACTAAAGGTCTTTCATCCTCAGTAATCATTAACGTTGTGCTTTGCAAAAGTTTACGCTCCTGAACTCGACTATGATACCTCTTCCTACATTTCAAAATATTTTCAGACACAAATGAATCCGTGTCATTTTGGAATATTCTGGACCTGACCAGCTCGTAGTTGTGGACTCTATGCTCCCAACTAGGTGGTATTTGCGCTTGACAAGCAACATCCCTACTATGCCTTTTTAAGATACAAACTGGTTTCAACATATTAGGTGAAAACTCTGGACCATCCGAATCAGAACTATCTGTACTATCAGGAAAAGTTACTACTTATGATGTTTGGGTAATCCTTCGCCAGGGTGTCAGTAGCCTTCGGAAGCTCACCACTTCCATTCGACTCACTGTTTGCGCGGGACCTACCACTTGGTTCAGTACAAGAGGCGACTCCTGGTGTACTGGCTGATATATGTAGGAGCTATGGCACCGAACGAGTTTCCCCCATCTTCTCGCTCGGGTATAGGTTTCCCTGTCTCCGATGTTCTTTTGGACATTTCGGTGGCACCACTCCCCTCTGACCGCACTTGAAGCAAAATGGTTGCTTAACAGGTTCTTCGCAGTAAATGTAGGAGTGCCCCATGCTCTGACAATTCCAGCACTGGATGCCCGAATAGTCCGGTTTTCGATTACGCCGATACTCCAAAGCCTCGAGTTGCGGGTCCACTTCGCCATCTTCGCTCTCCATCCTGATATCGGGAGTTATGGTTCGAGCTTCATTTACGTGCCGTCCCGTATATGTCGCTCCCAGGATTTTGCTTTCCTCAAGCACCTGCTCCCCTTATCGAGCTACGTCGCGAAGATCATGCAGTGTTCTCACGCCCGCGTTAAACAGCATCAGCTTTAAACTGCTGTTGACATTTCTTTTTATAATATCAATTAGCAGGGCCTCCGACATTGGCTCCCTTAGGGGCGCATTCAATGCCACTATGTCCGTATGAAACACATCATACGACTCGCTGGGCTTTTGCCTTCGCATGGATATGTCCATGTGAGCTTTCGTAGGCTGCGGACGTGTTTATTTTTCGCTCCGTGTTTTTTGTACTATTTCTGCTAGTATGGCAAGTGTTTAAAATTATAATTATAATTAGTGCACTATATTAGTTGAGATAGTGACTCCTACTTGAATCTAAATACTATTCACATTTTAATCTAATGATATACAATAGTATTATCAAAATAATAAATTATTCATAATGCCCTGCGAATGTGGACAAAGGGTTGATCGCAATGCACCTAAAGTGTTGTGTGCCAAGTGCAATGAACTTTTTCATTTGCATTGTGTAAATATGTCATCTGATGATCTCGATTTTCTAATTTCTTCGAAGAAACCGTACTTCTGTACTACATGCTCAGTTGCGCGTTGCGCTTCTATACGTACTCCCCCACCAAGTGCTCGCCCTATCGTTTCCAATAATGCTGAGAGCATCGGCGAACAGTGTGAGAATATCCAACAACTATCTCTGCTCGATATTGCTAAAGACATTGCTACATTACATTCGGAAAATACCAGTATACTTACTGTATTGACCTCGCTGAGAAGTGATAACACTCAATATATTGAAAATTTAAATGCTTTATCAGACGAAGTTTGCTCTCTGCGCTCATCAATTGATGCTAAAAACAATATCATCGCCTCATTAAGTCTGCATTCATACAGAGGCAACATTTGTTGCTTTTATCAGCAATTCTCTTTTGGCGTTGCTCAAGTTTTGCTGATGCTCTTCATACACAGGCAAGGAGTTGCAGTTTTTTTTTATGAGAAACTGTGTTTTTATCACAAATTTTTCGAAATTATTGTGCTAAGTAGCTGATTTCTGCTGCTTATTAAGAATTTAGACCGAATTTGAAAAAAAAAAAAAGAGAAACTACGCAATTTAAAATTGCAGCTAATATAACGAAGTTGCGAAGAATGGCAACACAAAGCGTGTTGACCGAGCACAGGCAACTCTGTACCATTCCCCTTCCGTCGTCGCTCTCTCTCCCATCATTCGCTAAAAAGCAAGCTGTTGCCAGCAAGCCCTTGCCTTGTTTGAATGCAGTATAACTACGGAAATAAAAGACATGCATATTGTTGTTGCTTCCTATGCTAGAGAACGCGAATCAACTCGCAAAGAAAAACAAAAAGCTAAACAATCAACTTCGCAACAGAATAGCAATAAGAGTGGCTTGGCTGCAAAAGCACAAAGCAACAACAACGACTCTGCTGAGAAAGCAAAACAAATCGCGAATAAAGCAAGAAGTTCTGATTCGGATATAGAAACAAAGCAGTCAGTACCTCCGATCGAAGATGGATCTCTTACTAACAACGATGATGCTGCTACTAAGGAGAAACCGGTTCTCAGTGACAACAATGATACATCTGTTGAACCAGCTAATACGGGTGTTGATGATAGCGTTGTTATTATTGATACAACTGACTTACATAGTGATCAGGCCACTAACGCGGGGTGGGTGGAAGTTACGAGGAAAAGGAAAGGTGGAAAAAATCAAAGTAATGCTAATGATTTACTCGGCATCAATTCCGTCGAATCTCTGTCTTCTTCTGCGTCAGATGGTATTATTACTAGTGCTGATCTTAATGTTGCGCTGTCTGCTGCTCAACAATATGATAATTCGAGTAGCAAAATCAAGCACGTTAGAGTTATAAATTAGTTAAAAAAGACATTGATCCAAATTCTCTGTTAAAATGTAATTTTAAACTTGGGGTCTCTAACTCAATTTATAATTTGTTGCTCGACTCCTCGGTTTGGCCAACAGATGTCAAAATTAAGCCTTTTCGTTTTTTTCAAAGGCGGGGTGGCCAACCCGACAGGTCGTAGAAAATCAACCCTCTAATAATGGTTTAAGCATTTATTATCAAAATATTTCGGGTATGAGAACCAAAGCTAAAGACATTTTTCTAGCTTCATCACGTTGTGAACATGATGTATATGTTATTGTTGAAACTTGGCTCAATAGTGATTTCTTTGACGCTGAGTTCTTTGACCAACATCTATACAACACCTATCGTAAGGATAGAGATCCCATCAAAACTGGATGTACTAGAGGTGGAGGGGTTCTAATTGCAGTAAAGCGTTCACTTCCCTCTGCACTTGTTCTGCTATCGAATAGGGACTCTTTACTTGACCAACTCTGTGTTTCTATTAGTGGTTCATCTGATAATCTGTTTATCTGTGCCTCATATATTCCGCCTGGCAGTAATGACTCATTGTACTGTGCGCATGTATATAATATTTTCGACATTTATGAAAATAACGTAAATAGTCATTTTTGTGTTTTAGGTGATTTTAATCTGAGTAATGTTGTTTGGTCAAAATTACTAAATGACGATCTATTAACTCCGACTAATGTGAACCTTGCACATGAAATTACTCTTTTTAGTGCTAACTTTATTCAGATTAACTCATTTGTTAACAATCTTAACAAGATTTTGGATCTAGTTTTCGTTGATGAAAATTTAGTAACCCAGCTATCAGAATGTTATTTTCCCATTTGTAAGTCGGATATGCATCATGTACCCTTATCTCTTAAACTAGAATTTTTTGACTTTGAGGCATTGAACAATATCAATAATACTAGAAATTTTAATTTCAAGAATGCTAATTTTGATCTTCTTAACACGACCATTTACTCAATTGATTGGCAATCCATCTTCACTGGTAAAAACCTATCTGATTGCTTTGATACTTTTCTTCAAGAATTGTCTGGCATTTTTGAAAGTAATCTCTCTTTTCTCCCAGTTAAATTACACAAATTACCTTGGTACACTACTGGTCTGAAAAAGCTTAAGAACAAGAGAAATAAATATTTTAAATTGTATAAGGCAACTGGAGATAACTCATTTAGAGAACAATATCTATGCTATATGAAACAATTCAATACGCTTGATAAGTTCTTGTATAACAAATATATCTCTAGATTCGAAGATGAGTTAAAAGAAAATCCAAAATCCTTTTGGAACTACGTTCGTTCGAAAAAGGCACTTCTAATATTCCATCCAGAATGAAATTCAATGGATCTTGCTCTGGCAGTTTGGCTGAGTCGGTGAACCTCTTTGCTGACTTTTTTTAAAGCAAATTTTGTCGCTGACTCTGACAATATTTCTGATGGTTGTGGTTTTGGTACATCCAACTCTTTGGATTTTGGATCGTTGTCTATATCTGAATTAGATATAATTAATGGGATATCCTCCCTATCACCCTCTTTAAAAATTTATTCGGATGGATTGTCTGCTACTTTATTAAAAAGATGTAGTAATTCTCTTTGTGTGCCTTTGTGTATCATTTTCAATATCTCGCTTTCTACTGGCGTTTTCATTGACCGGTGGAAATTGGCGTCTATCACCCCAGTCTACAAATCTGGAAACAAAAATGAAGTGACTAACTATAGATCTATATCTAAGTTGTCAACGTGTTCCAAACTTTTCGAGAAAGTAGTCAAAGCCAAGATTGAATTTGCTGTTAAAGGAATAATTGATCCATGCCAACATGGCTTCGTTAGTGGACGCTCAACTGTCACTAACCTTGCTGTGTTTTCTCAATTCTCTGTATCTGCATTTAAGGATGGACGTCAAGTTGACACTATTTACACTGACTTCTCTAAGGCATTTGACACAGTCCGGAAGCTCCAAAATCTAAGTTTTCACTCAACCTTTCTTTTATGGCTGAAATCTTACTTGACAAATAGGATTTTGTTTGTCGAAATCGAGAGTGTAAAGTCTTATAATTTCTTAGCAACCTCGGGTGTGCCGCAAGGTGGTATCCTTGGTCCAATATTATTTATAATTTTTATAAATGATGTTGGTCTATATCTAAAACACTCTAATTTTTTGCTTTATGCAGATGATCTTAAACTCTTTCGAAGGATAACCTGTTCATCCGATATATCGCTCTTGCAGGAAGACTTGAACGCACTTAATGATTGGGCTTCTCTGAATAAACTGCTTCTTAATATCAATAAATGTAGTCATATGACTTTCTCTAAATCTTCGAATGCGGTCGAGTCATCATACTCGATTTCAAATGTATCTCTTTCATCTGTTGCAGAATTTCGTGATCTTGGCGTTGTTTTTGACTCCTCTTTTACTTTCGTTAATCACGTTAATCATTTGATCCCAAAAGCCTATGCTAACCTAGCCTTTTTGCGTAGGTACGCTAGGGATTTTAATGACCCGTACACGAGAAAGATATTGTATAGTTCTTTGGTGCGATCTAAATTAGAATACGCGTCTATAATCTGGAACCCGATTTACTTAGTACGTTCTTCAAGAATTGAAAGGGTTCAACGTAAGTTCATACGATTTGCTTTGCAACCTCTCCATTTCGAAAATCCCTTGCCACCCTACAATGCCAGGTGCATGCTTATTAATGTTATGTCGCTAGAAACCAGACGAACTGTTCAACATGTAATGTTTATTTACGATATAGTGTCTGGGGCTATCGATTGTTCAGCTCTCCTTAGTCAAGTATGTTTCAACATTCCGAATAGACCCCTTCGCTCGTACAATACTTTTTTTACCGAATTTCGTAGAGCAAATTATCTTAGTTTTGCTCCCCTTATTAGAGGGTTCGAAGAATTCAATCGGATTTCTAGAAATCTTGATCTCGATTTTTCATTGCCGAGACTCCAGTTTAAGTTACGTGTTGAATCTTATTATCGAGCAAATTAATTGATCTCATCATAATTTTTAGTACTGTTGTTATATTTATAACTAGTTTTAAGAATAACTTTTATCTAGTCAGTAAGGTGTGGAACCATTGGACTTAATAAAGATATGAAATGAAATGAAATGAAATTATCTCATGGTCGCTTTTTAGGGTTCCAAACTCCCTCCTTAGAGAATAGCATAAAAAGGCATAGGTCGCAGTTGGGTTTTGCTTCGTAAACAGCCAATACCATTCTTCGGCACGTCCTGCCAAAAATAAATGGAAGCTGGCCATGATCTGTTCGCAAGGACATTGGGTTCGCCCACATAAAGTATCCAACTTAAACTGGAAGTCTGCCACGCTTCCCGTGCCATCGAAGGACACCTTCCAGTCCTGAGGTTTCACCGCCATGCTACCAGAAACGATATTAGCTTGGCTGTTTACGAAAGTTGGCGCTGGGTTTCTTTCATCTCTATAGTTATTCCTGGCATGACTCGGGCCTTGCGAAGATCTTACTGTGTCGCGAAGCACATCCATGCTTTCTCTGATGGTCCTCATTTCGTTCCTCATTTCTTCCTGAGAGGTCCTGAACAGATGATGTAGTACATTCACCCAGGAGTCCTCTGCAGGAGCATTGCGGTTCCCCACCACCTAAATTGTTTGGAGGCATATGGTCCGGAGCTTCGGAGAACCATACCATCCTTCTGCGCGTCCATGCCAAGAAAATCCGTGTATCAAAATCGAGAGAAAATTTAGTGGCAATCCGGTAGTGTGCTTTCTTCGATAAGCAGCACAATAAAACAAAAGAAAATTTAGGTTACAAGGGCGGTTGGGACGAGGGTCGACAGTTTAGATTCACTCCTTTCTACCCTATACAAAAGACGTTTTGAAAAAAAAAAAGTAAAAAAAACTAAGTCTATTTACGATTACACGATACCGAAAAGTGCAAGGTATATATCGTTACCTTAATTCACAAAGGCCCTAATTGACACATTTTTCGAAAACGACTTTTTCACATATTCAAGTATGATTTAGTAAAATACACACTCACTACAAATTTTAAGGAGTTACTAGTAGTAATAACGGAGATATTCCAAATTTACAAAGCAATATTTGCATGCGTTCAATGTAAAAAAATTTTGTTTTTTGCTTCTCCTGTAACATTTTTTTTATGTCAGTTAGGGCCTTTGTGAATTAAGGTAACGATATGTGATTCGATTATCGTATCGAACCAACCGTATAAAAATAACGCAATATATATATACAAAAATATGCTGAAAGAAATGTTGGTTAATACAAACGTATCAAAATGTAATAAAAAGCAAGTGTGTGTGTGGGTTGAAAAATATATGTATTTAAATGTTCAATGGGAATGCTGACCTCCCATCATTAAAAGGCATAGGTAAATAAAACAAAAAAAAAAACAAAAATTAAACGATTGGATCCCAGTACCACCGCAATGCAGGGGTCGTCTTTGAGACTGATCGCCCTGAGACTGGTGACGAACTGGTCCCCAAAACAAAACAAATTATAAATCTCATATAGGTATATTTTAATTTTCCCAACTGGGTTTCAGTAAGCCAGGCCGCAATGCAGGGGTGGTCTTTGAGACTACTCCCCCTGAGACTGGTTGGCCCACCGAAGACCAGTTAGGGTTACAACAAAAAAAAAGTATGTATTTAATTTAGCAAAAGCATTTCCGCTTACTCCGCCGCAATGAAAGGAGCGGTTTGAGCCGACTCCCCACATATGCGGAGAGCAGAAACTGAAAAATGAAAATATTAAAGCAATTACAAAAAACCCGGCACATCCAACCGGAATGCAGGGGTTGTCTTGAGACCCATCTCCCTGAGACATGTTGGCGTACTAAAGGTAAAAAAAACGAGCTTTATCAAATGCATACTATTTGTTTCCCAGTATTCCTGACCGCAATGCAGGGGCTGTCTTCGGGACTGCTATCCCTGAACCAGGCAAGAATATTGGAAGCCAAAACAAAAACAAATTGAATTTATTTATAAAAAATTTCTAGTTCAACACTTTCACTAACTCCACCGCAATGAAAGGAGCGGATACGACCTGTCTCCCCAGACTTGCGAAGCGTGGAAGCATATCGTACTAAAAAAAATCGGTTTGCGAATTGAAATTTCTTAACTCCGCCGCAATGAAAGGTGCGGTTGAGGCCTGCTTTCCCCAGACTTGCGGAGCCAAGAAAGATCGCCAAAGATCCCAACTTATCCCACCGCAATGCAGGGGTTGTCTTGAGACTAGTCGCCCTGAGACTGGTTGAATTAGCTGGGGTCAGCAAAAAAAAAAATTGAAAAAAAGTGAAATTTTAAAACATAAAACATAAAAAAACAACACGTTCGGCAAAAAAAACTAAATAATCCCTACAAAAAATCTAAACCCCACTTAGCGGACATGTTTACATATTTCCCGAAGCCGACATCGGACAACAGACCCGGAACACAAAAAAAAATGTTTACTACAAAAAAAACTAAGTGCGTTTAGCACTGCCTCGCCGGGTGAAATGCAAAACTTCCGGTGGACGTGACGTAAAGTCTCGTGGATCCCTTAGCTACTGACAACGAAGACCAATCCAGACAACCTGATCAGTCCCACCATCCCATCGCAACGCAAGTGGCGGCTCCTGGGCCTGCTCACCTGGGACTTATGAGATGGTGGAACTTCCCAAGCTGACCAGAAAAGTAATCGCGGTCAGCGCTTAAGACACCATCGTTGGGCAATATACCCATTGGGCAATATACACGTTGGGCGCCATCTGTTATGGTTTTACGCATCTAAAATGGAGTAGTAAGGAAGGCGGTCGGCATGATTTCGAGGTGCACTGTGGCTAGTCATTGTCGGCTGGGTGGGTTCTTGCCGACCTTACTGTCCTGCGCCATAAACAGAAAAATTCCTATCATGCAAACGCAGAAACAACACTGAAAACGAACATCCGGTTAAACCCGGATGCCACGGACAACCCGTTAAAATTCAAAAATTCAAGAAAAGACAACAAATCATCATCATCATTATTCAAAATTCATATTATACGCTGATATATTAATTTTCTTAACTACATGATAAGTTTTTTTAAATTAAGACTAATGTAATTACGTGGTGGAAACCAACCAGAATGAAAAAAGGTACAAACTAGAAAAAAATGGAAAAAAATGATTAGCCTAACTATACATGTAGCTTTACTACTAACCTTACTTTTGTCGACTTTATTTAATAACCTTAATTATTTAATTAATTACGTTTTTATTTATCTAACTTTGTTGTTTATTAATTTAGTTATTTATTCAATTATGTTATCTATTTATTTAGTTAAGTGATTTGTTTTAAGTATACTTCTTTGAATATCGTATTATTATATTCATTCTTTATTGGTGGCCTTTTATTTTATTATGTTTTATTTCATTTAAAAAAAAAAACTTTTCGTTTACGTATGATTATTATTTTAATGTTTTGGTTTTTTCTAAGCTTTGGTTTTTTTTTTTTTTTAATTTCCCCTTCTTTTCCCTTCCCTTCACTATTTTCCTTATTTTTCTATTATTATCATTATTTTTTTTTGAAGTTTCAAAATATTATTTTCCCCTTATGTCTATTTTGATTTTATAATTAACTCCCTTATGTTTTCTTTACAGCAAAATTTTACTTCTTTTCCTGTCTTATGTTTACATTTTATTTTGCTTTTACTATTTTATGCTTATTTCAGTTACGTATATGTATGTCCCTACTTATTTAAATTTAGGTGCTTTCACCTATACCGTACTTACATATTTCTCCAATCTAATCAAAATTTTATTCCCAAAACATCTTTATTTTCTTATTACTTATTTACTCTAACCTTAACCTCCCTATCCTTATTTTATATTCCCTACTCTTTAGTTTAATTAAACGAAATTATATCTAATTTAGCGTGCCAATTGGCACGGACTCGCCGAATAAGTAGTTGATGTTGTGTTTGTTGTTGATGTTGCGCGTTGCTGCGGGCTGTTGTTGTTGTTGGTGTTGCAGTGGTCTTTGACAAGGCGACCTCACTGCCGCTGGTCTACCTGGTGATGATGTATTTGTTGTTATTGTTGCGCGTTGCCTGCGCGCTGTTGTTGCGCGTTGCTGCGCGCTGTTATTGCTGCTTTGGTTGCTTATCGCTTTTGTTGTTGGCGCTTATTTGCGCTTGTAATTGTCGTGGCTGGTAGTTGTTGCTGTTGGCGCTGGCTGCGCGCTGTTGTTGGCGCTTTGGCTGCTTAGCGCTTTTGTTGTTGGCGCTTATTGGCGCTTCTAATTGTTGTGGCTGGTAGTTGTGGTTGTTGCGCGTTGGCTGCGCGCTTTTGTTGCTGTTGTTGCAGTGGGCCTATATGAGGCGGCCTCACTGTTGTTGGCAAAGATGATTGTTGTTGGCGCTAGCTGTAGTAGCTGCGCTTGTTGTTATTATTGTTATTTTTGGCAGCGCTTGTTGTCGTTGTTAGCGCATTTGTTGTTGTTGCAGCGGGCCTATATGAGGCTACCTCACTGTTGTTGTCAAAGCTGGTTGTTGTTGTATTTTTTTTTCTGTTGGCTGCGCGTTGTTGTTGTTGTTGTGCGTTGGCTGCGCGCTTGGTTATTGTTGGCGCTGGCTGTAGTAGCTGCGCGTTGTTGTTATTGCAGTGGGCCTATATGAGGCGGCCTCACTATTGCTAAAGCTGGTTGTTGTTGTATTTGTTGTTGTTGCGCGTTGGCTGCGCGCTTATTTGTGCTTAATGCTTAGCACGGCTGTTGTGGTTGTTCTAGCTGTTGTTGTTAGCGCTCAGTTGCGCTACTGTTTGATGTTGCGCATTGGCTGCGCGCTTAGTTATTGTTGTTGCGCGTTGGCTGCGCGCTTGGTTATTGTTGGCGCTGCTGTGCGTTGTTGTATTTGTTGTTGTTCTTGCGCGTTAGCTGCGCGCTGTTGTGTTTGTTGTTGTTGTTGCGCGTTAGCTGCGCGCTGTTGTTTTTACAGGCGCTGGCTGCGCTACTTGTTGCTGATGCTTTGTTGTGGCCGGTAGTTGTTGCTGACGTTGGCGCTAGCTGCGCTGTTGGTGCTTGTTGCGCTTAGTGCTTAGCACGCTGTAGTCGTTGTTGTTGGTATGCGTAGTTGTTGTTGTTGTTGGTGGCGCTTATATGCGCCTGGTTATTGTGTTGTTGCCGATGCATTGGGCCTTTGGCCAGGCGACCCCACTCATGTTGTTATTGTGCAGTGGACCTATATTGAGGCGGCCTCGCTGTGGCTGTTTTAGCTGATGTCGTTGTATCTGTTGTTGTTGTTGCGCATTGTTGCCGATGCTTTGTTGTGGCCGGTAGTTGTTGCTTTTGGCGCTGGCTGCGCGCTGTTGTTGTTATTGGTGCGTTTGCTGTTAGCGCTGTTTGTTGTTAGCGCTCAGTTGCGCTTCGTGGTTGTGGGTGGTTGTTGTTGGCGTTTATATGCGCCTTATTGTTGTTAGCGCTTCTATGCGCGCTGTTATTGTTGTTGGCGCTTATATTCGCCTTGTTGTGGTTGTTTGGCGCGTTTGCTGTTAGCGCATTTTAAGGCGCTTGTTGTTATGGTTGGTGTTAGCGCATATATGCTGTTGTTAGCGCTGTTGTTGTTATGCCCCAATTTTTACGGGCGCTTGCTTGTTTTCGCGTTAGCGCGTTGTTTTACGAGCGCCTGTCTTAACGCGCGCCTGTTGGGATTCGTGTGTGGCTTTTCAAGAGCGCCTGACGTTTGCGTTGTTGGAGCGTTTATGCGGGACGCTGATGTTGCTGTTGCGCGGCTGAATTTGGCGGTTAGTGATGTTTTACTTTGACGCGTTGGTGCGCGCTATGCCAGCGCGTTGATGCCGGGGCTGGGTATGTGTGTGTCTGTACAAGGTTGCAGCTTCCGATGACTAATCTGGAGAATTTGAAATACCTTTCTGGGAGTGTCGCCTAGGTGAATGCATGCGCGTATTAACCACCTGCTCCGTTGAATATTGGTGTCTCCTTAATCCCTCGAAAGTCAGGAAGGTCCACCTCTTCGAGTGCGCAAAACAATTTACATTAGAGTAAGCAATAGCGTGCTTTTGCTTATTTAATTGTTGTAAGACACTCACTGCACCACAAAACTTGCGGTTGTGTTCAAGGGCAATAAAAAGATACACTACCGTGAAGAGTTTCTCTATATAAGGCTATGTTGCCCAATATCTCACATACGACGCACAATTTATGCTTGAAAATACCGCACCACAAAACTGGTAAATACTTTTCACTGAATTTAATATTTTTTTCAACACTCAAACTGATTACGACCGACCGCCACGAAAGTTATTTTTCTTTTTGATTTGCCGGTATACGTGCAAAATCTCAGCAGTGCCAGGAAGATTCCAATATCTTTCCAGTAACGGCACTATAGGTTTGGAAATCTTCCGTTCGCTGTGATATGAAGTAATATCTGGATTGCCATGTTGCGCGATGCAAACGGTTATTGCCATCAGGACTCGAACCTACTTAATTTCTTAAAAGTACCAATTTTTGTAATTATGTAGTAAATTATATAGAAAATGGGTTATATTAAAAGGGAAAACTGTATTATTAATCCGGAATTCGATGAAAATAAAGAATATGATACCAGTTTTGTTACTGGTTTTGTATTAAGGCAAATTAATGAGAACAAGGTTAAATTTAGTACTGAAAATTATTTACTACTTTTTGTTGTGGAATTCAATTCTTAAGAAATTAAATGGATACTTTAACTTTTCTTTAATGCTTTGGGTCCAAGAAGAAAATAAGTCTATTACGCTGTGCCCTATATTCTGTCCCTTCGTATTAAGTAGTAAATTTAACTGCTATCGTATTGGGATTCGAGTCCTGAGGCAAGCACCTGTTTGCGCGCGCAAAATTTTAGCCGTCCGAACCAAGTGGACGGTGTGTTCCCTGGGTGGCCTGGGTAAGCCGAAGTTGCTCGATTTGGGATAGGATTAACTAGCAATGATCGCCAGCTGCTACTAACATGAATTCTGGAGAACAAAGTGTGATTGAATTTGACGTTGCTCTCATTCGAAAGCAGAGTATAATGTCAAACTGAAAGTATTTGACCGATTTGAAAACTTTTGCAAAAAAAATTGGTTAATTTACTTTTGTATTAAATTTTCACTATTTGTATTTTAACTTTAATTCAATGACCAACCAAAATGATAGTTAATTCTGTATCAAATTTATAAGTATTTTATTGATAGTAAGTAAATTTCGGTGCCAGTGGAGAATGATTGGAATTCAGCTATTTCGTATGCTGAGATAAGAAAACTGTAACCGAACAAAACTTTTTTACTCAAAATTGTGGATGTTATAGGGTTAATTTATTGTTAATAGTGAAGAAATAAAATGGTAACCAATGAACATGTGGTATACCATAGGGTTAATTAATTTGTTTACATTCGTTTGACATACCAGTCCCTTACAAAAGAATCGTATTCAACTGTCAATCACACCCTGCCCAATACATTTTGCGCATACATAACTAATAAACACAAAAATGATAACACCAATAGGTCTATTCCCCCTTTGCTGACACATTCACGGGCGCCCGCAGTTGTCCATAATTTTACCCGCAGTTTACCCTTGCCATTCCAGGAACACACCACATACTTATTTTCATGGAAATTAAAAGTTCCGTTATTGGTGCCTTCCCATTCCATGGGAAAATTTGGTGTTGCCAGCTGTGCACAACCATACCAACTCAAGAAAACAATCGATAAAAAGTCGAACCGGAGCATGAATCTAAACTGTCAACTAAAACCGCGAGTCATGTCCAATCACCCCAAACCAAAATGAATTAATCGAAGGCAAACCATAACAAAATATAGGTACATTTTATACCAGCATACAACTAGAATTTTCTGTCTGAATTCATACTAGTCAGGAAATATCCATTTCATACCAGCATACAACTAGAAATTTCTGTCTGAATTCATACTAGTATACAACTATAACTTTCTGGCAGAACTCATACTAGTCAGGAAATATCCATTTCATACTAGTATACAACTAGAATTTTCTGGCTGAACCCATACTAGTCAGGAAATATCCATTCCATACTAGTATACAACTACATTTTTCTGGATGAAATTCTACCAGTTAAAAAATACAAAATTCATTCGTTTCGTTTTCTCTTATAATTCATAGATGCTTTTTCGTGATAGGGTTAATACAAATAGCCGCTGCTTTCTTAAGAATAGGCATGAAAATAAAGTCAAATGATAAAATAAAGGGTAAGCCAGGATAATTCTGGTTAAAATCATACTAGTCCAGGTTCAATGCTTTTTGGACTAGTGCGGGACTAGTATATTTCATACTAGTCCTTTTTGGACAAGTATGTGGGGTAGTTCATTTTATGGAAATTATACTAGTCCAGGTTGAACTAGTATGGAACTGGTATTTTACAACTAGTATGAAACTGGTATTTCCTGACTAGTAGATAACTGGTATATTCTGGTCGAAATCTGACAATTGACATCTCATAGGACATCAACACGTAAAAAATACCAGTTGCTTATATGGAAAAAAGATAGAACACTGACTAGTTGGGCCCGGTGCACCAACTAGTTGTAAAGTAGTTTTCAACTAGTTGCTTTCGCTGCAGGGTAGTCCCGCAAGGGTACTAGATTGTTGTCAAGTGAAAACAAAACTATGAACGCACCTGTTTTATGTGAAGAGTTTTACACGAAAACAAGGTGTTTCGCTGCAGTGTGAACTTGTGCTCATATTGACTCGTTTCTACAAAATTTAGCCTGCAAATGAAACATTTTTTGATGAAATCTAAATAATAAATGTTTTTAATGTTAGCCAAATCGGACCTTAAAAGTGGAGTGAGCTAGATCGTTCAATGGAACAACTTCCGAACTACGCAACCTACTTATTAAGTACTTGATTATGTCCAAAAACTTTAAAAGATAATGTCACGGAAAATAAACAAATGATCGAACCAAGACGCATCTAAGTACTCATATGTATAATGATTGTAAACATAATCGGTTCTTTAGTGTCAAAGTAAGTGTCCGATTTGAAAACGAACGCCTCATTTGTAAGGGCATGTATACATATTTATGAATATTATCAGTGATTTAAGTGCATTCGCACTTACAAGTTTAATAACAAATTCTTACTACTAGGAATTATTATGGAAGTACGGGAAGCCTTCACCAAATTTCTGTATTTACTCACAATAGTATAATATTAAATAGCTAGCTTGATTCCCTTTCGTTCAAACAGATTAGACAAAACCGAGTTTCTTCTGAACTTTCGGTTGACCTTTTCAAAGATTGCGTATACCACATATGGAATATATTTAAATAGGTTTGCACAGAGTCATAGCATTGAATACTTTCGTTTCCAATTAGTCTATTTCCGACGATTTTTAATGCAATTACTTATGAAATACTGTTTTAATGTCTTGATGTAATTTTGTAATCTGCAGCAGAAAGTACTAAGCTGCTGAATTCACCAGTTTTTGGGAATCTATAAACAAATACTTGAATGTTAGTAGCCTTGTTTTTAGGGCGACATGGTCGGTTCGCTGGTGAGACTACTATCTTTTGAAGAACTTTATTGCGCTTACCTGCTTAAATGGTTTTTTCTGTCTAGCAAGGCACTACAGTCGCTTTATCGTTATATTAAATTTACTAATTAGGAACCATCCGAAAATTAGTCCCATATCATTTAGCACTATACTTATGCACTTAAAGCTACGGTGTCTATTCGTACTATATCTAAAAACTATAATCATCATTCATATCCGCCATGAAAAAGCTACTCAGCAAAAGGTCATCTACCTTGACAGGATTTCTCTGCAATACTCAGCTAAATGGCTCACTGAGACGTTGATTTTAGCCAAGAACTCGATTTGCGGGAGGTTGTGGAAACGTCACAATATTGAAAATAAGGGTGTAGGTACGTGTTTTTTCTTGAGCTCTACAGTTTTTTTAATTTTACTCGTTTTACTTTAACTTAATTGTGTAACAATTTATTAGTCAAAAAATGAGATATTTCTTTTTTTGCTCCTGGATTTTCTCTTAATAACTAATGGATGTTTTTTTAGTAAAAAAGTTGGACCTCGTTTTTTTAACAAAAAAAAGTTTTAAGAGTTTTTTCGAAAAAATTAGCCGTTTCAATGTAAATTAAGAAAGATTGTTGATTTGCCAAATCACCCTGTGTCCCGAAAATAGAATTTTACGCTGAATTTAATCTTCTTTACAATATGTAAACCAAATAAAATTTTTTTAGTACACATGGAACCTATGGGAACTTTTAAAGATTTTTATCTGAGGGTGAACCTCAAATGAAATTTATCGCAGTTAGGTTTTGATATTATTCAAAGAAAAAGGCTGGACCCGAGAACTAAAGGCTTTACAAAACTTACTAACTTTTTTCGAAAGAAAATACCGTTTTCGAGATAAATCCAAAAATTTTGAAGTTTGACCGAATAACTTTCTTTGTAAAGATAAATCTAAGCTTTTTGCAAAAATTTGTGGAATTTTTATGTCTTATTGGATCGGATTAGAATACATAATTTTCTTTAATTTTTATTTTTTATGTCAAAGAAAAGTCGAAAATATTTAAAAAAAAAATCTATGGAGCGAACGAAAATGATTGATAATGCGATGACTACGTGATATTGTGAGCAGACGTATCTTTCGTCTGAGCTATCGTTCTCCATACATAATGAGGCCCTTAAACCGTTTGGCCTAATGAAAACCAGCCTTTATGTATGTTATACTACTTGTTGAGGCACCCTTTTTCTAATGCTTGGGAATTTGATTTTTAAAATTAGATTTGGGTACATTCACTTGAAAAACAAATGTGATAAGAGTACAACGATCATTTGATAAGAGCCACCTTCGTATACATAATAATAGACATTGTACATACATAAATACTAGGGTGGTCCTTATAATCGAATGTACAATTTATTCCCGTCTCACCCCTGGATAGGTTGCACCACGGTCAACTACATATATAGCACTAACAATTTTTTTCCTATTAAAGATAAATTAGGCGTGTCGCATGGGGGTCAAAGCTCAGATTTCCCTATGGAGACTAAAAAAATAAAAGTGATTTTTTTGTATCTAATACTCGAAGTCGATAGCACTATGGTCCGATTGGAACAACCTAAGGCGTGTCGCAGGGTGCAGTCTGAACTTTAACCCCCCTGCGACAATCCTCAAGCGGACTACTCACCAGCCAAGAAATGTCAAACTCCATATGAAAAAACGCTCAAGAAATGGTGAGGAACTCTTTTCACATGTAAGATTTTTTTGAGCCAATACTCAGCTCATAAGAAAATATACTACAATTTCCGATTTTTATAATAATAACACAGACCGACAAAATTTCAAAAAAGTGCAGACCCAGAAATGAAGTAATATAATTCTATAATTCATTTTTTGGCTATGTTCATTGCTCTATTACGTCATGAAAACTTATTTCCGTTTAAACCTGCATATATATTCTGAAAGAGCCGCTATTTCTCTCGAAAATGCAGTTTGTACTTTTCAGATACCTTCTTTTTATGTATAGCACATAAACACACGTTTATGTATTATAAAGTTTTTCATACAATCCCGAAAATTGCTTGTAAATACCGTCGGTAATTACGGCAATAGACTACAAGTCAAAAAAGCAACAAAGAGTTAAATGTTATAAATGGAAAAATATTCGTGCTTAATTAAGTATGAAAAATTCTTTCATAGGTTTCACACCAAGTCCTAAAAATTCGCAAATCTTTCATATAAGTTAGCATTGAAATTAAAGAAATGTTCTATATGGAACTACAAATATATGCATAAATGGACACTGAGAAGGGTTTACCTTCAAGCTGGGTAGTGGCCTAAGGTGCTAGACCTTCTAGCATACAAGTCACTACAGTGTTGTGAGTTCGACTCTCACAACGCCGGGAAGAAAAGTCCTTGAAGAGATGTAACTCCAGTATCATCGAAACATATGTCGGCTTCTCTGGTTCCTGCAGCACGTAGGTAAATTTTTCTCAAAAAACATGTTTTTGCAATAGTTTATGGTAGCAAACAACAGGTTCATGTGTAGCATACATTTAGGGTGAATTACGTTTTTAGCAACTTACATGTTCTTTGGTTTTACAATTAATTAAATTATGGAGGAATATATGCCAATATGGGTATCAAATGAAAGGTATTTTCGGCGGCATGCCAACTAATTTATTTTCAAGTAGGGTTGCCAGCTAGGATTGCCTGTTTATCGCAGTATATCTGGTACTATCTCGAGAACCGTTTGACGGATTTCTATGAAATTTGGCATAAAGATAGTATGCGATTTCTAATGTCCACTTTTGTGTTGCCACTAGGGGCGTTTACAGGGCTACCACATATCTCAATTTTTTTTAAATAATGTAGAAAGACATGCCAATATGGGTATCAAATGAAAAGTATTTTCGCGGCATACCAACTAAAATATTTTCAAATAGGGTTGCCAAACAGGGTTACTATTTTACTGCATTGTATTTGTATATTTTGGGATTATAATTGCATTATTTTAGGATCATTTCATTTCGGGTAATTTTGGGATAATTTTGGGGCTATTTTTGGATCATTTTGAGTTCAATTTTGCATAACTCTAGGGTAGTTTTCGGTTCATTTTGAGATAATTTAAGGGTCTTTTTGGGGTCAATTAGGGATCATTTTGGGATCACTTAAGGGTCAGTTTTAAATAATTTTTGGATCATTTGGGATAATTTTGGGGATCATTTTATGGTTGCTTTGGGATAATTTTGGAGTCATTTTGGGAAACCCTGCTTGAGATTTACATATTTGGAATACGGTCAAATATACCTTTCATTTGATACCCATATTGGCATATCTTGCTGAATATTAAACAAAAAATGAGATAGATGGCAACCCTGTGAACCGCCCCAACTGGCAACACCCAAGTGGAAAGTCTTAGAATGAAGCATACTACCTGTATGCCAAATTTCATCCAAATCGGCCAAACGGTTCCCAGGATAGTCCCGGAAATACAAATATACAAGAATAGCTCGTTTAAAGTTATAAGATATATTTTAATTTAATTTAAATTAGTTTAATTGCTTTAATATATTATTATTGTTCGTTGAAGCTACTTGCATCAGTAATTATATAAGTAAGCTGCCTAAAAGTATACTTCAAATATTGGTTATGCAAATCGTATCTCTTTGTATGGGTAAAATATAGCAAAGCTAATGAACTTAAAAGAACAATTTCTCAAGTTCTGAAAGAGATATCTAAAGAATCGAAAAAGAATTTTCAAGGGAAATGGTACTGCTTTCTAAGGGTATATTAAGTTTTTAATGAAAATTTGATTTAATGAAGAAATTGAGTGGTGAAAATAGCAAAAAATCGTGTTTTTCACTTTTGGGCATGAATATCTCAAAAACCAGATCCAACTTTACAAATCTGGCCTCACAATGAAAAGTATTGGTTAATTTCTGCGTCTAAAATTTGTCAGCCTGTGTAATTTGCAATAAAATGGAAAATGCCATAAACGTCAAAATTTCTTGACCAGGCATAAAAAATATATGCTCGTTTTTTTTTCCTAGTGATTAGGTGTCTGTGATCAAAGCCCGCTCGGATGCAATACATTTCTAATATAACAATACAAATTGGTCCGTTGATAGCTTTCGCCAGCTTGAAATAGTACTATAACCATAGCGTGTAATTTTGTTTGTGACTTTTCATAAATTTTTTTTTTTTTTTTTTTCAAACAAAAAACCTAATAGTTATATGAATTTTTCAATAAGAATTATTAGCACTGTCTATAGCTCTTAAAATTCTTACTTAGGCTGTGTGCTAATTGAAAACATTTTTCGTCAGAGTAAAATGAGGTGAACAAATTTCCTATGGTGTACAAAAGTTTTCCATTTTGCTGTGCCAAACGAAAAGTTAAATTATGACAGTAGTAAATTTTGACGTATGGAAAAAGCACGTGCAAAAGCAGATGCTTTGTGAATCAATTTTCATTTTACGTGTTTTTCATGCATTTATATTGCCCCCAGGGCTAGGGCAAATTCTGACGTTCATATTCACCACGATAACTGTCAGAATTTAACAACGCTCTGTCAAAATTTGTTTTTTTAAACCGTTTGGCACACGGCCTTATATGGAAATTTTCGCCCTACAAATAAGAACAACCCTAATACTTAAATACGCATAACTCAAGCGCCACGCGAACTCAGCAACTCGTCCAAAATTGTAAGCAGTATAGAGCTTTAATGGCTCTGCACTCAAATATGTTTTATGACGCTTAACGCCAACTATCACGCATGCACTAGGATTATCGCAATCTTCGCAAGACGCAAGAAAAGAAAAATACAATCGATTGTCAGAGAGCGGAAGCTCTGAAAAAGGCGGTAATCTGAATGTCTTCGTTTTTGAAGCTTAAGTTTTCTTAGGCTCAAATTTATAGTCGGCTAGTCGATCTAGTCTGCTTGGGAGAAGTTGGAAACGGTGCGTAGAACTGTGGTAAATAGGGTCCGATATATTAATCGTAACAAATCCAATTTACACTTGCCTTAATAATTTCGAGCTCGAGAACCCCTTTTTGGTCCGAGACACAGCCGGATGCAGCATAGTGCTATCCAAGCTCAACTAAGAAATAAGAGATTTAGTTTTTCTGCACTGTCTTACCTATATGTATGTTGTTCCATATAATTGTCAGGAAATGCCTACAGAGCACAGCGAGAACAAAAACAATCAACATGGTGATGAAAGCAATAAACAATTAAACCAACATTTTGCACTTGGAAATGTGCGATGGTTATCGGCTCTCCATAGCATAGCAGCGGCTACTGTATGGGGCAGTATAAAATTGATTCGAATCGGTAAAAAACATGTTAATACGCGCAAATCGTCGTCAATTTGACAACAGTTCGCATAAACTCGCATTAATTCAAAGATTAAGAAGCCAATTTCAGTTGTGCCACCAGTACAAAATAATAAAAAAAGAATTAGAGCAACTCGAAGTCGCAATTTAGCCTGCGCAGACTTGGGAGGATTTTGTTACGTTTTTCTAAAACTCGAAAAAGAAAAAACTGAATTTAAAAAAATTTTAAAATGGCGGAAAGTGTATTCAACAACAATCAAAATGAAATAATTCATAAAACAACGCCGGAAGGTAAAAATTAACATACACGGCTCACAATTTGCTTTTAAGTTTTAAAAACTAAGGGCGGATTTCTCGACTGCCTGTTAACGCCAAAGTTCACTGTCAATTCACTGTCAGTTTAACAGCCAGTTCATTTGCCCTTTATTTAACAGGAGGATGAACTGCCTGATAAAATTTAAAGTGAGCGTTAAGTTGACGGCTAGTTGAGAAATCCGCCCTAAGATTTGTTGTTTGAGATAAGTAGAGATCGGAAAAATATGTTAAATCAACCGCCTGAAAAAAACTTTGTAAATTTATTTAAG
Source organism: Campiglossa producta (assembly GCA_964058755.1). NCBI lineage: Eukaryota > Metazoa > Arthropoda > Insecta > Diptera > Tephritidae > Campiglossa > Campiglossa producta. The sequence continues at coordinate 29,362,101 of CAXKVI010000004.1, forward strand.
AAAAAATTAAGTAAACGGAGATAAGCCATAAAAATTTGTGAAAAATATACGCCTTACCACCAAAAAAGTTGGGATTATTCCTTCTGAATGCAGTGTTTTGACAAAGCCTTAAAATAATAAAATAAAAAAATTTCTCAAACTCTTGTAGTTGCCCATATGTATTTTTCTTTATATCGTCGGTATTAAAAGGCGGATTTTAATACACGGTATACACATTTTTTTGTCTAAAAAATAGGCTTTCCCTACCCAGGTTAATTTACCTCGCGTGCTCCATTATGGTAATTTTTCCCCAGAACTTAATTACTACCACCCTATTGTGGAAAAATCCCCTTTCGAACCCAAAAAAATGGTCTCTTAAAAATCCAAATATATAAGTATGCCGATGAATTAATTCGACGGTTACTAGTGGTTACTAGGCTTGTCAACTTTTTTTTCCATTTTTTTATTGTTTTATAAAAACACTGCATTCGAGGAGGTGTACGACAAACCACAGTATAGACAGTATTTGCACTCACTAACACAAACGTACTTATATTCACCTCCATGGAGAACTTCGGGTTGCAGTCAACTATTTTCAGCCATTTCAGGGTGTTGTGTTGCAAATTTTATGAGGTAATAAATTACTTTAAAAGAGGAGAAATATTCAAATTTAGGATTTTGCGTTTTAAGTAAAACTATATATGTATATATTAGGTTATATTTCTAAAAAAAAAGAAATTGCTATTTTACAACTCAACCAAGAACCAATGCACAGCATTTTTTCTCACGCATAGGAGTATTCAGGCGAAAAGAAATACAGCTTTATTGCGTTGCGTGACATTTATAACTTTGACAAATACGCACAAAACCAAAAAATATACAAGGAAAAATCAGCTGATTATGTCATCGTACCCAAAAAGATAAAACTAGATCAAGTCTGCGTTAACGCGTGTTAAAACGCGGTTATAAGACAGGTTGCCTTTGTCTACGTGCATTTATGTCAGCTGTCAAAATTAAATGTCGCAACGAGACGCTACAGTTGTTTCTGTTTTCAGAGTACTTTGCAATGTATTCCAATGTTGTTACTCCTTGGAGTATCTATTGTCAGAGCGATCGTGTCGTGATTTTGGTCAATAAAGCATGAGCAATGATCGGCTTTCAATAAGCTGAAGGTGGTCCGCTGAAGTATTAGAAAGTATTACAATTGAAGTACTTCAATATCACAAAATTGAAACACATGATCCAATGATTTTTGCAAAATTTTACGCAAAACAAATTTCGAAATTTGAGAATTTTTCGACAAAAAGCTTATCGTGCCAATCTAAATAAATTTCACTAGTGAACCTTTTTCATACTTTTTCGCTCACAAATTATATGAGAGGGAGAAAATCCGCAAAGTAAGAAATTATTTAGAATCTGCCTGTATATTTTAATGTGGGTTAGAGTGTAAAATGTATTTTAAAAAACGTAAATGGTTGTTAATATTCGCAAAATTTGCTACGAAGAAGCCCATTGTATTCGAGAAACTGTAAAATGTATTCCAAAAAAATCAAATGTACTTCAGAAACATCTTCTGGATTGGAATTTGTTGTTTCTGAAGTAGAACTGATTATTTTGGAGTACATTTTTAAGCTTCTGAAGTCTAATTTACGGTCTCGAGTACAAATTACACCCTGCTAGACAAGTGCTATGACATTCAGTCAGCTTTGGAATGTTGTCTTTGAGAACGTGATGGGAAATCGTGAAGTAAATATAAAACAGCTGATATTTACATCAGGATTTTCTATCACGTTTTCAAAGGCAACATTACAAAGCTGACGGAATGTCATAGTACTGTCTAGAAGGGCAGTTTATGAAGTACAATTTATAGTTTTTGGAGTACAGTTGATTATTCTAAAGCATATTTTACAGTTTTTAAGATACAATTGTCTATTCTGAAAATAATTGTATGGGTCTTGGACTACCATTCACTATTCTTAAATGCATTTAACCTTATCTAAAGTATTTTTACGGTTTTTGAAGTACGAGTGAAAAAGGTGCAGAAAAAATAGTTCTATTATAAATTTAGTTTTTTGATTATTATGTGTTATCCGTCATAATTTGTAGGATGTTCTTGAGCAAGCCCATTTAGTCTTGTATATTTATCTGTCTCTGTCCAACAGGGTATCAAAGGGTTGACGCTAACTTAAGTACCTACTTTATATCGATTATGAACATGCCTAAATTGTTTTAACCGTTTTAAACTGAAAGGAAAACCAGTTTGCAGGTCAACGTGAAGTATTAGAGAAAAAATCACTATCTAACAAATACTTCAACAAAATGCAGCCCTGAGTGATTAAACACAACCCTATCACGCGGGGTGAAAATCAAATGGAAATAAAAAAAGTTGTGCAAATGATGAAAATTTATATTAATTTGTTTCATTTATAACAGATTTGATTTTAGCTGCCCCAAAAAGGAGCATAAACGCAGAGTGCATAAGATTAATTCATTCATTCAAGATGCAACAAAAAAGGCCTTGGGTAGCAACTGCCGTATGGGGCGACTGTTATGGTACCCCCTGGGACATTGTATAGATGGAATAAAAAGGCCTCCGGCGGCAGCCACGATTACGTACAGCTTGCAATGCTCCATCGCAACTTGTAGTTCATGGTTTTTGTTCACAATAACAATAGTCCTCATTTGCCAGGTACTGGAAATAACTATCCGGTTAGTAATTGTAGCTCTGGCTTATTGCCTGTTGTTACCATTCCACGTTTCTCCAACTCGTTTTTGAGTTGTTGGATCCTCAAGTCATTAAACTTTGCCATATCCTTGCAATGTCCTTGTTACCTTTACAATGTCCTAGTTATCCTTTTCAATGTCCGTGTTATCCTTTTCAATGTCCTTGTTATCCTTTTCAATGTCCTTGTATTTATTTAACAATACCGCTTCTGACACCAATTGTGACGAATTCGATGATTCCTTGATTATTTTCCCTGAGTTCGATCACTGTACGTTAAATAAAAAACTCCGATTCTGCTTAATAAGTAGTACGCTTTATTCAGTACTAAAAACCGTAGTACAATATAGCGGGTTAACTCGCTGTTCAGTACTTCACTGTACAACACTTCAAAATAAACTGATTGATTTGCGTTGTCTTTGCGCGGTTTATATACCCTAGCAGACAGCAGCTTCACAACCTAGAAATGTCTACACCTTTCTGGTTTATTCGTGCAACAGTGTTCTCGAAGCGTTTATCTATCGTCATCTCCTCTTTGTGCCACATTCGCAAACACGCGAGCTGCCTCTCCCTCTGTCGCTCTCACGCCATGTATCTAAACAGCTGTAGTTGTGGTAGTGACGCTAGTGATGGAAATACGCTAGAGTTGGGAGATGAGCGATTCTTGAGAACATTCGCCACAATACTGTGACGAATTCGATGATTCCTTGATTATTTTCCCTGAGTTCGATCACTGTACGTTAAATAAAACACTCCGATTCTGTTTAATAAGTAGTACGGTTTATTCAGTACTAAAAACCGTAGTACAATATCGCGGGTTAATTTACTGTTCAGTACTTCACTGTACGACACTTCAAAATAAACTGATTGACTTGCGTTGTCTTTGCGCGGTTTATATACCCTAGCAAACAGCAGCTTCACAACCTAGAAATGTCTACACCTTTCTGGTTTATTCGTGCAACAGTGTTCTCGAAGCGTTTATCTATCGTCATCTCCTCTTTGTGCCACATTCGTAAACACGCGAGCTGCCTCTCCCTCTCACGTCATGTATGTAAACAGCTGTAGTTGTGGTAGTGACGCTAGTGGTGGAAGATGAGCGATTCTTGATAACATTCGCCACACTGCCCTCCACCTAAGTCTGATCGTCCCGATCAGACACATTTCCCGATCCGAACGTTGCTAGTCTCTCTAGGGGAACCACTTTCATTTTGTTCCGTAGCATTCCAACAGCCTGTATGCGGTAAACAACGTCGTTGATCCGTTTCACAACTCTGTATGGTCCTTCCCAGTTGCACTGAACTTTGGGAGACACACTTTTCCTCCGTTGTGGCCTGTTAAGGAATACTAAATCTCCTTCCAGAAACCCTTCCGTTTCCATTGCTTTGTCGTACCTGGTTTTCATGTTTTTGCTTATAGTTCTGGGGAATGGACCAGCTTCATCCAAGGCAATCCTCTCAACCGGTGCATCTGAGTTGCACTGCCTCCTTCGACCATGACTCGTGGACCTCAGCACCTTTGCTCTGATGCACTCATCGCATTTGGCAATCCACTCCTTTACCGACTGACCGTAACCAACCCAATAAAATGTCTGCTTAATCCTCTCCAAGGTCTTCTTGACTCCTAGATGACCTCCACTTGGATCGTTATGCAGTTCCCTGAGAACATCAGACACCCGCTTCCTTGGAACAACTATAAGCTTCCGAGCGCATTGACCATCCTCACTCTCCCATATTCGATGCAAACAACCGGATACCATTCGTAAACTGTACCATTGTGCCCAATATGACTTGGCAACTGGACTCGCCACTGACATTTCTTTTCTTGCTGGTCGTTTGTCTCGCTCAAGCCCTCGGATCACACATGTCAGATCTGAATCTTCCTGTTGACTTCTCCAAATATTCTCAAGCAGGCATTTGTCTATCAAAGCCATTGGTTGAGGAGGTACCTTTGCCTTTCGAGTGTCCCTGTGCCTCATCTCTAATGAAACTCCTTTGGTGTAATACCCAATGTTGTGTCCAAAGATCAGAGGTACTTCTTGGCCATTGTATCTCATAACTCTATTTCTCAGGTTCATGTGAATGTCTCTCACAGCCAAGAAGTCGACGCCAATGATGACTTCGTCCACAATATCTGCCACTAAGAAGTTGTGGTATGTAGTCGCATTCCCAATCGCAACTTTGCACCGCACTTCTCCATGAACCAGCTTACTTCCACCAGTTACTGTCCGCAACTTTGCATCCTGCAATGGTCGTACTCTCTTTTGGACCAAGTCACTTCTAATGATGGAATGAGATGCGCCAGTATCCACAGTGAATAACCGCTCTTTTCCGTCCAAGAAACCTCTAACAGTAACAGTACTTGCTTTCCCTCCGACCTGCGACACAGAAACTATAGGGCATTCATCTTGGTCATCTCCTCCAGCGTTACCCTTACGTCCACAAGCATTGCCGAAGTCTCTGGAGCCGATGTTGCAATGACGCACCATATGGCCAGATTTTCCGCACTTGAAGCATTTAATGGCTGCTTCATTTTTCCGTTGCTTTCCGTTCAATGCTTCTAGGATTGCGTCCACCCATTCTGGTCGTTCTACTTCCACACGATGAGCTTTGTACGCTGGTTTGGACAAAAGTGATGCTGTTTCTTGAGTTAGAGCATGTGATACCGTCTCCGCAAATGATCTCTTTGGGTTTGCATAGGTGGCCCGCTTCGTCTCCACGTCACGTATTCCATTTATGAAACTTTGGATTTTCACCCTCTCGATGTATTCCACTGGCGCGTCTGCGTTTGCTAGATGAGCCAACCTCTCGATGTCCGATGCAAACTCCTGTAATGTTTCGTTAGCCTTCTGGAAGCGATTCTGTAGCTCTATTTGATGTATCTGCCTTCTATGCTCGCTGCCGTAACGTCTTTCAACGGCTCCCATCAACGCTTCATAGTTGTTTCTTTCAGCGTCCGGAATAGTCTGTAAGATTTCGGCTGCAGGTCCTTTCAATGACACAAATAAAGCAGCGACTTTGTCCTCACCGCCCCAGTTGTTCACAGCTGCTGTCTTCTCAAATTGTAGCTTAAATACCTGGAAAGGAACAGAACCGTCAAATGATGGGGTTTTTACCTTGGGTACGCTTGTGGAAACACTTGGACGATTCAGCTGCAACTCCTGGATACGACTTCTTAACGCATCCACCTCGGCTTCGACTTTCTCCTCAAGCTGCATTAGTTTCTCGTCCATGCGCGCCTCTAGTTTTGAGGACATACGTGCTTCCTGTTCCTCCAGCTGTGTAGACAACTGCAATATTTGAGATGCCATGTGCGTCTTCGTTTCCTCCATGCAAGTTTTCTGTTCTTCAAACTTTGATGTTATATTCGTCGACATCTGAGCCAATACAGCCAACAGCGAGTTTGTGTCCACATTTGCCACTGAATCCGGAGTATCCTTTTGCTCTTCTATTTTCGTCGCTCCCTCTTCCGAAAGCTGAAAAACATAATCGTCAACGTTGATTCCTTCCGCTTCCATAGCCTCGCGTAGACGTGATTGTAGCTCTGGCTTATTGCCTGTTGTTACCATTCCACGTTTCTCCAACTCGTTTTTGAGTTGTTGGATCTTCAAGTCATTAAACTTTGCCATATCCTTGCAATGTCCTTGTTACCTTTACAATGTCCTAGTTATCCTTTTCAGTGTCCGTGTTATCCTTTTCAATGTCCTTGTTATCCTTTTCAATGTCCTTGTATTTATTTAACAATCCCACTTCTGACACCAATTGTGACGAATTCGATGATTCCTTGATTATTTTCCCTGAGTTCGATCACTGTACGTTAAATAAAACACTCCGATTCTGTTTAATAAGTAGTACGCTTTATTCAGTACTAAAAACCGTAGTACAATATCGCGGGTTAATTTACTGTTCAGTACTTCACTGTACGACACTTCAAAATAAACTGATTGACTTGCGTTGTCTTTGCGCGGTTTATATACCCTAGCAAACAGCAGCTTCACAACCTAGAAATGTCTACACCTTTCTGGTTTATTCGTGCAACAGTGTTCTCGAAGCGTTTATCTATCGTCATCTCCTCTTTGTGCCACATTCGTAAACACGCGAGCTGCCTCTCCCTCTCACGTCATGTATGTAAACAGCTGTAGTTGTGGTAGTGACGCTAGTGGTGGAAGATGAGCGATTCTTGATAACATTCGCCACAATACATATGTGCGCAACTTCTTACTAAGGGCCGCTTGGAGAAATAGCTTATAAACACCTTATAAAGCGTGTAAACGTATAAATTTATGAAGGCTGTGTGCCAAACGGTTTAAAAAAGCAAATTTTGACAGAGCGATGTTAAATTCTGACAGTTATCGTGGTGAATATGAACGTATGTTCAATAATGTGAGCACAGGGATGCATGTGCTGTTAACATTCATATTATTTCACATAAATTTATATTCACATGTGTTATTTAACACTAAAATATAATATAATGCGAATAATACGCAATATAAATGCATGAAAAACACGTAAAATGAAAATTGATTCACAAAGCGTCTGCTTTTGCACGTGCTTTTTCCATACGTCAAAATTTAACGTTTCGTTTGGCACAGCAAAATGGCAAATATTCGTTCACCATAGGAAATTTGTTCACCTCATTTTACTCTGACGAAAAATGTTTTCAATTAGCACACAGCCCAAGTGTGTAAATGAACTGTCAAAATTTGTATGGAACGCAGTTTACACAAATTTGATAAACTTCCGCGTCGATTTTGGTGTGTAAAAAAGTGCGTAAATTTATACAATGCAATGACGACGTTCGACATGTAATTTTTTTAATGCATTCAATGCACACTGGACAAAAAGAGAAGAATACAAAAATCGTTGGCTTATGTGTTCCAATTTTTTGATATTGGAGTACTCCAATAGTAATCCTTTGTATACATCATCGGACCACCTTCAGCTTTTTGAAAGTCGATCATTGCTCGTGGCTTATCGACGAAAATCACGATACTATCGCTCTGGCAGTATATGCTCCAAGGAGTAAAAACATTGGAGTACATTGCAAAATACTCTGACTGTAGGTACTCCATGGAGTAGCAGAAACAATGCGAAGGTTGGAGTAGGTGGTCCAGTCCTAGGACATCGCAATGTTAATTGGAGCACAATTTTTGTATGAGAAAGGATTAAATTTGGAGTACTCTGATGCTCCAATTGGAGTACTCTTTGGATAGGAAATAGAGTACTCTCGATTTTTGCAGGGTTTAATGAGAATTTTGAAATAAAAAGTTTTTGTTTGACATCAAGTACACATAAATTTATCTAGGGCGTTCATCTAACTGAGCTGATAAATGTATAAACTTACGCATTTCGTAAACTTAAACTTATAAGAGTAGATGAATCCCCTTAGTGAATTCAGTGCGATTTAACTTATAAAAAAAAAAAAAAACTAATGGCGGCGATATACTATCTAACGAGATTTTTTAGCCGAGCTTCTCTTTCCAACTTGTGGTGTGTTGCTTTTGAGTTTTCCTACAAATTGGCGGGACCTACAGTTTTTTGCCGACTCCCAACGGCACTTGCAAAGCAAATGAATTTTTTGCTGAGAAGCTTCTCATGGCAGAAATACACCCGGACTACTGCCGAGGGGCGACCACGTTTAGAAAAATTGTTTTTCTAAATAATTTTTGATGTTACTTTTGCCGGGCATCGAACCGCCACCACTTGGTGTAGAAGGCCGTACACTTAACCGCTACACCACGGCGGCCGCCGCGTTTAAAGAATAAGTAAAATGTTATACCCACTCTTATATATGTATGTACTAGGGACGTTTCCGGCCCAAAAATTCACTTCCCTGCATACGAAAAAATTTACTGTTTCCTTGTTTATCTATTCTTTCCTATTCTGTACCACATCTTTCCCTTTCATAATTTAAATTACCTACGATGAACACTTTCGGAAATATGAAGTATGAAAAATCCCATTTGTATGGCAGGTTCCACGCCCGCTTCTCCCAACCTCCCATTTTTCTGGAGGTATTTGAGATTAATCTCATCAGCAGTTCTAGTGGTGGCAAGATATCCACTTCAACTTCAATTTCTCATGCCCTTAGTACCCTGTCCAAGTTAATTAATTTGTTCAAGGAAGTGTTTTGTTAAAAAAGTTAAAAAATCAATTTCCTTTTTCATCTACATAGATTCTAGAGCAATTTTTTATCAACTCTCACAACTCAAAAAAACTTCGTTAGCATAAATCGGTTAGCAAAATTTCTTTATACGAAAAAAAAGAAACGTAAAATCTTCCCCTTTTCTATATTTCCGTCTCATATCAAATCACTAAATTTGAGAAATTTCATTAGATACATTTTTTGTGACTTGAGATGATTCCAATATTCTATAAAAGAAAGTCACAAGCACGGTTGCCGTTTGCCTAAAATTTTGAGTACCAAACCGAAAAACACGTTGCAAAATAATTTTCTAGGCAAACAATATAGGTTAGGTTAGGTTGAAGTGGCTGCCGCAGAGGCACACTTAGGTCAGTTCTGAAAGGTCCGTTGTGATACCACTAGCACTAGGAAAGTCAGTCCCGGGGCTCGGCCATATGGAAAATCCCTGAGCTCTTGGGACTATCCACATAGCAGAATCCCGGGACTGACACTCCTAAGCCGGCACGGTTACTCCTCGAACCACTTAGATGACTTTATGAAGGCCATCAAGTCCTTTATGTCCAGCTGCGCGATCTGGCGTGGGCTATCCAGGAAGGGAACTCCCAAAAAGCGCGTTGTCCCGCCGCTTAAAGCTGGGCAGTTGCAGATGAGGTGCTCCACCGTTTCCTCCTCATCATCATCTTTGCAACTCCTACAGCATCGTCGGTAGGGAACACCTAGCCTTTCTGCGTGCCTACCAATAAGGCAGTGCCCGGAGCTTGCATGTGCCAAACGGCATACCTAAGCGCTCTTTATCCCGAATCACCTGCTTGATAATGTCCCTGTGTCCCATGTGAGGTTCACGCGGTTCCGTTGGGCCATCTCTTAAAAAGATCGACGACAGCTGAGCATCAGTTCAGAGTTAAACGAATAAGACCCAAAAGCTTTGTTTGTACAGTTTTTCAACATTAAATAAATAAATGGGAAAAAAATACTTTCAATTCTGCCGCTTCGCCTTCTCGCATATATTGCGGCAGAGTTGAATTCAACTAATTTCCTAATGTAAAAGCAGACTAAGGGTAGGCGTCTGGAAAATAGAACGGTTCTTCAAGAAACAAATGGTCACCGTACTTATGCCGCGAAAATCAGCACGTGCCCGTCTCTACTTCACATTCATTTATTTTACTAGTGTTTGTATTCTTTGTTTGACAGTCTACTAGCCTGTGTCAAGCTTAAATAAATATAATAACATGCACATAAATTTGAGCGAGTGCCAATACATAGGTGACCTCCTCCAAGTTTAACGACATCCAAAAAAAATATTGAATAACTGCAAGAAATTCGCAAAACAGAATACATATATTATTTTAAATGTATTAGAGTCTTCCCTATTTGAATGCAGAACAGTTTTTACCACGCTTTTATTAGGTTCACTTGTATGTTTGTTTGCTTGCTTGCTTGTATGTATGTAACTCTCGTTCGGTTTTAGCCCCAGTGGCCCAAAAACCGTAAAATGTCCCTAAAATATGGGTATCAAACGAAAGGGGAACGCCCCAGGATTCATTTGGACTTCGATATATTTCGATAAATTTATCGATAACTGAGTTATCGGTCAAAATATGATTGCCCAAAAACCTAAAAAAATCCCTACAATATGGGTATCAAACGAAAGGTGAAGGCCCCAGGTTTCATTTGGACATCGACATATTTCGATAAATTGATCGATAACTGAGTTATCGGTCAAAATATGATTGCCCAAAAACCTGAAAAATTCCCTACAATATGGGTATCAAACGAAAGGGGAGGGCCCCAGGTTTCATTTGGACATCGACATATTTCGATAAATTTATCAATAACTGAGTTATCGGTCAAAATATGAAGGCCCAAAAACCTAAAAAAATCCCTACAATATGGGTATCAAACGAAAGGTGAAGGCCCCAGGTTTCACTTGGACATCGACATATTTTGATAAATTTATCGATAACTGAGTTATCGGTCAAAATATGATTGCCCAAAAACCTAAAAAAATCCCTACAATATGGGTATCAAACGAAAGGTGAAGGCCCCAGGTTTCATTTCGACATCGACATATTTCGATAAATTTATCGATAACTGAGTTATCGGTCAAAATATGATTGCCCAAAAACCTAAAAAAATCCCTACAATATGGGTATCAAACGAAAGGTGAAGGCCCCAGGTTTCATTTCGACATCGACATATTTCGATAAATTTATCGATAACTGAGTTATCGGTCAAAATATGATTGCCCAAAAACCTGAAAAATTCCCTACAATATGGGTATCAAACGAAAGATGAAGGCCCCAGGTTTCACTTGGACATCGACATATTTTGATAAATTTATCGATAACTGAGTTATCGGTCAAAATGTGGTTGCCCGAAAACCTTAAAATTTCCCTACAATATGGGTATCAAACGAAAGGGGAAGGCCCCAGGTTGCATTTGGAATTCGATATCTTTCGATAAATTGATCGATTATTGAGTTATCGGTCAAAATATAAATGCCCAAAAACCTAAAAAGTTCCCTACAACATGGGTATCAAACGAATGGTGAAGGCCCCAGGTCTCATTTGGACTTCGATAAATTTATCGATAACTGAGTTATCGGTCAAAATATGATTGCCCCAAAAACTTAAAAATTCCCCACAATATGGGTATCAAACGAAAGGTGAGGGTCCCAGGTTTCACTTGGACATCGACATATTTCGATAAATTTATCGATTACTGAGTTATCGGTCAAAATATAATTGCCCAAAAACCTAAAAAATTCCCTACAATAAGGGTATCAAACGAAAGGTGAAGGCCCCAGGTCTCATTTGGACTGCGATATATTTCGATAAACTTATCGATAACTGAGTTATCGGTCAAAGTATGATTGCCCAAAAACCTAAAAAATTCCCTACAATATGGGTATCAAACGAAAGGGAAAGGCCCCAGGTTTCATTTGGACTTCGATAAATTTATCGATAACTGAGTTATTGTCAAAATCTGAGGCCAAATGGCTTAAAATTCCCTAACAATATGGGTATCAAACGAAAGTGGAAGTCCAGAGGTTTCGTTTGGACTGCTGTATTTTTCGATATATTTATCGATAATTTCCTAGGACATTTGACTAAAAAGTAAAAAATAAATATAGTTTAAAAAAACTAAAACTCACGCTTTTAGAGAGTATTGAACTAAAAATTTGAAAATAATTTTATAAACCCTACACAGTAGTATTGTGGAAAAAGCGTGGTCCGCTTTGTCCCATAATTTTCGTATATCGAGCGCTCGACGCTTTTCCCACATAATGCTAATTTCTATACTGCGCTTTCATTAGCTTTACTTGTACATACATTCATATGTATTTTTGCTTGTTTGTATGTAACTCTACTTCAGTCTACCCGATAGTGGCATATGACTGTCACAAAAACCTTGAAATTTGCCTTCAATGTGGGTGTCAAACGATAGGAGGTTGCATTTGGACTTCGATATATTTATCGATAACTAAGTTATCGGTCACAATGCCTACTACCTATATCAAACGAAAGGGAAGGTCCACAGGTTTCTATTATTTAAACCAAGGAATATTTCGATATATTTATCGATAACTGACTTATCGGTCAAAATGAGGTTGTCCAATAATATTGAAAATTGCCTACAAAATGGGTATCAAACGAAAGTGGAGGCCCAGAGGTTTCGTTTGCACTGCGGTATACTTCGATATACATATATATCGATTACTTCATAACACACTTAACTAAAAAGTAAAAATAGATATAGTTTAAAAAGCGAAAACACGCGCTTTTAAAGAATATTGCACTAAAAAGGTAAAAATAATTTAAATAAAAAACGAAGATTATGGAACAAAGCGGACCACGCTTTTTCCATAATACTACTGTGTAGGGTTTTTAAAATTATTTTCAAATTTTTAGTTCAATACTCTCTAAAAGCGTGAGTTTTAGTTTTTTTAAACTATATTTATTTTTTCTTAAATTAGAGAACAATAGGTTTGTTTATAGGGCTGCTCTAGCTTACGCCAGATTGAGATATTTCACAAAATTGTGTTTAACGAACACTTTTCTTGCTCTAGGTTGCTCTATCTTTTGTTTCATGAGTACGCTCAAAACAAAACTAGAGTAATCCAGATCACAAATTTCTGCTCTAGCTTTTTTTATGGAGTAAGTTAGAGCAGAGAAGCAATTGTCAGTCAGGAAAAAGTAAATTTTTGAAAACTTCAAAAAAATTAGCTTGCAAGAAAATCAATGTGTTTGTAAACGTGAATTTGCATTAATTTTGAATATTTAAATAAAAAAACCAAATAAAAAGAAACTATCGAGATTCAAGTGTTTCATGGCATTTCTGCTCTGAGTTGCTCTAAGTTGCTTTATGTATTTCTATTTTGACAGCTGCCCTGCTCTGCTCTGCTCTAACCTGCTCTGAACTTTTTTTTGGTCAGTAAACAAATCTAATAACATGCGCTTTAAATGAGAAATTGAGCACTTAAGGATGATTTACACGGGTCGATTTTTGTCGTTCCACTGCGTTCTACCTTCAAATACAAGGTGTGAATCGATCGAATTGCTATTTACACGGTGGAACGACAAAAATCGACTACAGTTTATAATGAGAAAATGAAAGTTGATATTGAGAAGAACAAAAAAGTTGATAATGAGAAATGTAAGTTGATATTGAGAATACCCAAGTTAATAGTGAGAATTGTAAGTTGATATTGAGAAAACACAAGTTAATAGTGAGAATTGTAAGTTGATATTGAGAAAACAAAAGTTGATAATGAGAAATGTAAGTTCATATTATTAATTTACATATTCTCAATATTGACTTACACTCTCTCATTACCAACTTGTGTTTTCTTAACATCAACTTGTGTTTTCTCAATATCAACTTACAATTCTCATTATCAACTTTTATTTTCTCAATATAAACTTGAAAAGGTGCAGAAAAATCGACCCGTGTAAATCAGCCTTTAGGAAAATAAGAATTGTTTCTGTTGGGGTTTTAATTTAACTTTATAAAAGTTCAAGTTTCATGGTTATAAGTTGTTTTGATAAGAACTTTTATTTACTTTATTTTTCAGATCTTTGCACAGAAACGAAAGACTCTTTAGAAACGAGTTTTTTACGTGAACGGTTACAAATTTTACAAACTGTTTTACTGAAAGATTTTAAGAAACGAATAAATGAAGAAATCGAGAGTATATTACAAGAGCTTCGTCAAAATGAGCTACGACTGCAGGAATTCAAGGTATTTGCCCAGTGTCAAAACATCAATACTTGGAGTAATCGCAGCTCACTCACTGACAGTTCGAAAGAACAGAGAAATTCAAGTAACTCACAAGAAAGTACAACGAAGGAAACAAACTCCGAAAGGAAGCATAGTAAAAAGCACCCGCGACCCCTGCCGGATAAAGTGTTTATAACACGTGAATCATACCTAACGGCATTGTTGGAAGTTGGTCACATGCGATCCATTTATAATATATTCCTGATAGTATTTTTATGCTTGTTCCTAAATGCTGTTATTTATGACTATTTGACAGAGGGAAGGTATGTATTAACTTAAGAAAATTTCTAGATTTTCTAATTAAATATTAAAACTATGTATCATTTCAGAGTATATTTTGGATTGGGCACAGTTAAGACAGGTTTGCAGAAAATTGATTATGTATTTGGTGTATGGCTGATAGAGCATATGCTGGTGTTCTTACTTTTCTACGCTTTCAAGCTATGGGCGAATGTGAGACTGAAACTTGCGAGACAACGTAAGTACCTTTTTTTAGTCCATTACTAATTCCATGCATCCGTTCGATTGTTCCAAAAAATAAAAGTTGTTTCATTCCAAAAATACATACATACCTATCCCCTTTTTTTAATCATTATGCATCAAACCCTATCCGGACAAAGTATGCAATTACTGGTGCGAAGCTCCCGTGGAATAGAAAAATACTCGCGATATTCTTTAATAGTTCGAGAAGTAAAGTTACTCATATGCCGTGTATGACCTATAAAAAGTGCACTATAATTGCAAAGTTTCAAGATATAGCCAATAATTTTTGTTAAAAAACATATTTTTACGCAGTCTACTAAAATACTTTTCGAAGTTATAGAAATTAACTTCTTAGGCGTCGATACAACGTTTTTATGGAGAGTGAAATTTGAACTGGAATATCTCGAAAACGGCTCAAGTGATTTTGATCGAATTTGACATATAGAAAGTATACTTCATTCTAAGACTTTATACTTGTGTGTTGCCACTTTAGGCTAAATTTTTTGTAACTATGTATTAAGATATTGATAAGATATGGGTATGAAAAGATATTTACTAACAGGGTTTTTACCTGAGAAGACCCGCTAACCCTATTTAATTTATTCCTTCTTATATCGGCCAATATCTCGGTAATGGTTGTTGACGCGATTTGGATCAAATTCGGCATATACATAATATGCTTTATTCTAAGACTTTCTACTTGGGTTTTACTACTGTGGGCGGAAGGCGTGTATTCAGGGGAGGGGTCATGGTGTCCGGACCCCTCCCAAAATGTGCAAAGTAGTGCAATTTTTGTGTCTGTGTAAAAAACGAAAATTTGGAACATAAAATTGCGCGATTTTTGAAATATATCCCAAATTCATTGTAAAACATCTTTTGATTCGCACGAAATTTTAACTTGTAGCACTTTTTTGAATAAATTTTAAACTCATGGCAAAACATGTTTTGATTTATAGTCCGGTCGAAAAAGACATGTGAAATAACAAAACTTCCCACAGACAAAGAGAATATATCAACAAGAGCCGTCACTCGTTATAAATGCAAGGAAAAAGATGGATGCCGTTTTCTTTCAGGGTTTCGGTAATTTTGTTTTCCTCGGTTTTGTCAATTCGACAGCTGCTAAATTTTTGTTTCGACTCTTGTGTTATTTCACTTCTCGTCTATTTTCTTTTACGCATTTTGTTTTGATTAGACAATAACATATTTATATAGAAATTACCGAAACCCTGAAAGAAAACGGCATCCATCTTGTTCGTTGCTTTCATAACGAGTGGTGGCTCTTGTTGATATATTCTCTTTGCCACAGAGCCAAATTTTTGTAGAGAGCTTAGGTTTGCCTCCAGAAAGGAAACTTCCAAAATCCCAATTGAACCCCTGTGTGCTAAAAACGTTATTCGGGATCAAAAGTCAACATTTAGGTTTTTTATATTTTTTTCGAAAACGGTGAGTTTGTTTCGAAAAATTGCCTGACTAGTATTCTATAATTCTGTCTCATATCAAGTCACTAAATTTGAGATATTTCATTAGATAGAATTTTTGTGACTTGAGATGATTCCGGTATTCTATAAGAGAAAGTCACAAGAAATCTACCATAGTCTCTCTCTCGCTCATTTTAAGGTGTGGTGTATACAAAAATTGCATACATTTTAAGTAACGCATTTGACACTCGCCCTACAAATGTCGATGTAGCCCAAGCGTTAAGCGTCCGGACTATCACGCGGGAGGTCGCAGGTTCAAGTGCCGGTCCGCGAACAGTAAATTTTTATTTTTTTATTTAATTTTTTTAGTTTAATTAACTTTTTTTTAAACATATAAATACTTCTTATTCCTAAATTCACATTTTTTTTATAATTTTTTCAATTTTTTATCCAATATTCTTTAATTGATTTCGTTTGTTACCTGCCTACAAGTAGATGACAAATTAGTGACTCTTTATTGAGACTAGAGATGTGAGGCAGCTTACTGAATACCAAATTGTATCAAATATGAAATAGACCACGAAATGTCTCTATTAGTGACTAGATACACCTTGCAGAATTCCACCATAGGAGTCACCATTTGTGAGATATCGCGATTGTAAAATTTGCTTTATAAATTACTAGCTGAACCGGCATACATTGCCTGCCAAACCATTTTTTATTTTTGCTTTTTTTCTCTAGGCTTTTGTAAATTTGGTTTGTGCCTGCACTACCTAGTACAAAATTAAACTTTAGCTAAGTCCCATTTTACATCAGGGAATTCTTGAATTCAACTCTGCTGGCGTTCTATTTTGTGTTTTCTAATTGATATACCAACAGGTTATCATAACCTCTAACGAGATTTTTACCGAGCTTCTCTTTCCAACTTGTGGTGTGTTGCTTTTGTGTTTTTTCCTACAAGTTGGCGGGACCTAAAGTTTCTTGCCGACTCCAAACGGCACTTGCAAAGCAAATGAGTTTTTGCTGAGAAGCTTCACAGAGCCAAAAATGCCTAATAAAATTAATAAGATTGTCTTCATGATCAGCTTTTGGGCAAAGGGGTAGTCGCAACGGTGCAAACGAAGAAAAAACTGTACGGAAATCTTTTTGGTTCTAAGAAGAAATTCTTATTAAAAAACTATACATTTAGTACAAAGGTGTAGTTAGACGCTGGCAATTATTAGTATACGATGGCCGGATGGTTAGCAGCTTGTAAGTTCGATTCTCTCTCTCTTTTTTTCCTAATTAGAAATGTTAAAAAGAAATCTTCTTAAATATATTTATAAGATTTTCCTTTGAAACATTAACAGCTCTACACATATCGGTAATTAGAAGCTGGCAATCAAAAGTGAGCGATGGCCTGATGGTTAACAGCTGGGTTTATCATTCCGAAAATTGTAAGTTCGATTCTCGGTGAGGGCGATATCATTTTATTTTTCATTTAAAATATTAAAAAGAAAATCTTCTTAATAAAATTAAAAAGACTGTCTCTACAATAATAAGAAGCACATCTTCTTGAAGAAAATCTATAGAGATATCTTATGAATTTTGTTCTATTTTATTAGGCATTGTTGGCTCTGTGTTCTCATGGCAGAAATACACCCGGAGAGTTTGCCAAGCTACTGCCGAGGGGCGACCCCGTTTAGAAAAATTCTTTTTCTAAACGCCGCACAGTGGGAAATAATTGAAGTTTACTGTTTATAATCCTCTACAGCCTTCATTTTGCATCCGATTTTGATAATTTTTTTTTAAAGAAAGATTTTGAGATTTCCATAAAAAGTGCCGTTACAGTTTACCGCAGTTCCGTATAGCTGTGAGCACTCGGCAGTGCTTTCTTCATTTTATTGTTTCATTAAAAAGTGAATAATTAATCATTTGTCAGTTCATGGTTCGCTTTTATCGTTCTTACAAAAAAAGTGTGTACGTAAATTTTACGTAGTCTTAGCATTAACGTATGTATTATTATCCAAACTTTCTATACAATTGAAGAACAGTTTCTGTGATAAACCTAATAAACCGCAATTACTTTAACTTTTTCACCAAAAGGCGAACCTTTATACTTAAAACTTTGTAACTATTTAAAAAAAAGGGGGACAACTACCTCTTTTTGAATACATAATGAAGCTGCCCTGTGTGGTGAGCATCAAATTAAAATATTCGACGGATGTATGTAGAAATTCTTATTATTTAGTTTTAAAAACAAAAAAACTTTGTACTTTCATTTAATAAAATCAACACAAAAGAAAAACAGGTTTTTATTAAACATTTATCTAAAATTACTGCCCCAAACGGTGTAGTACGTAAAATTTACGTACATATATTAGCATTAACGTAGGGTAAAACTGTATTACGATTCTAGGGTTAAATATTTTGTAACACAGTGAAACAGTGAGCCAGGTACTGACAACATGATTATATGCGGATTTGTAGGTATGTGAATTTATTTGCCATAGCGAATGATGAACCGACCGCTTTATGAACGTCTTTTACTTCGCTGTCGGCGATATTATTGTTTTTCAATTCAAATGATATTGAAAATAAAAAAAAATATTTCCATTTGGCTTAAAATCATAGTACAAATAAGAAGGTGATGCCACTGTTAAAAATTCGTTGTTGTTGCTCACCACCTGACATTAAAAGAGATCATGACATTTCATGCTACCAATTATTCGTGTCGAAAATCCTTCATTTTCTGTCATATACAAATAAATATTGACAAATAAAAAGATTTTTCAAAACAATTTTTTCTGTGGTGAAATTTAAAAAAGCAAATAAAATAAAATAAATAGAAAGCAATAAAAATTCAACACACAGCCTACAACACCAGCAGCAGTAACATCAGCCGTGCAACCGCAAACACGAAGCGCTGTAGCAACAAAAACGGACAAGCAAACCTTGCAACACCATCGCGGACAACAACAACTGCGAAAGGCGCAGTCTTAAAGACGCACTGTACAGCAACAGCGCTTGCTGCAACAACAGCGCTTGCAACTGCAATGCCAACAAAAACAGAGCTGCAGCATAAATGCGCTGGAACAACTGCGCGAGCAAAAAGCGTGCTACAACAACTGCAAGTGCGTAGCAACAACAAAATCAGCCCGCTGCAACAATGCCAACTAGGTAACTAGAGCAACTAAAAGCTCTAGCAGCAAGAGCGCAACAAACACAACAACCAGCCTTGAAAACAGCAGGGGCTGTTATAGGCCCACTGCAATAACCAGCAACAACAGCAGCGGGACCGCCTCGTATATTGTATAGACCTGCTGCCACATTACCAACCAACAACAAAAGCGCTATCCCAGCATACAAAATATAGCGTTAGAGAAATTTTAGTTTTGCACATTAGAAAACGGTGTAGCTCTCGAGTCGCGAAAATTGTTAGAAAACTACACTAGTTTTCAACTCTTGAACGATTAGAGAACTAACGCAAATTCGTGCATATTTGAATCGCATTACAGAAATACATTAGAATTTGGTTAGAAATCTAACCTTTTTCCCTATATCGAGAACTAAGTCCCGTTTTTGTCGACAAAGCTGTAGTTCTCGACAGTTTCTCTAATCGCTCTCTAATCCTCTAGCCTAGAGAAGGTCATTAGAATTCGAATCGTCTTCTAATCGTTCTCTAACCTAAATGTTTGCTGGCATAAATCGCGCCACAACAATAACAACCACCAATTGTTTTTTTTTTACAAAACCACCACCACAACATCACTAAATAAAAGCCCAACAAACATTTTTAGCTAATCTCAATTTGAGATGCATTTGAGAACCAATCATCTTCTCAAATCTCAAACGTTCGTTTTCAATTTGAGGCGAAATAACCGTTGATAGAGTTCTCAACCTAAAAGGCTCATTTTTAATATGGGATTTTCCCTGATTTTCAAATTGAGAACGGCAGAATTTTCAAACGTTTCTCAAACTGAGCGGAATGCATCGAAATGGAATCCACATGCTCTCATTGAAATGTTTATTCAGAGATGCCAATCATGCGAAACAAATACCCATTTTAATAAAAATAAATGGAAACTGGCCATTTATGCAGTTAAGTTTTACTTAATACTTTTTAAATTAATATAGTTCAACAAATAATCCTGTTATATAAACAACATTTGAGAAAAAGTTGAAAATAGAAGTTTTCTCAAACGTTTGAGTTTTTGGTGTTCGATGTTTGTTGGGAGACCACTCTAATAAATAAATTTAAATAAATAAAAAATGTTGTGTATGTATTTTGTTTCCATTCTTTCACCTTCCCTACGAAAATCGAGAGTATTCTATTTTCTATCCTAAGAGTACTCCAATTAGAGCATCAGAGTACTGCAAATGTAATCCAAGTAACATTGCAATATCCTAGGACTGGACTACCTACTCCAACCCTCGTTTTGTTTCTGCTACTCCATGGAGTACCTACAGTCAGAGTAATTTGCAATAGTGTCGTGATTTTCGTCACAATGGTCGGCTTTCAAAAAGCTGAAGGTGGTCCGATGAGGTATACAAAGGATTACTATTGGAGTAATCCAATATCAACAAGTAAGGAAGTCTAAGTTCGGGTGAAACCGAACATTACATACCCAGCTGTGCACATAAAGTGGGCGTGATCGTTCACCGATTTTTCTTATTTTCTGTGGTAGTACTCTATATAAACATAACATGCCTGGTACCTAGTTTCGTAAATCTATCTCACACCGTTCTGAAGTTGTTAGCAGTCGAATTTAAAAATTGCTTGACTCATAAGTGGGCGGTGCCACGCCCACTTTCCAAAATTTTGAAAAAATTATGTAAAGAATATGAAAGTTGATGTATGTACCAAATTATATTATTATAGCGAAATCAGTTAATTAGATATGGACTTTTCAATATTTCCACCTCCTTTCAATATAACTTTTATGAAAAAGTAGGCGTGGTCGCGAAGCGATTTCGTCTATTTTCTATAGCACACACATACCACAACAATAGTATGTCCTCTACGAAATTTCGTTATACTAGCATAAACTGTTCTGAAGTTATTAAGAGTCAAAATTTTAAAATTTCTTCAAATATACGTGGGCGGTACCACGCCCCCTTTTCAAAATTTTTTATAAAATCGGCCCTAGAACATCTAAATCAATACATATTGCAAATTTTATCATTGTAGCTGCTTCTAATATTGAATTAACCCATTTTATACGTTTTTCGAAATTTTCGATATCGAAAAAGGGGCGTGGTTATGTTCCGATTTTACCCATTTTCAATAGCAATCTATTCTGAACCCAAATAAGTACGCATGCCAAATTTGGTGAAGATATCTCATTATTTGCTCAAGTTATCGTGTTAACGGACAGACGGACGGACGGACATGGCTCAATCAAATTTTTTTTCGATCCTGATCATATTGATATATGGAAGTCTATATCTATCTCGATTCCTTTATACCTGTACAACCAACCGTTATCCTAACAAAGTTATAATACCCTGTGTACAAGTACAGCTGGGTATAAAAAATTGGAACACATAATCCAACGATTTTTGCAGGGTTTAAAGCTGATTTACACTGGTCGATTTGCTATTCGATTTTTTTCGTTCCACAGTGATAATAGCACTTCGACCAAAATCAACCAGCAAATCGAATGGCTTTTAAAACGGAGAAACGACAAAAACCGAATAGCAAATCAACCCATGTAAATCAGCCTTGGGCTTGATTTTTATTTTAAAATCAATTTAAAAACAAGTAAGGAAAGCTGTCTTCGGCTGTGCCGAAGGCTATATACCTTTCATGAATAAGCGTCACGATTTTCACTGTTCGATCCCCAGTACAGCCTGTTTCAATTTAACTATATTTACTATACACATTACACATCTTTGTTATAATTTAAAAAAACTTACAAAATAATAGGATCCGAGTTATCGGGACAATCGATTGTATGGAGGCTATATATTATACGTGTTCAATTGTACTGACTTACACTATACACATTACATATGTAGAAAGTACTAAAGGTGCAATATTTTACGTTCCTAACTTTTTAAATGCGGAAGTATTGGCCAAAAAACCTTATATCGGAACAACCGGTTATATGGGGCTATATGTTATATTTACCCGATCTTCTTGATTTTCCTCTACACACTACATAAATTGAAAGTACTCAAGTTGCAAAATTTTATGTTCCTAACTTTTTAATTGCAGAAGTTTTGGCCAAAAAACCTTATATCTGAACAATCGGTTGTATGGGGGCTATATGTTACATTTGCCCGATCTTGTTGATTTTCACTATATACACTACATAAATAGAAAGTACTCGAGATGCAAAATTTTACGTTCCTAACTTTTTAATTGCAGAAGTTTTGGCCAAAAAACCTTATATCTGAACAATCGGTTGTATGGGGGCTATATGTTACATTTGCCCGATCTTGTTGATTTTCACTATATACACTACATAAATAGAAAGTAGTCGAGTTGCAAAATTTTACGTTCCTAACTTTTTAATTGCAGAAGTTTTGGTCAAAAAACCTTATATCTGAACAATCGGTTGTATGGGGGCTATATGTTACATTTGTCCGATCTGGTTGATTTTCACTATATACACTACATAAATAGAAAGTAGTCGAGTTGCAAAATTTTATGTTCCTAACTTTTTAATTGCAGAAGTTTTGGCCAAAAAACCTTATATCTGAACAATCGGTTGTATGGGGGCTATATGTTATACTGGTCCGATCTTGTCAGTTCCGGCAAATGATTCCTATATTACAAAATGGTGGCCACATACAAAATTTCAGCCAGATATCTCAAAAATTGAGGGACTAGTTTGCGTTCAAACAGACAGACGGACAGACGGACAGACGGACAGACGGACAGACGGACAGACAGACAGACGGACAGACGGACAGACGGACATGGCTAAATCAACTCAGCTTGTCATCCTGATCATTTCGGTATACTTATTGATGGGTCTATCTCTTCTTCTTCTCATACTTACAAACATCGGACCAAAGTTATAATACCATTTCATGTTCATGAAAGGTATAATGAAGATATAAAGCTAAGCACTATGCTTCAATGACCAATCCTCTCTACTTGAGTTTTCCGAATCGTTTCGGCTTGGAAAAAATTCTATGAGTACCTTCAAACAAATAAACTTAAAAAATCAGTACACAAACATTTTTTTTTTGAAAATGCCCAATTTATTTTTTCAAAATACCCTTTTTTAAATATATGTGATTGGGCAACGCTATGCTATCTGTTGACATCAAAGGAAATGACAGAAAACTCTTTTTTAATCAAAAGTGAAGCTAGATTGACAACGAATTTTTGACAGCGGCTTTACCTTCTTTTTTATACCATGCTTAAAATTTTCAACTCATATTTTGAAACAAATTGTCAAATAATTAAGTTTACTTTTTTTGTTTACGCTACCTGGCCCACTGTTTCACTGTGTTTTGTAAGTATTGAGAAAAATCTAAATTTTCAAATAAAATATTATTCATCATTATAATGTAGTTATTGTTATTATTGGTCATTATATTTACCTACGAACTTTGAAAATTTTTTGACCAGTCTAATTATTTTTATCAAATTAACACTACAGTGTTTGGTGTAATGGTTACACACTGCGGTTTACAAATTCCTAATCTCCTCTCCTTGGTTCTATGGCCAGTAGAGCGTCTCGGGCTTACAGGCAAAAAAAAAGTCGGCCGTACCTCCCCTCATACGAAGTGTTTTTGAAAAACATTTAAAAAAAAATTTTTTTTGTGGCAACCCTAGATGTCCCCAATTACATTTTTCTCCGTTTGATGTGTCAAACTTTAAAATCCGACAATAAATGCCGAAAAGATATGAAGAAAAATGCAATTGGGCGACATCTAGGGTTGCCAGAAAAAAAATTTAAAAGCAACAATACAAAACGGTTTGACAAGGTCCTTCAACAAGATCGAAACTGCAGTGGTACTTTGCTTTTTGTAGCAACCGTATTTTTCTTTTCTTATAAAAATGTATTGAAAATAATTCGTCGCTCGGCGCGCAACACCAAAAAGCAATACGGCGTATGTACCAAAACTTCCAAAATCGAGATTTCGTTACCCTGGCTAGGACTAATCGGTCTTAATGTATTTACGTCAAAATTCCGCCATTTTTATCAACAAAAAACCCAAATAAATAAAAAACTAACGTTTATGGAACCTATTTTCTTCGAAATAAACAATGCAATACGGCGTATCTGTCAAAAAGTTGCGCCGTATTGCTTTTTGCAAATACGCGGTATTCCGCGCCGAGCGACGATTTCATCTTCTGTAAGAGCTCAATGTGTACAGAAGGTGACTGTGACCCGGAAGTGTTCGGTTTCAATTTTAGCTCACAGCTAATGATTTTTTTAACTAGAATTGCCTTGGAAAAACTGGGCAGGTTTAAGATAGGCGTTCATCCCAGTCCCTTTATTAAAAAGCATTAACAAACACATAGTTCATGAACGTCCTTTTACATACATAATTAGTATAGATGGACATAAACTTAAAATTTTCTACTCATAATTTATTCTTTATAATCCTTTCAGCTGCACTGCAGAGCTTCTGGTCACATTCCTGTCTCATCATCTACATAAGCTCACAGTTGGTTTTTGCATATGTAGCTTCTGTGCTTTGTGGTAGACTGGAATTAGGTTTCATACCCTCATCCGTCTTATTACTTGAGTCTGCAAGATTACTCATGAAAATGCATGCCTACGTACGCACAAATACTAGCCGAGTTATTATCGGCAAACTGAAAGTCGACATTTCAAATGGCAACGAAGATACAAAGAATAATGAAGTTACAAAACTACCTCACCTATGCTTACCAGCATTTCAAACTTACCTGTATTTCCTGTTCGCACCCACGCTAATATATCGCGATCAGTATCCGCGCACATCGCACATTCGCTGGAAATTCGCAATTGCTCGTTTTATGGAAGTCGTTGCGATCGCATTTCTTTACAGTTACATTTACGAGCGACACATTCTAGTTAACTTTGGTAATATCGGTAGTGAGGAATTGAGTACAAATACCTTAATTATTAAATTATATAGTATGATTATGCCATGTAATATTATTTATTTATGTGGATTCTATTTGCTTTTGCATGCGTGGTTGAATTTTACTAGCGAATTATTACGCTTCAGCGATCGCATGTTCTACAAAGATTGGTGGACATCTCCTAATTATGATGTATTCTATCGCAATTGGAATGTGGTGGTACATGATTGGTTATACGAGTACATCTATAAGGACGCACACACATATATATTTAAAGGTTCAAAATTATTTTCGACTTTGTTGGTATTTTATACTTCAGCTGTTGTACATGAATATATAATTGGATTTGCTTTGGGACTTTTCTGTCCAATCATGTTTACGCTGTTTGGTGTATGTGGTGTTATAATGGTTTTTGCTTCTCGTAAAGCACCTAAAAAGATCGGAAATTTCTTTGTTTGGTTTACATTAATACTCGGAAATACGATATTATTTTCATTATACAGTATGGAATATCATGCGCGTCAGAATTGCCCAAGACTATACGAGAGATGGATGGACTACTTTGTGCCAACAATGTGGACGTGCTACCATTAAAACATGCATTCATATCGATCCCTAATACGGCTGATACATTAGCTCAAATTCCGAATTAACTGCGCTTTTGGGAGTTAACTTGAGCATAATCTTCATTATAAACTCCCAAAAATTAAGAAGATTTGAGCAGTTTAAAAAAATTTGCACTGGCAACACTCTGTACATAAACAGACAACAACACCAAGCAACACTAGGAAATTAAGGGTAGCTGACAGATAGGTGTCGCGCTGGTTTATAAGATCCGACTTTCGACAACTAGATGTCGCTGAGGTAGGTAAGAATATGGTGCAATAACAACCAAAGTAGTAATTCTCAATGCTGTTAATCTTCATTTTTGTGTGTATCAGGGTAAAATTTGGATCTGATTAAAGAAGATTTATTGGAGATAATCTCCGTGTGTGTATCCATAGCATAACCGCGAAAAATATGTACGCGATATTTTTGTTGCTTTTGGAAGTACCGTTACAAGGTTGTGGCGTAGAGAATTTTAACCATAGTATATCTTAAGGGATAAACAATGATTATAACGTATTTTTTGTCGCTTACGTGTTTTTGCGGTTAAGATATATTATGCTATGGATACACACATGGAGATTATCTCCAATAAATCTTCTTTAATCAGATCCAAATTTTACCCTGATACACACAAAAATGAAAATTAACAGCAATGAGAATTACTACTTTGGTTGTTACTGCACTATATTCTTACCTACCTCAGCGACATCTAGTTGTCGAAAGTCGGATCTTAGGAACCAGCGCGACGCCTATCTGTCAGCTAACCTTAATTTCCTAGTGTTTCTTGGTGTTGTTGTCTATTTATGTACAGAGTGTTGCCAGTGCAAACTTTTTAAAACTGCTCAAATCTTCTTAATTTTTGGGAGTTTATAATGAAGATTATGCTCAAGTTAACTCCCAAAAGCGCAGTTAATTCGGTATTTGCGCTAATGTATCAGCCGTATTAGGCTACGCGTAGCCTTAGACTAGGTAAAAAAAATATATATTTTTTTAATTACCTACATTAGTAATTTCCGCAAAGTGTTTTTTTTTTTTATATTTTGGTGTTCATGCAAAATATTAATCTGCATGTAGAAAAAAATGATCACTAATTGCAATTATAAATTTGAGTTTGCCGGTTTGCTTACAAAAAAAATGCCACAAACGTTATTTTGACTACTTCTAGTGAACCTACTACAAGGTACAAATTAGGGTGGTTCAGACTCCTATGGGAAAAAACTTAAGTTGAAATGTTGAAAGGGACCCGCCCCCCCTAATTATTTTCTGTTTGTTAAAAGAAGTGAGTAGCCAAAATTGCAAGGCCATAGGTATATGTTGTTCGAAACACGTAATTTATTTGGATATTTTAAATACGTAAGCATTTTACGAGCACTCATTTTGATTGAAGTAAGTATCTGTTATACCTGAACTGAAAAAGGCTTCAAATATCAAAAAACAGCTAATTAGCTAATGCTAAACATGTGTATTTTCAAATGTATTGAAGAAAACACAAATTTTAAAATCTGAATCCTTAAAAAAAAATTTTAAAAATTTCTAAAATTTACTCCTTTATAGAAATTTATTAAACCTCGTGAGCGAGATTATTCTTTTGTTAGATGTAAAAAATAGGAGGGTCCCTAGGTCTCTAAGAAAAACTTTAGTTTTTTTGAACCACCCTAGTACAAATGGATTCATTATCCCAACAAACACTGAAGCTAGATATCGGTAGGTAATTTTGAAATTGAGAAAATTATAGTTATCCAATCGAGTGAATTTAATTTGTATTATTTCTATAATCATTCTCAAGTCCCTTTCTAGTGTAGTTCTCTAATATTTTTATCGGCTCGATAATTACGCTAGCTATCTAAGTGGCAATCAAAATGTATCTAACGTTAAAGACTGTGGTTGCTTTGATATTGCAAAAGGCGGTTAAGCATTTAAAATTAAAAAGTAAATAAAAAAAGGCCTAAAAATTGGTGGTAAAAGACCTTAATAAAATGTTTTAGACTTTTGAGCACTGTTGCCAATTTTACTTTATGGCTAAGTCCGAACATTGACCCGTTATTAAGTTCATTCTGAAAATTAATATCAATGTTTAAGCGACATAAGATGTGTTTTCGTTTATCCCATCTGCACTACTTACTACTGTAATTCGCAAATAGTTTATGGAATATTCTAAGTAGGTACATAGTACTTTGATTGCAATCATAAATCGTGGTTTTTTTACAAGCAAAATGGGGTAAGTCAATAGCCGCAGAACTCCCGGCTCACCGCCAAACAATAAATAAAAAAATTTGAGGGTTTTTTCTAATAAAAATGGGGATACTAAACATACTAAACAGGGTTACATTGAAAGTGACAGTCCTTGGCCGAGGTAAAACCCCGGGTGGTTCCACTGCGCAGAGATCCATGGCGATGTCCTGGGTTTTCTGCTCTGAGAAGTGACTGTACATAGGGAACCTAAAAAAAAAATGGGGATCCGCAACGATGCCTCCTCAGAGCCAAAGTGCTCGCCCCAATTAAAACATTCAGAGTGTCACTACCAAAACACAGTCCAAGAGACTTGATGGTAAATAATAATCATAAAAAGAACAAAGACAGTCCACGAGACTTGATGGAATATAAAGATAATAATTAAATTAAATTAAAAAATATTTAGTTGAGGTGGGATTCGAACCGGGCACTGCGTCCAACTCCCTCAACCATATAAAATAACAACAACTATAAAAATAATAAACTTCTCGCCTCCCAAAGTTTTTTGGCCAGTCTAATATGTATCATATATGATATATATATATATATATATAAGGGTACTTTGTAACTAGCCTTAAAAATTGACAAAAAACTTTTTGGTACAAAGTGAACAAGTACCTAGATATATAATTCATATTTAGCTTCATACTTAAATACATAAACAGTACAATTATTGAACTTTAGATATTAAGATATTTTATTGTAAGAAATACAAATAAAATTATATGTTAAAATGCTGAGAAATCCAACTGTCTATAAAATTTCTAATGTATAGATTAAAAATCATTATGGTTATTAAATAGGTACCACGAAATAAATCGCAAATGAAATAAGTCCAAAAAAAAATGAAATAAGTCCCAAATATTTTCCATACAAATTGGGACTTATTTCATAATGAAATAACTCCCACACAACTACAATTTATTATTTTTTACCATTGGGATTTATTTCATTTTCACTGGGACTTATTTCATTTCTCTTAAAATTGCAATTTAACAAGCAAACCAACCAACAGTCTTATACATCGAAAGTTTTTGCGGCATCTCCGAAGACTGCAACTGATATTGTTGTGTCAATATGTTCCAAAAAGAACATAGTTTCAATAACTTTGGACAACAACAATAAAAAGATTTTGATCGATGACACATTTTCAATTGTACCGCTGGGGTGTTTTAAACAGTTGATTTTGATCGCCAAAAGGTAGAAAAACTGGATTACTTAGATATCGACCGATAATTTTGAAATCGGACGTACTTGCCGGAAAAGGAAGAAACTGACAGCCGAGTAGGATGTGTGTATTTTGCATGTAAAACGCTAGATTGACAAAGTATCAGTCAACGGATCCGGCATCCTTTGCCAATTTTCTATTTTGACGGAATGGCAGTTGTGTGACAAATGTCAAAATCAATTTTACCGCCAATTTGACAACGCGTTTGTGAAAATTGTGAAAAAGCAAATTTAACCAAAGTAATTGCCGATTTATATTTTTATTTATAGATTTGCGGTTTGAATACTTGGTTAGTTTTTCCCTAAGCAGGTTCAGCAGTATATCAAATATGGGCTCCTCCATTCTAATACTAATTCTGAACTCCTCAGGAAATGCAAAATTCACATCAAAAAAGCCGTGGATGTTCCTGTCTTGTAAAGATGGACGTACCCACCATCTGCGGTTGTAAAGCCGCCGGAAAAGCTCCATAGCTTCTATTAGCATCACTATAACAAGTATTATTTGTATATTTTCCATGTTTTTAACCGAAATTTTGCATTTGTTATGTTTTTTTTTAATAATTTTCGTTTTGCGCCAATTACTTTGTTGACATGTATCTGTGTACTTCAACATGACGTACGTCAATCGCTATGTGCCGTCCCTGTGCCGCACATACGTTTTGTCACGACGTATTGACGGACTGATTCTGCTTTAAGCTTTCGGCAGAATCAGTCCGTCAATACATCATGTACGTGATGTACGTCGTGACAAAACGTACGTGCCGCACAGGGATGGCACATAGCGATTGACGTACGTCATGTTGAAGTACACAGATATGTCAACAAAGTAATTAGCGCAAAACGAAAATTATTAAAAAAAAACATAACAAATGCAAAATTTCGGTTAAAAACATGAAAAATATTTAAAAAACAAGTAAGGAAGGCTGTCTTCGGCTGTGCCGAAGGCTATATACCTTTCATGAATAAGCGTCACGATATTCCCTGTTCGATCCCCAGTACAGCCTGTTTCAATTTAACTATATTTACTATACACATTACACATCTTTGTTATAATTTAAAAAAAACTTACAAAATAATAGGATCCGAGTTATCGGAACAATCGATTGTATGGAGGCTATATATTATACGTGTTCAATTGTACTGACTTACACTATACACATTACATATGTAGAAAGTACTAAAGGTGCAATATTTTACGTTCCTAACTTTTTAAATGCGGAAGTATTGGCCAAAAAACCTTATATCGGAACAACCGGTTGTATGGGGCTATATGTTATATTTACCCGATCTTCTTGATTTTCCTCTACACACTACATAAATTGAAAGTACTCAAGTTGCAAAATTTTATGTTCCTAACTTTTTAATTGCAGAAGTTTTGGCCAAAAAACCTTATATCTGAACAATCGGTTGTATGGGGGCTATATGTTACATTTGCCCGATCTTGTTGATTTTCACTATATACACTACATAAATAGAAAGTACTCGAGTTGCAAAATTTTACGTTCCTAACTTTTTAATTGCAGAAGTTTTGGCCAAAAAACTTTATATCTGAACAATCGGTTGTATGGGGGCTATATGTTACATTTGCCCGATCTTGTTGATTTTCACTATATACACTACATAAATAGAAAGTACTCGAGTTGCAAAATTTTACGTTCCTAACTTTTTAATTGCGGTTACCGGAGTTTAATTGCCGTATTTTGTTCGGTTAGCTGTCAAACTAATCACCGATTAGTCGTTATCGGCTTTTATGCAAGCGGCCCTAAGTTAGATGAACGCCCTGGATAAATTGATGTGGACTTGATGTCAAAGAAAAATATTTTACTTCGAAATTCTCATTAAAAAAAGTAATTTTCGACCCGTTTTCAGCATATTCTTCTATTTTTGTCCAGTGTGCATTGAATGCATTAAAAAAATTAATGTCGAACGACGTCATTGTATTGGATAAATTTACGAACTCTTTTACACACCAAAATCGACGCGGAAGTCTATCAAATTTTTGTAAAGTTCATCCCATACAAATTTTGACAGTTTATTTACACGATTGATAAATTTATACGTTTACACGCTTTATAAGGTGTTCATAAAGGTTGATGAATCCCCTTAATATAACATTTATTAAAACAATTTTAAGCAGTTCATCTGCTGCCATAACTTATCACAGAAGCGGGTTTTAATGTATGTACAATGTAAATACTTTTTTTTTGTGTTCACGGGAGGAGGAAATGCTTTATGCACTAACCGGGTTTAAGCCCTCGTTACTGGATGCTCTAGCAGCGGGACTCTCCGAGTGTGGAACTCCCTTCTTATATTGAGGTATACCGCACTAAAACCTAACCTCCCACGGCCCGCGCATTCTTCCTTACCTGGGACCGCGCTTAGCATTACTTCAGTTAATTAACCGCGTTACATGAGCCCTGTGGCTACTTCACGCTAACTGACTAGACAACCGTCTTCCCGTTTCGCAAGGAGGACGTTCCTCGCGTATCGCCTTACTATATCCCATCTTGCATTTTCGGAGGTCATCTTTCGAATGACACTGCCCGAGAAAGCTCGCCGAATGTCTCTTCCACCCCCCTTCTTTCTTGAGCGACTTGCTCGCATTCGAAAAAGGTGTGGCGTACGTCGTCTATGGCTTCACAGTAGGTGCAGTTCGGGGTTTCAACCTTGCCCATTATGTGCAGGTACTCACTGTACATTAGAGCGTATCACCAAAAAAAGTTGAAAATGTTCCCCCCCAGTTTGAACACTTACCTTATGAGGTTTTCAAAAAAAAAATTTTTAATTTTTTTGTCACCCTGTGAAAACAGCGAAATTTGTTTTTTTTTTCTATAACTTCTATATTTCTAGTTCGATTTTAAAAAGTGATAAATTTTTAGAAAGGTATTCACCAAAGCAATATTTCATCAATAGAAACTTTTAGCCCTTTTTTTCTTAGTTTTCCGGAAATTTTTTTTTTTTTTTCAAATACAGGGTGTTGGTTTTAGTAAAAATAGAATAAAAACTGAACTTGGCATGAAGGGCTGAAAGTTTCTATGGATGAAATCTTGCCTTGGTGAATACCTTTCTAAAAATGTATCACTTTTGAAAATCGAACGAGAAATATTGAAATTATAGAAAAAAACAAATTTCGCTGTTTTTACAGGGTGACAAAAATATGAAAAAATTTTTTTTTGAAAACCTCATAAGGTAAGTGTTCAAACTGGGGGGGAACATTTTCAACTTTTTTTCCTCCATACACCGTGATACACTCTACTGTACATACTTATGGTGATTCAAATATAAGAAAATTGCCAACCCTTAGGGGCCGCTATTTTTCCGCCCTTTCCCAAGTGGTACCACTTCACTTCTACTGCCATTAAAGAAAGAGAGTGAAAGAGACACAACATCATGACTAAAAAATTTTTACCACGCTTTTATTAGGTTCACTTGTATGTTTGTTTGTTTGCTTGCTTGCTTGTATGTATGTAACTCTCGTTCGGTTTTAACCCCAGTGGCCCAAAAACCGTAAAATGTCCCTAAAATATGGGTATCAAACGAAAGAGGAACGCCCCAGGACTCATTTGGACATCGACATATTTCGATAAATTTATCGATAACTGAGTTATCGGTCAAAATATGATT
Organism: Campiglossa producta; assembly: GCA_964058755.1. Classification (NCBI taxonomy): domain Eukaryota; kingdom Metazoa; phylum Arthropoda; class Insecta; order Diptera; family Tephritidae; genus Campiglossa; species Campiglossa producta. The sequence goes on from CAXKVI010000004.1 coordinate 29,394,835, forward strand.
GCCCAAAAACCTAAAAAAATCCCTACAATATGGGTATCAAACGAAAGGTTAAGTCCCCAGGTTTCACTTGGACATCGACATATTTCGATAAATTTATCGATAACTGAGTTATCGGTCAAAATGTGGTTGCCCGAAAACCTTAAAATTTCCCTACAATATGGGTATCAAACGAAAGGGGAAGGCCCCAGGTTTCATTTGGACTTCAATATATTTCGATAGATTTATCGATAACTGAGTTATTGGTCAAAATATGATTGCCCAAAAACGTAAAAAATTCCCTACAATATGGGTATCAAACGAAAGGTGAAGGCCGCAGGTTTCATTTGGACATCGACATATTTCGATAAATTTATCGATAACTGAGTTATGGGTCAAAATATGATTGCCCAAAAACCTAAAAAATTCACTACTATATGGGTATCAAACGAAAGGTGAAGGCCCCAGGTCTCTTTTGGACATCGACATATTTCGATAAATTTATATTGGACATCGACATATCCAAATATGAAGGCCAAAAGGCCTAAAAAATTCCCTACAATATGGGTATCAAACGAAAGGTGAAGTCCCCATGTTTCGCTTGGACATCGACATATTTCGATAAATTTATCGATAACTGAGTTATCGGTCAAAATGTGGGCCCCAGGTTTCATTTGGACTTCGATATATTTCGATAAATTTATCGATAACTGAGTTATCGGTCAAAATATGAAGGCCCAAAAACCTAAAAAAATCCCTACAATATGGGTATCAAACGAAAGGTGAAGGCCCCAGGTTTCACTTGGACATCGACATATTTTGATAAATTTATCGATAACTGAGTTATCGGTCAAAATATGATTGCCCAAAAACCTAAAAAAAATCCCTACAATATGGGTATCAAACGAAAGGGAAAGGCCCCAGGTTTCATTTGGACTTCGATATATTTCGATAAATTTATCGATAACTGAGTTATTGTCAAAATCTGAGGCCAAATGCCTTAAAATTCCTTAACAATATGGGTATCAAACAAAAGGTGAAGGCCCCAGGTTTCATTTGGACATCGACATATTTCGATAAATTTATCGATAACTCAGTTATCGGTCAAAATATGATTGCCCAAAAACCTGAAAAATTCCCTACAATATGGGTATCAAACGAAAGGTGAAGGCCCCAGGTTTCACTTGGACATCGACATATTTTGATAAATTTATCGATAACTGAGTTATAGGTCAAAATGTGGTTGCCCGAAAACCTTAAAATTTCCCTACAATATGGGTATCAAACGAAAGGGGAAGGCCCCAGGTTTCATTTGGAATTCGATATATTTCGATAAATTGATCGATTACTGAGTTATCGGTCAAAATATAAATGCCCAAAAACCTAAAAAGTTCCCTACAACATGGGTATCAAACGAAAGGTGAAGGCCCCAGGTCTCATTTGGACTTCGATAAATTTATCGATAACTGAGTTATCGGTCAAAATATGATTGCCCAAAAACCTTAAAAATTCCCCACAATATGGGTATCAAACGAAAGGTGAGGGTCCCAGGTTTCACTTGGACATCGACATATTTCGATAAATTTATCGATTACTAAGTTATCGGTCAAAATATAATTGCCCAAAAACCTAAAAAAATCCCTACAATATGGGTATCAAACGAAAGGTGAAGGCCCCAGGTCTCATTTGGACTTCGATATATTTCGATAAATTTATCGATAACTGAGTTATTGTCAAAATCTGAGGCCAAATGCCTTAAAATTCCCTAACAATATGGGTATCAAACGAAAGTGGAAGTCCAGAGGTTTCGTTTGGACTGCTGTATTTTTCGATATATTTATCGATAATTTCCTAGGACATTTGACTAAAAAGTAAAAAATAAATATAGTTTAAAAAAACTAAAACTCACGCTTTTAGAGAGTATTGAACTAAAAATTTGAAAATAATTTTAAAAACCCTACACAGTAGTATTGTGGAAAAAGCGTGGTCCGCTTTGTCCCATAATTTTCGTATATCGACCGCTCGACGCTTTTCCCACATAATGCTAGTTTCTTTGCTGCGCTTTCATTAGCTTTACTTGTACATACATTCATATGTATTTTTGCTTGTTTGTATGTAACTCTACTTCAGTCTACCCGATAGTGGCATATGACTGTCACAAAAACCTTGAAATTTGCCTTCAATGTGGGTGTCAAACGATAGGAGGTTGCATTTGGACTTCGATATATTTATCGATAACTAAGTTATCGGTCATAATGCCTACTACCTATATCAAACGAAAGGGAAGGTCCACAGGTTTCTATTATTTAAACCAAGGAATATTTCGATATATTTATCGATAACTGACTTATCGGTCAAAATGATGTTGTCCAATAATATTGAAAATTGCCTACAATATGGGTATCAAACGAAAGTGGAGGCCCAGAGGTTTCGTTTGCACTGCGGTATACTTCGATATACATATATATCGATTACTTCATAACACACTTAACTAAAAAGTAAAAATAAATATAGTTTAAAAAGCGAAAACACGCGCTTTTAAAGAATATTGCACTAAAAAGGTAAAAATAATTTAAATAAAAAACGAAGATTATGGAACAAAGCGGACCACGCTTTTTCCACAATACTACTGTGTAGGGTTTTTAAAATTATTTTCAAATTTTTAGTTCAATACTCTCTAAAAGCGTGAGTTTTAGTTTTTTTAAACTATATTTATTTTTGTAGTCATTCAAATGTAGTTTTGATATGTGTAGCAGTGTCATTGGAGTTGCGTTGAAGTTAAAATGGCAAAAATGTACCAAATTTGGAAGTTGCCCGGAGAAAAAATTCGTACCAAAAATGGTACATTTCGACCAAAACGGCCACCGTGATCAGCGGTTTTCGAGTGATACGTTCACAAACATACATACAAGCTTTGTTTCTTTCCTGCTAATTATGAATAATTATTCCTAAAAAAGTGTTCTTTGAAAAAATTAGCAGCGAATTCAGCAGCTTTTTGACATTTAACTGAGAGAGAGAGCGCCAATTCGCTGCAAGTTATTGCTGGAGATTTTTCGTCCAACAGAAACTAGCAAGCAGGAACAGCTGATCGGTGACATAGCAAAACAACAACAAAAAATGTAAATTCAAATTGTTAGCCAATCAGAAACGTAACCGCTGTTTTGTCTGCTAGTTTCTGCTGAACCCTGTGCGACGAAAAATTAGCAGAAATGGGATTTTGACAGCTTTTTACAAGACTCTCTTCTGCTGACAGTTCTTTGCTGGAGATTTCAAGAAACAAAGCTACAGACAATTTTATTATCTATATGTACAGATTATGAAAAGGCATGATAAAAATACTGCAGGTAAAACCCTTAATGACACTAATGACGTTTTTAAGCTTTTCTCATACTCATTTTTTTTCTCATTACTTTTCTGAATGGAGTTTTCAATCAAATAAATTACAAATCAAAATAATTTTTTTTTAATTTTTCTTGAATTTACGCTTAAATTTCTTGCTAGAATTGTTAAAAATTAGAACTGTGAAAGCGGAGATGATGAGCCCCCTCTAGCAAACTCATCTGTCATCTCATTTCCTGGCATACCACAGTGTCCAGGCATCCACTAACACGTGTATTATAAATTGAAAAATGTTTTTGGATTTTTTCTAATTTTTCCAATTTTTTTATTTTCAAAATTTTAAATATTTTTTTTTGTTTGACTGACATATTTTATATTGCTTAAATATGTCAAAATAAAATCAGAAGAGAGAAAGGTTTTACCTTATAGTATTTGTATCATGTGAAATGGTAATATAAGACCGGCAGGCAGGAAAAGAAGGTTGGAGGTGGAAAGGGGGCGCGGCGTGGCGCAGACCGAACCCCGGAACGCGCCACGCGCCGCCAAATAAACCCAAGCAACAAAATTAATAAGTTCCGAGTTTTATTGCTTGTTACAGAACAATTATCAGATTATATCTAATCTAATCTTGGCTTGCGTCATTTATTGGCCGTTTCGTATCAAAGCACGCCAGTCATTCCTTTTTAGCGATAACTGATGCTAATTGGAAACCCCAAGGGAGTCATCCTGCACTTTCCATCTCAGTCGAGGCCTCTCCCTTCCTCTGCTGCCGAATTCGGGTGTCGATAGGAAAACCATCTGTGCTGGAGCTTCTTTGCCATTTGCTAAACATTGCCTTGAAACCCAAAATGTCGATAGCTCTTTCTTCTGAGCAGGGGCGTTTTCATGTGTTAATAAAACTTAGGCCAAACAACAGATTTTACGTATCGGATTGGGACTCTAATTAGCCCGCATATCTACATTACGAGAACCGTGAGAAAGGATTTGGACTGCCGGCTTTGCGTCCCAAACTTCACTTACTGTTACCACTTTTGGCCATATTTGCGCGAATGCAGTATGATATAATGTATGTTATGAGTTTGTGGTCATTAATTTGAGAATCTTTGAAACTTTGGTGGACTTTTGACCGTTTTGGGAATAAAAAAAAAAAACTAATGGCGGCGATATACCAACAGGTTATCATAACCTCTAACGAGATTTTTAGCCGAGCTTCTCTTTCCAACTTGTGGTGTGTTGCTTTTGAGTTTTTCCTACAAGTTGGCGGGACCTACAGTTTTTTGCCGACTCCGAACGGCACTTGCAAAGCAAATGAATTTTTTGCTGAGAAGGGAATAATTTTTCTTAAATTATTCTATGTTTTTATTATTAGTGAACAAGATGGAAAAGTAACAACAATCACAAGCTACCATGATTACGTAATTTCGGCCTTGCTCAAGGGCACTTATCAAATGGCTTTGTGTTTAGAAATTTTTCATCACCTTTTGTTGGTCATCGAACCAAGAACCAAGGGGATTAGGAATTTCTAAGCCCGCAGTGTGTACCTCTTACACCAAGCTGCGTTGAAATTATTGCCAGCTTATATCCATCATGTTCACTTAGTATGTATTCATTTTATTTGTTTTTTGTTTTTTTTTTTTTAATCCTTGACACTGCTAGTATAAATGGCGGCCGATTGATGTCGCTCTAGTTGTCGATAAGGTAGTATAAAAAAAAAACAAATAAAATGAATACATACTAAGTGAACATGATGGATATAAGCTACGTGTTCGTTGATGTTTTCTCGGAAAATAATTACAAGCTTCTGGTTGGATGTGTATATAGACCTAATCGCCAAGTAAACTTCGCTGGGTTTACTGATTTTCTCCAACCATTATTCCTAAACTACGAGAACATTATTATCGCTGGTGATTTCAACAGTAATCTATTAGTGGAGTCTACCTTAAAACTAAGTATGGCATCTCTAGGACTCTTACCCGTGAACTCTTCTTCCCCAACACACTTTACAAATTCAAATTCTACACTGCTAGACTTATTCTTTCTAAGCGACACTCATAAATTGCTTCAGTACGACCAGCTGTCTGCTTCCAGCTTTTCTAAATATGACCTCATATTCCTTACCTATAATTTCCATACGTCATGCAGACCACGCTCGTTTACGTATCGGGACTTTAGAAACATAAATTATGGTTCTCTTGCTGAAGCAGTAGAATCGGTCGACTGGAATTTTATACATTCGCTCGCATCGGTCGATGAGAAGACCAAGTTCCTACAGGACAATTTGAGTGTTTTATTTGAGGATCACGTGCCAGTAAAACGCAAAGTAGCTAGACCTAATAGCAATCCATGGTTTAATGGCAGAATAAATCATTTACTTAACCTACGTAACATTGCTTACTCTCGGTGGAAAAGGTTTAGAACTATAGAATCGCATGTGCGCTTTAAAGAGGATCGGCTAACCGCCAACAAAGCCATAAGGTCGGCCAAGGCCAATTACTACAAAAATAAGTTCAGTTCAGCTTTAGACTCGAGGGTAACATGGAAAACTATTAAGGAAATTGGGATTGGCAAATCGAAATCTGATCTATCTATCCTCCCTGATGTCGACGTTAATGATATAAATTACAACTTCGTAACTCTGCCGAATTACTGTGTGCTGAAAATTACTGTGTCCGTGATAACGTTGATGCCAGTCCTTTTCAGTTTGTCTGTGTCGATGATTGTGATGTTGTGCAAGCCGTACTTTCTGTGAAGTCTGATGCTATGGGGTTTGACGGTATATGCGCTAAATTTCTAAAAATCGTACTTCCCAAAATCCTTCCCTACATAACATATCTGGTCAACTCAATATTGACTACCTGTGTCTTTCCTAAATGCTGGAAAGCCGCTAAAGTTATCCCTATTCGCAAGCAAAACAACGAGTATAGGCCAATAGCTATTTTACCTTTTCTATCGAAGGTCGTTGAGCGAATTCTACATGGACAGATGGCTTCATACATCCAGGAAAATAAACTCTTGACGGACTGCCAGTCCGGCTTCAGACCAAAACGAGGTTGCACTACTGCACTCATTGATGTGATTGAAGATATTCGAGAGCGTATTGATGATAACTTTACGGCAACGAGTAAGGGTCCATAAATCTTTCGAAGAACCTTAATGCTTACTTGTTTTTTTCCTATTCTGTGCGCCTCCCCTTTCTCCCATTTTATAGTCCTTTTCTTATTCTTCCTATCTTTATTCTATCATCAATACTTCCAGAGATATGCAGGGCGGAAAATATTAGAAAAATGTTACTATGTTTGTTTGGACACAACTGAGTACTCACTTCTCATTAGATCATACTTTGAAACTTTGGTGGACTTTTGACCGTTTTGGGAATAATTTTTCTTAAATTATTCTATGTTTTTATTATTAGTGAACAATATGGAAAAGTAACAACAATCACAAGCTACCATGATTACGTAATTTCGGCCTTGCTCAAGGGCACTTATCAAATGGCTTTATGTTTAGAAATTTTTCATCATCTTTTGTTGGTCATCGAACCAAGAACCAAGGGGATTAGGAATTTCTAAGCCCGCAGTGTGTACCTCTTACACCAAGCTGCGTTGAAATTATTGCCAGCTTATATCCATCATGTTCACTTAGTATGTATTCATTTTATTTGTTTTTTGTTTTTTTTTTTTTATACTACCTTATCGACAACTAGAGCGACATCAATCGGCCGCCATTTATACTAGCAGTGTCAAGGATTTTAGTGCACCCCGTAATCATTTTTACTGACAGCTGCAGCTTATTTTCACAGGGTGGCTTTTTCCCGCTGTGTCCTGCGATTAATATGTATGTATGTTATGAGTTTGTGGTCATTAATTTGAGAATCTTTGAAACTTTGGTGGACTTTTGACCGTTTTGGGAATAATTTTTCTTAAATTATTCTATGTTTTTATTATTAGTGAACAAGATGGAAAAGTAACAACAATCACAAGCTACCATGATTACGTAATTTCGGCCTTGCTCAAGGGCACTTATCAAATGGCTTTGTGTTTAGAAATTTTTCATCACCTTTTGTTGGTCATCGAACCAAGAACCAAGGGGATTAGGAATTTCTAAGCCCGCAGTGTGTACCTCTTACACCAAGCTGCGTTGAAATTATTGCCAGCTTATATCCATCATGTTCACTTAGTATGTATTCATTTTATTT
>CAXKVI010000004.1:29402544-29509435 GCA_964058755.1 Campiglossa producta
AGTCAAATTTAGGATTTTGCGTTTTAAGTAAAACTATATATGTATATATTAGGTTATACATATTTCTAAAAAAAAGAAATTACTATTTTACAACTCATCCAAGATCCAATGCACAGCGTTTTTTCTCACGCATAGGAGTATTCAGTCGAAAACAAATACAGCTTTATTGCGTTGCGTGACATTTATAACTGACAAATACGCACAAAACCAAAAAATATACAAGGAAAAATCAGCTGATTATGTCATCGTACCCAAAAAGATAAAACTAGATCAAGTCTGCGTTAACGCGTGTTAAAACGCGGTTATAAGACAGGTTGCCTTTGTCTACGTGCATTTATGTCAGCTGTTAAAATTAAATGTCACAACGAGACGCTACAGTTGTTTCTGTTTTCAGAGTACTTTGCAATGTATTCCAATGTTGTTACTCCTTGGAGTATCTATTTTCAGAGCGATCGTGTCGTGATTTTGGTCAATAAAGCATGAGCAATGATCGGCTTTCAATAAGCTGAAGGTGGTCCGCTGAGGTATTAGAAAGTATTACAATTGAAGTACTCCAATATCACAAAATTGAAACACATGATCCAATGATTTTTGCAAAATTTTACGCAAAACAAATTTCGAAATTTGAGAATTTTTCGACAAAAAGCTTATCGTGCCAATCTAAATAAATTTCACTAGTGAACCTTTTTCATACATTTTCGCTCACAAATTATATGAAAGGGAGAAAATCCGCAAAGTAAGAAATTATTTAGAATCTGCCTGTATATTTTATTGTGGGTTAGAGTGTAAAATGTACTTTAAAAAACGTAAATGGTTGTTAATATTCGCAAAATTTGCTACGAAGAAGCCCATTGTATTCGAGAAACTGTAAAACGTATTCCAGAAAAATCAAATGTACTTCAGAAACATCTTCTGGATTGGAATTTGTTGTTTCTGAAGTAGAACTGATTATTTTGGAGTACATTTTTAAGCTTCTGAAGTCTAATTTACGGTCTCGAGTACAAATTACAGTTTATGAAGTACAATTTATAGTTTTTGGAGTACAGTTGATTATTCTAAAGCATATTTTACAGTTTTTAAGATACAATTGACTATTCTGAAAATAATTGTATGGGTCTTGGACTACCATTCACTATTCTTAAATGCATTTAACCTTATCTAAAGTATTTTTACGGTTTTTGAAGTACGAGTGAAAAAGGTGTAGAAAAAATAGTTCTATTATAAATTTAGTTTTTTGATTATTATGTGTTATCCGTCATAATTTGTAGGATGTTCTTGAGCAAGCCCATTTAGTCTTGTATATTTATCTGTCTCTGTCCAACAATCTGAACGAAATAAAGTAGGTACTAAATTTAGCGTCAGATAGACCCTTGGAAAGGGTATCAAAGGGTTGACGCTAACTTAAGTACCTACTTTATATCGATTATGAACATGCCTAAATTGTTTTAACCGTTTTAAACTGAAAGGAAAACCAGTTTGCAGGTCAACGTGAAGTATTAGAGAAAAAATCACTATCTAACAAATACTTCAACAAAATGCAGCCCTGAGTGATTAAACACAACCCTATCACGCGTGGTGAAAATCAAATGGAAATAAAAAAATTTGTGCAAATGATGAAAATTTATATTAATTTGTTTCATTTATAACAGATTTGATTTTAGCCTCCCCAAAAAGGAGCATAAACGCAGAGGGTATTAGTTTCCTTTAGGGGTCAACTGCTAATATATTAGCTAAAATTATGGGAGATAGCTCAAAAGACGTGCATTTATGTCAGCTGTTAAAATTAAATGTCACAACGAGACGCTACAGTTGTTTCTGTTTTCAGAGTACTTTGCAATGTATTCCAATGTTGTTACTCCTTGGAGTATCTATTTTCAGAGCGATCGTGTCGTGATTTTGGTCAATAAAGCATGAGCAATGATCGGCTTTCAATAAGCTGAAGGTGGTCCGCTGAGGTATTAGAAAGTATTACAATTGAAGTACTCCAATATCACAAAATTGAAACACATGATCCAATGATTTTTGCAAAATTTTACGCAAAACAAATTTCGAAATTTGAGAATTTTTCGACAAAAAGCTTATCGTGCCAATCTAAATAAATTTCACTAGTGAACCTTTTTCATACATTTTCGCTCACAAATTATATGAAAGGGAGAAAATCCGCAAAGTAAGAAATTATTTAGAATCTGCCTGTATATTTTATTGTGGGTTAGAGTGTAAAATGTACTTTAAAAAACGTAAATGGTTGTTAATATTCGCAAAATTTGCTACGAAGAAGCCCATTGTATTCGAGAAACTGTAAAACGTATTCCAGAAAAATCAAATGTACTTCAGAAACATCTTCTGGATTGGAATTTGTTGTTTCTGAAGTAGAACTGATTATTTTGGAGTACATTTTTAAGCTTCTGAAGTCTAATTTACGGTCTCGAGTACAAATTACAGTTTATGAAGTACAATTTATAGTTTTTGGAGTACAGTTGATTATTCTAAAGCATATTTTACAGTTTTTAAGATACAATTGACTATTCTGAAAATAATTGTATGGGTCTTGGACTACCATTCACTATTCTTAAATGCATTTAACCTTATCTAAAGTATTTTTACGGTTTTTGAAGTACGAGTGAAAAAGGTGTAGAAAAAATAGTTCTATTATAAATTTAGTTTTTTGATTATTATGTGTTATCCGTCATAATTTGTAGGATGTTCTTGAGCAAGCCCATTTAGTCTTGTATATTTATCTGTCTCTGTCCAACAATCTGAACGAAATAAAGTAGGTACTAAATTTAGCGTCAGATAGACCCTTGGAAAGGGTATCAAAGGGTTGACGCTAACTTAAGTACCTACTTTATATCGATTATGAACATGCCTAAATTGTTTTAACCGTTTTAAACTGAAAGGAAAACCAGTTTGCAGGTCAACGTGAAGTATTAGAGAAAAAATCACTATCTAACAAATACTTCAACAAAATGCAGCCCTGAGTGATTAAACACAACCCTATCACGCGTGGTGAAAATCAAATGGAAATAAAAAAATTTGTGCAAATGATGAAAATTTATATTAATTTGTTTCATTTATAACAGATTTGATTTTAGCCTCCCCAAAAAGGAGCATAAACGCAGAGGGTATTAGTTTCCTTTAGGGGTCAACTGCTAATATATTAGCTAAAATTATGGGAGATAGCTCAAAAGACGGGTTTTGGACTCAGGATCACGAATCCGGAAGCGCTTTTTTTAATTTTTTGTTTTAGTGAAAAGTTATTGTTTAGACCATCGGTCTAAATATATCGGTCGCCCCTCGTAATAGATACTAGTATCTGCTCGCGCGACTTTTTTTTATCTTTTCGCCCGATAACAGCTCTTACCCCTTCGAATCCTACGAAAGTAGGCATTCGGCGGCGGTACAGAGCTACGGTTTATCTGAAGGCTCTTTCACTTTGTTGTCGATCACGAAGCACTTCACCAGCAGCCACTCCAGGTAAGACCAATTTCCAAAAGTAGACTTCCAATTTTGTAAAGTCACTTACTAAAATATTATTTATCCATTTTCATACAATATTACTTGTACGCCTTAATTCTCCTATAATTAAGGTTGTACATTCTACTCAATAAAGAAAGTCACTTGTTATATTGTATATATAGTTGAAATACAGTGTTTTATTATTTACTCACTCGCTGCCATTTCCTCTTCTTTCTCTTTTCATTTATTACGCGCGAGCAACCCCGCTACTGCCCGGGCTCGCCGTAACATTGGTCCATCTCACCGGGAATTTGAACTGGCGTCCTAAACACTAATAAACAAAAACCCACTGATCTATCGAGGAAATAATTATAATCATACGGACCACTCCAGCCAATCAAGATTTCCTAAAACCAAGCCATTCTAGCACAATTTATTTGTTTTTAATCACCAAAGCACAAAAATACCCAAAAGGAAGCGCAAAAAGGCCCAAAATACCAAGGTAAAAAAAAATAACGGGCTATTAAATTTTAGAATGACTCGCTTCACCGCAACACGCGATAAAACCGAGGAAAGGTCTCGTCCCCTTACCATCCCGTGCCGCTTATGCGGAAACAACCACGGCATCCGCTTATGCCAGCAATACCGTCGGATGGCGGCTGAAGAGCGGTTGCGGGTAGTACTTATCCACAAGTACTGCCCCAATTGCCTGTCGCCATTCCACCGCCCGGAAGCATGTCCGTGCAAGGACCGCTGCTACCGGTGTGACGAGCCACACCATACCACACTCCACATCGATGGAGTGAGAAGCGAGTCATCGAAATACACGCCGCAAGACGAAGAAGACGGAGAAATTTCTGATGGCGCCCTATCAATAGCCATAACAGAAACCACGAAATCCTGGGCAGAGCAAGTCGCAGAGGAAGAGGAAGAAGAAGAGGCAATACGGTCAGCACCGACAGGCACTCCACAGCTCGGCGGCTCGGAAACACGTTCTTTCCGACCGCTACTACGACACGAGCTGTGGAGAAGCCGCAATACAGTCCACGGGGAGAGCAGAGGAGAGCGTGGCTCGGAAACACGTACTTTCCGACCACAGCACAGGCCCGGTAAGGTGAATCCCGGTGGCTCGGAAACGCGTCCTTTCCGACCATCTCGCCGTTCCACTGCGGTAAGACGCGGTGACGCGTCCTTTCCGCTCATCACGCCTTACAGCGGGTCGGACGGCACCTTACCCGGCCCACACAGCTGTCAGCGACACCACCATAGTCCGCCACAGGGATCTGCCTGCCACTTTCCGGTCGGGCAGAGCGGCCAATACGCCCACCGAGACCATTATTTTGAGGTCGTTTGTAGCCATTTCCCCTACTGCTTCAGTGTGCATCGAATCCGGCGGCAAACTACACGTTGTACGTGCCCTGATCGACTCGTGTTCACCCACATCGGTCATTGACAGCGAGCTCGCTTCCAAGCTCGGCTTAGAGCGATTTGGGGGGACTCGGCCGCTCAGGTGCACACTCGTCTTGAGAGGAGAGTATGGGGTGGCAAGAAGGGTCACGACACAAGCCACTGTCGTCGCAAACTACCATCGCACGAACCCAGCTTCACATATAGACGCCACCGTTGCCGCGCCGTTTCAACTTATGAAGCTGGCTGACCCCGACTTTTTCCGGTCGTCACCAGTACGCCTGACCTTGGGCGCCGTCGTCTACGCCAGCCTTATGCTGCAGGGCGCCCCATCATCCACCATCAACAGACTACTGGCCCAGGCCACGATATTCGGCCTGACTATATCTGGGGCCTACCCACAATAGGGACTCAGTAAATCGACCCGTCATTCTGTCGACAACTTTTCCACTAAAGGTGCAATGAACTGGGCAAAAACCACGTTAATGTACTAACTATTCTTTCTCGTCCTCCACAGGTGTCCACCGGCAGCTACGGGAAGAGCAAAGGCTCAGGAGGAAGACACATAGTTATAGTTTCATTTTAAATATTTAGTTTGGATTGGTTGCTGGTGATTCCCGTTTTTTTTTCTTTTAATGTTGCTTGTCGCAAGGGGGCCGGCATGTTTAGACCATCGGTCTAAATATATCGGTCGCCCCTCGAAATAGATACTAGTATCTGCTCGCGCGACTTTTTTTATCTTTTCGCCCGATAACAGCTCTTACCCCTTCGAATCCTACGAAAGTAGGCATTCGGCGGCGGTACAGAGCTACGGTTTATCTGAAGGCTCTTTCACTTTGTTGTCGATCACGAAGCACTTCACCAGCAGCCACTCCAGGTAAGACCAATTTCCAAAAGTAGACTTCCAATTTTGTAAAGTCACTTACTAAAATATTATTTATCCATTTTCATACAATATTACTTGTACGCCTTAATTCTCCTATAATTAAGGTTGTACATTCTACTCAATAAAGAAAGTCACTTGTTATATTGTATATATAGTTGAAATACAGTGTTTTATTATTTACTCACTCGCTGCCATTTCCTCTTCTTTCTCTTTTCATTTATTACGCGCGAGCAACCCCGCTACTGCCCGGGCTGGCCGTAACAGTTATGGTCAAAAAACCGAAAAATGACCCGGGTTCAATACCAAAAATGGGGCGCAATCCATGGTATTTATGTACGAAACACTTTTCTGAGTTGGCGGCCTTCGGCCGCGCTTATAAAAAATAACCCTGGGTTTGCACGTTTTTAGGGACAGTCTAATAAAATTACAACAACCACATGAAAACTTGAAAGTTTGATTGCAAATATCTCTGCAGAGAAGCAAAATATTAAAAAAGCGCTTCCGGATTCGAGATCCTGAGGCCGAACGCCGTCTTTTGAGCTATATCACTTAATTTTAGCTAATTTATTAGAAGTTGACCCCTAAAGGAAACTAACACCTCACAGAGTGCATAAGATAAATTCATTCATTCAAGATGCAACAAAAAAGGCCTTGGGTAGCAACTGCCGTATGGGCGACTGTTATGGTACCCCCTGGGACATTGTATAGATGGAATAAAAAGGCCTCCGGCGGCAGCCACGATTACGTGCAGCTTGCAATGCTCCATCGCAACTTGTAGTTCATGGTTTTTGTTCACAATAACAATAGTCCTCATTTGCCAGGTACTGGAAATACTTATCCGGTTAGTAATAAGTATTTCAACTTCTCCAGCTAATATTTAGACTGGACACTCCTAAAATAAAAACACATTAGTTTTTATATATAAGATGACTCATAGTTCATTAACACCGTACCTTGACTAAAGCTACCAGATAATCGTATATTACTATTAAATAAATAGTATAAATAAATATAAAACTGCAAGCAAAATATTTTCTTTATTTTGTTTTGGAAAATTTCTAAGAATTTCAAATTCACCTCAATGTCCTCAACTAACAGGGGTGCTTTTTTGCGCAAAACTACTATTTAATAGCATCGTTCATAAAGAGCCGATCATCAATATGCATTTGTACGAAATTTTACAATATGGCCTTTAATATATATTTTTTATACTTCTTGTAGTGCAGTAAATTCATGATATTATATTAATTCATGGAATATATACATTAAATTCATTTTTTTTCTTGAAATATTTCTAAAGTTTTTTTTGTTACTGAAATGCAACCATGCGTCCGCGAAATTCCATCCAACCATGGATTTCAAATCTGAAAAATTCACCTCCATGGAGAACTTTCACCTCAGTGCAAATACTGGTTATACTGTAGTCTATACTGTGGTTGTTACTGATCAAACAGCTGTCTGGTTTACAGGATATAAAGTTCTTGCGAGGTTGTTTAACTTTACTTGACATGAAAAACTATCCGGCAGCACTCAAAAAGAAACGTCATAAAAAATATTTTGAGCTGAACAAGTTGAATTAAATTTTTCGGTCTTGTTTTGAAATATTAAAAATAAGATGATTTCCTTGTTATTGAATGTACAAGCAAAATATTCTATCTACAAATCGAAAGGTTAACTTGATTAAAAAGAAGCCAACGGGTTGACCACAATCACCTTGAATAAAGTGCAAGTTTCCAAAATATACGAGCAAACAAGAGAAGTTCTTGTGCATTGGATGTCGCACGACAAAAGGGCAAAAAATACAAAATAGAACAACAATAAAGTAAATAAGACTTGAAATTGATAACCGATCATGGGAGTGATAAAAAAATGCAATAACGACTATTTAACATTTTCCGATTGCAGAGCAAACAACGTTTTCAAATAAACAAAAGCAATAAGAAAGTGGAAAACAACAGCTGTTAAATAATTGTGGCATATTTCATCGGGTAAATAGGAAGGAGCTGTACTATAAGAAAAGAGACATCGTCAAGAGCTGTAATAAAATAATGCTTGGATCGCGCTGGTCGCGTTACCAATACGATTTGGACGATTTGCGTCATACCACCAATGCTACATCGTTGTTAATTGAACGTCAATATGGAAATCTCGAACGTTACGTTCAGCGACGTTTACAGGTCTCATCAGCATACATTGATCGCCTTGAACAGGAGACTGTGCTGCGCGGCCATCAAGGTTGCGTAAATTGTCTTGAATGGAGTAGCAATGGGGGTATACTCGCCTCCGGATCCGATGATTTCTCTATAATGCTTTGGGATCCATTTCGGAAGCAGTGCCTACGTAATATACCAACAAAACATATTGGCAATATATTTTCTGTAAAATTTTTACCACGTCACAATGATGCATTAATCGCCACAGCAGCAGCAGACAGATATATTTATGTATTCGATGTAAATCGACATAATGAGGCCATACTTAGTTGTAGTTGTCATGTAGCACGCGTTAAACGTTTAGCCACCGCACCCGATTCGCCTTTCGTGTTTTGGTCTGCAGGTGAGGATGGTGGAATTTTACAATTGGACACACGTGAACAACATCGTTGCAATAGTGAAGGCAATCGTGTACGTTTAGTTAATTTAGAATATATAGATACAAATGCAGAGGCGAAATGTTTGGCCATAAATCCCCGTCGTACAGAATTATTAGCAGTAGGTGCAAATGATCCATATGCCCGCATTTACGATCGACGTATGCTAAATCCGATTTCGTCTTATGTAAGTGATGGCGGTGATTTACTGGTGAATGGTGTAGGTAAGTTGCAATCTCTGTATTTATTTTACTGTCCAGCCTTTGCTAGGGGATTGAATATGTTATGTTATTTAATATTTATGGTTGACCTGGCTATATAATGCCTATCAATACCAACCTTACTCCCTACAGAAGGACGGGGTGAGATGATCTAGACGGTTCCACTGGTCATACCAAATCGGTCCAGCGACAGTCGGCCAAGTCTGACAAAGGACAGGCATTACTGAAAACATTACCCAAAACCTTGTTGTTGTTGTTGTTGTTGGTGTTGGTGTTGTTGTTAACAGCGAAAACACTCCCCGAAGGTTTTGGGGAGTGATGCTGAAATTGGCAGTCCTTGGCCGGATATTAACCCGGTACGCTGCGGTACTGCCAGACAGTCATGGTAGCGATTTGGTATGACCAGTGTTGTTGTTGTTGTTGTTGTTGTTGTTGTTGTTGTTAACAACAAAACACTCCCCGAAGTTGACAGTCCTTGGCCGGATATGACCCCGGTACGCTGCGGTACTCTCTTGCGGTACTGCCCGACTGTCGTGGTAGCGATTTGGTATGACCAGTGGAACCTTCTAGGTCATGGCATCCCTCCATCCATGAGGAAGGAGAAGATGGGTAATGAGAGGTGAGAGGCATCATATCCGTAGATCAACCATCGAGTAGCACGTCAATTACCTATGTGCATATTAGTCGCCTCTTACGACCGGTATGCCTACCTCGGGCATATTCTAACTAAACCCCTAACCCGCAGGGGTATGCCCAGTGGAACCTTCTAGGTCATGTCATCCCTCCATCCGTGAGAAAGGAGAAGATAGGTAATGAGAGGTGACAGGCATCATATCCGTAGATCAACCATCGAGTTAGCACGTCATTACCTATGTGCGTATTAGTCGCCTCTTACGATCGGTATGCCTACCTCGGGCATATTCTAAACCCCTAACCCGTAGCGGCATACCTTCGGCGAGTGTTTTTGTCGTAAAAAAAAAAAAACAGCAATAACCGCTCATTTCCTTTCCCAAGGCTACGCTCACACTGCGAACGACTTTTGCCGTCCGAGAGCAAACACACATCTGCACACATGTGTTTTAAATGAGCTCACCCGATGTAAACCAGCTTCACCAGATTTCACCCGGCTCATTTAAAACACATGGTGTAGATGTGTGTTTGCTGTCGGACGGCAGAAGTCGGTTGCAGTGTGAGGGTAGCCCAAGTTTTCTGGGGAGCACAAAGGCGAGTGATTACAGCTTTTTATGTGCTGTAGTTGAAGTTGGGGGTCGCTGTGGGGGTGTGCAGTCTTAAAAAAACAACTAATGGTGGCGATATACCAACAGGATATCATAATCTCCCACGAGATTTGTGGTGTGTTGCTTTAAAGGGTTTTCCTTCAAATTGACGAGACCTACAGTCTCGAACGCAACAAAGCAGTAAGTTTTTACTGAAAAGCTCCTCATGGCAGAAATACACTTGGAGAGTTTGCCAAACCACTACCGAGGGACGACCCCGTTTAGACATTTTTTTTTTCTAAATAATTTTGTATGTTACTTTTGCATTGATGCCCGACTTCTTGATGTAGTAGACCGAACACACTACCGGAAAAAATTGCTCCACTTTGGCATAATATTTCGACTTGCTTTATAGGCAAGTCCATAACGTAGAATTCTCACCAATTTCTTTTAACTGAAGTACTAGGTATTACTCCTAAAGGGCGCCGCATGTGAGCGTTTGAGGATTTTATTGAAAGAAGGAAACCGTACGGGGTCCTTTCGGACCTTTCGGATTAAAATTAAAATTTTTTAACTTAATGGCTGTAGTTGTTGAGGAATCCTTAAATCAAAAATTGCGTATACTCACTAAAATGTTTGTTCACAGATTCATCTGCAGGCGTCATACCCAAGGATTGTGTCACCTATTACTGTCCCGGTCACATAAGTAAAGATAATTCAAAGGTAATCGAGCACGATTCACGTGCCATCACTTACCTTACCTTCAATGCAACCGGCACTGAGCTACTCGTTAATATGGGTGGTGAACATATATATCTATATGACTTGCTCAATGCAGAACAGCCAGTGTTCCTAAGTCTACCGGAATACAAACCATCGCCAAATACAAATACAGACCCAGATATAGAAATGAGCGACATTAACCAATCAAACAATAGCTTTGGCAGTAGTCAAGGTGCCGACGAAAAAGTAGGCAGTTTACAAAGTGCAATTAGTCCTGGAGAAATACCGCAGTCTCATAGTAATCGACGAAAGTTACCGGAGTATATAGAACGCTACAAGAAAATGGGTAATGATTTTCTGGAAAATGAAAAATATTTACGCGCTGTTGAAAAATATTCGGAAGCAATTGAATTGGCACCAAATTGTTCGGTATTATATTTAAATCGTGCCACCGCATATATGCGCCGCTTGTGGTTCGGTGATGTGTATGCTGCATTGCGCGATTGTCATAAAGCATTACTGCTAGATCCGGCTTATATTAAAGCACATTTTCGTTTAGCGCGCGCACTGCTTGTGCTCGGTAGGCCGCAGGAGGCGGACGAGTGTCTTAAAGAGCTAATTGCTCGCTTTCCTAGCTATGCGAATAATCATGGCATTATGATGTTACATAAAGACATCAAAGAAAATCGCCATATGTCACAATCTCAACAGCAACAACATCAGCAACAACAACAACAACAACACCAACACAGCAATGCAGAACAACGTTATAATTGTTTAGAACGTACCGATATTGAACATCAATGGCGTAGTAAAGCCAAGGATTATAGTAAACGTTATGTGGGCCATTGCAATACAACAACAGATATTAAGGAGGCCAACTATTTTGGTGCAGACGGCGAATATATTGTAGCTGGTTCAGATAATGAAAGTTTTTTCATTTGGGAGCGTAATACTTGTAAAATTCGGGCAATTTATAAAGCAGACGTTTCAATAGTTAACTGTGTACAACCGCATCCGGAAATATGTTTACTGGCGACTAGTGGTATTGATCATGATGTTAAAATATGGTCGCCAGTTGCACCATCACCCGATGAACGCCCAAATTTAGTCGAATATGTAGATAAGACTGTTGAGGACAATCAGCAAAAGATGAAAATGGATCCATTTAATATGAATGCGGGTATGAATGCATTCTGCCTTAATGGATAATATGTTTGTATGTGATAATATGTATCATAGTTGTAATGATTGAAAATTTTGATGAAGACAGTTCAACTTCATTTGGGGCCGTTTCCTTATCTAGTTTTGAATTTTGATTTCAAATGTCAGTTTAAATTTACAAGACACTGTATCTGCCCTCTGAAATTAAAGGCTATATGAGGAAGCGGCCCTTAACAACGTTGCAAACAAAAAGATGTGAACGTGGTTTGGAAAAGCCACATTTTAAATTTATATAAACTAATTCAAACAATAAAATGATGAAAATACTTATTAGATTAATATGTCGCACTACATAAGCGCTATATTTTCTTTTTAAACTCCCATCATCGCTAAGGTTTTCAGTGCAAGTTTAAATCACACTGCGAGATTAAGCTTACATTAAACGGCTAGAGTGTATGGAATAAAATCGATCGGATCTGTCCACGAAAGCCAATTCCTTTTAAAGAACGCACTATCTGGAAAGAAATGGGACAATGTATGAGTCCCTAACAATCTGTTAAAGAGCAAGCTTGCACTTTATAGACAACAATAATAAAAATTGTAAAAAAATCATATTTTAGTTCACAAAGCTTTAAATTTAGTAATTCAATGTTTTATTTTATTCATCACAATTGTTTACGCCCTTTAACCTAAATGCCATTGTTTTCAATGTTGGTGCATATAATTGCAATAATTGTTGTAACTTATAAAAAAATAATATTTAATATGATAGATCTATGTATATTAGAGCGTACCAAAAATGTATGGAAAAAAATGAAGGTTCGAAATTTGATATGCGTTTTCTAAAGAACATGTGTGCGAAGTTTTATTGTTCTAGGATAACGGCAACCCGTGCCGACTTTAAGTTAAAGTTTTTGCTAGGAGCTTATACTAAGTTCGTAAAAAAGTGCATTAAGGCTTCGAAAATTACATATTTTTAATATTTGGCTCATATATAAAAGACTGTGTAACAAATATCCACCTTTGAACTTTTAAAAGAATTTCATGATTCTTTGCAAGGATATTGAAAAAAAGTATTCACAAGAAAAGGACATTGGAATTTCGAAATTGTGTTAGTAGATTGCGTAACAATATGTTTTCTAGCAAAAATAATTAAATACATCTTGAAACTTTGCAATTACAGTGCACTTTTAATAGGTCATACACGGCGTATGAGTAACATTTATATAATTCAAGTAAAAAAATATTTTGCGAAAAAAGTATAATAATATCAGATCTTTTACAGGAATATCTTGTCTGTAATGTTTTGATATTGCAATCAGGATATATGTTCCTATGATCCTGTACGCATCGCAACAGGATTCAATTATAAAAGCCTCGTAAAGCTCATAAAGTGTGTAAACTTCTATGAAAAGTGACATATTTATGAGGTTTATAATCTTTACGAGGTTTACGAAGCTTTAAATGAATCCCCACATTGTTTTTGTTCCTCTTCCGCTGTCAGTAATCCATGAAAATCCTGCGTTAATTTTACAGCCCTTTCAGATGTATCATTTACAACTTTCTCTATGGACCATCGTTTTTGCAATCAGAAATGAATTGTTACTAGCCCATAAAGAAGGATGAACGTTACGTTTCACGTATTGCCGGTTCTGCGAGAACGGTATTTGTACCTGTAAAATACCCTTCGTACCGAAACGACCCGGGTTGTTTTTTTTATAATGACTCGGCCAAGAGCAATACATTTCGAAGTGACCCTGTCCCTATGTACAGTCACTTCTCAGAGCAGAAAACCCAGGACATCGCCATGGATCTCTGCGCAGTGGAACCACCCGGGGTTTTACCTCGGCCAAGGACTGTCACTTTCAATGTAACCCTGTTTAGTATGTTTTGTCCCATTCCGAAACTATCATCCTCTCCCCTTGCAGCAGGGCTGCAAGATATTCTTTTGTTACGGGCGGGCGTTGAGCCGAACCCCGGACCAAAAGAGTGGATATGCAGTGTCTGTTGCAAAAAAATATATATTAAACGGTCGCATTCTGTGCAATGCTTCTCGTGTAAGAGATGGCTCCATAAATCTGGATGTTCAGGGCTTAACCTTAACATCCACAGACCCCGTACTTTCTTTAGTACTTTCGTGGCCCCTTGTTGTTTGCGCCGTCGGGCGTCCCGCGGTAAGCGCCGTTCAAGCGCACCCCTACCGCCACCTTCTAGTAGCAATACTAATAATAATAATAATAATGTCTTAACGACTAGCAGCATTTCTGCTATACCCGCCACACAAATTCCAGACTGTTGCTCGTGCCTTATGGCGTCAACATCACGCGCAGCAGCTCAACACTCTTGCTCCCACCGGAGCAGTTTAGAAATGAGCAACTCCGAGCATCAGTCTCTGTCTGTTTCTTTGTTACACCCCCCCTCCCGTTTACACGTGAGTCAGGATCAACATCTTCTTGCACCTGTCTCGACGTGTACTGTTTGTCGGCAAAGATTATACAAGCTCGCGTCATCGGTCAAATGCAATAACTGCTTAGGCCAATGCCACGTACATCTATGCTCTGGGCTCGCTAACAGGAATCTTTGGACGGATGCGTTCATCGCACCATGCTGTAACACGCCTCAACCTACGACGCCAGCCAACCCGGTTACACCAGGTCCACAGCTAACTAGGGTGAGGCACAGCCTTGGTCTTCGCCTACCAACACCTGGGCGAACACATCCGTCTCTCACGCCTTTGGTTAACTCGACATCGACCCCACCGGCGCACTTCCAAATCTTACAGCACAACTGTAACGGATTAACTGGTAAGATCGCAGAGATAACTAATTTGATGACGCAATATGACATAAAACTTGCCGCAATCCAAGAAACCAAGCTCAGTCCAAGGTCGGACCTCATTACCTATGGCGGATATAACATTCACCGGAAAGACCGTCATAGAGTAACAGGAGGTCTGGGAGGTGGTCTAGCGTTCATAACGCACAACTCTGTACAGTATCATCTATTTGATACCGACATCGAAGGAACGGATGATATCTTAGAAAGCCAAGGTATTACCATCCGCACAGGAGATGTCGATCTGCAAATCATTAACATCTACATACCCCCTGTCTCAAGTTGCCCCACCGGTTATCACCCCGATATTAGCTTGCTACTACGAGGAGATAACCGCGTGATCCTGGGCGACTTCAATGCGCACCACGACATGTGGGACTCAAACTTGCCAGCAGATAATAGGGGGCATGTACTCGCAGAACAAATAGATGATACGGCTTTCTGTACATTTAACGGAGACGCCCCAACGAGAGTATCGGGTAACTGCTATAGTTCGCCAGATATTTCTATCGTAAGTGCAGGACTATTGAACAACACCAATTGGCGACCCATACTCACGTTGGCGTCTGACCATCTCCCAATAGTCATTACCATCGAACGACCGACGGACTTTATAACACCTGAGCATGGTACATACATCAACTTTACCAAGGCGGACTGGGACAGTTTTCAGACATATACGGACGAATCCTTGGCTGCTCTATCCATTCCTACGGACGTACGCAAAGGTGAACGAGACTTCCGAAACATCATTGACTTGGCCTCTAGACGCTTCATTCCTGCGGGTCGAATATCCCGAATAAGACCAAATTTCCCCGCGGAGGCAGCGGCCATGGCTAGAGAAAGTGATGAAGTGCGAAGTCTCAATCCCGCAGACCCCCGTATAAGGGATCTCAACGCGGAAATTCGTAGGTTGGTCGATAAACACAAACTGGCCAAATGGAAACAACACCTAGAGCAATGCAACCTCTCTGACGGTGTTGGCAAATTATGGACTACGGTCAAAGCTCTATCTAATCCAACACAACACAAGGATAAAGTAGATATTACTTTCGGTGACAGGGTGAAGAAGGACCCTAGGGGATGTGCGAACTCCTTCTGTAGACAATTTGTACTACATTCCCCACCCGATAGAGCTAAACGTAGAACCATGCGACAGGCGCGTAAATACAAAAACCAAAACACGCCCATTGTCATCACTGCCTCAGAGGTCAAGGAAGCCATCAGACAGGCTAAGCCCTCAAAATCCATCGGCCCGACGGCATTGCCATGAAGATGCTGAAACATCTAGGCCAGGAGGGACACAAATACTTAGCGGCTCTATTCAATCTTTCACTGAACACTTTCGTCATTCCTGAAATATGGAAAAAGGCGAGAGTGGTTCCATTATTAAAACCTAGAAAGCCGGCAAACATAGGCGATTCATATCGCCCTATATCACTTTTGTCGCCGGTAGTGAAGACGCTAGAGTCCATTTTGCTCCCGTATTACACCGCAAATCTGCACCTGGCTAATCATCAACATGGCTTCCGTAAGCTGCACAGCACCACCACCGCACTCAATGCCATTACAACGCAAATAAATAGCGGTCTAAATCAAAACCAACCAAATCACAGGACCGTGTTAGTGGCACTTGACTTGTCGAAAGCTTTTGACACAGTCAACCATGCCACTCTCATACAAGATCTATTAGAAACACAAATACCTGATGGGTTAAAGAGATGGACCGCTAATTACTTGAATGGGCGGCAGGCGTCGGTCAACTTTAGAAACGCAAAATCAAAACCAAGACGAATTAGACAGGGGGTGCCACAGGGTGGTGTCCTATCCCCGACACTGTTTAATTTCTATCTATCGAAGATGCCCCCACCACCAGAGGGTGTCTCCGTCGTTTCTTATGCTGACGACTGTACAATAATGGCGACGGGGAAGGGCCCCTATACTGATGAACTCTGTAATAAAATCAACGGTTACCTCTGCGACCTTTCCAGGTTTTTCACAGAGCGAGATCTGACGATATCTCCGACTAAATCAACGGCGACGCTTTTTACGACGTGGACGCACCTCCATCAGGAGGCAAAACTGCTCAATGTAAAAGAGCATGCGGAAATGCTGAGCAAGCAATTCCTTCTGAACTGCCACAAGCCAGCACATCCAAACCGTCATCTTTTGGACATAGATCCGCCCCCGAGAGACATAAGGAAACATCTCCGTAAACATTATGATGAGATCCGGCATCATATTACCTTGCCGTTTGATCTGCAGAATCATAAGCGGGCTCTAACCGACATCCACACCGAGTCGGTAGATACTTTTGTCGGATCTCTACCTGTGAACCCCGTTCTGAACAGTCCTCCACCGGATATTGCTGAAGAAGAACGCACCTTACCAAGGGAGACAACAGTTACCCTGGCACAGCTTAGGTCTGGATATAGTGTAAGGTTAAACTCCTACTTGTCCAGACTTAATGACACAATCTCAAGCACATGCCCTGCATGTGGTAGGACCCCCCATGATACTCTACATCTCTTCTATTGTTCATTTGAACCTACTCTTCTAACCCCTCTGTCCCTCTGGACAAACCCTGTTGAAACTGCACGTTTCCTTGGACTCCCCTTAGAAGAGCTTGATGAAGATCTTCGGAATGATCATACACTCTAGACAGGGCAATGCATTGTTAACAACAACAACAACAACAAGTGACCCTGTCTAACGCGTCACGATTCCCTCACCTATTGTCATCCCCGGAACAGCCCCTTGCAGCACGGCTTCTCCTTATTCTCTTGATCCGGGCTGGCATTGAGCCAAATCCTGGCCCAAGAGAATGGTTCTGCTGCGTTTGTCGGAAGAAAATATATACAAGACGATCACACTCAGTACAGTGTGCATCATGCAAAGGTTGGTTGCACAAATCTAGTTGCTCCGGACTAGATCCAAAAACACATCGGCCCATTAGTTTCTATAAAAATTTTGTGGCGCCCTGCTGTTCACGTCCTAGGACGTCCCGGGGCAAGCGACGCTCATATGTTGCTTTATCGCCCTCTAATAATAATCAAGTCTCCACGACCTGCAATAATTATATTGCCCAGCAGAATATATGTGTTCCCGGCTGTAGCTTACTTCCTAGTGCATCAACAGCACAAGCACCCACTCATGGCTACTTTCTTCGTAGCACATCAGTTGATGCTGGTAGCACTACTGAGCTTCAGCCCCCGTCTCTAAACTCTTTAATAACTTCTTCCGGCACTAGCACGAATGAAAGTCAAGTCCATCAACTTCTGGTCCCTCACTCTTCGTGCACTGTATGTCGGCACAGGATATATGCGTCTGTGGCATCGGTCAAGTGCAACTCCTGCCTAGGCCTGTGTCACCTACGCATATGTTCTGGGCTCGCAAACAGAAATCTCTGGACTGATGTGTTTGTCGCGCCTTGCTGTCGAGTTGTGCAGCCCTCAACGCCGACGGATGTACACTCATCTAATAGTGAACGAATTCCGCCGGCTTCAGGACTGCAACGGAGATCAATATCGCGACATAACCTACCACCATCTGGGCGAACACATCAGTCTTTAACTCCCAGAGTGGCCATTGCCTCTCCTTCGCAATTTAAATTGTTGCAATTTAACTGCAACGGCTTGACCGGCAAGATAGCGGAGATAACCACATTTATGCAGCTACATAAAATCAAAATTGCTGCAATCCAGGAGACAAAACTTGGCCCCCACTCGAATCTCCGAGCGAGTGGAGGCTACTGTGGAGGTTCAATAGAAATAAATTTTAAATTGTATTTTAAAAAATGCGAATAGTTTTATATTTTTCATCAGAATGAAAATTTTTGAGAATTCATATATCAAGATTGAAAATTAAAAATTCGATAATGTTGTTTCCAAACAAATATTTTAAAGTATAACAATACAAAGTATAAATAGCAATATAATTATTAAATACAATTAACCCTACAATACTCCCCCTTCCGGAGATTTAACATTAAATAAATTAAAAGTAACTTTCTTTTTTGTTTTTGTGTTAGGTATCTGTGTTTTATCAACCATTGCTGGTTTTAAACGATCAATAGGAATAGATTTAATTTCATTATTTATCTCAATTTTAAAGTTTTTAATATTTTTTTCAATAACTCTATAAGGCCCCTCATACGGATGCTGCAAGGAACGTTTGTTTACCACACGTACAAAAACAAAATGACAATCTTGTAAATCTTTTGGAACAAAAATACCGCTAGAATTTTGATGATGTTCTAAATTTGATTTAAAATTTTTAAAATGTTCACGCAAACTACTTAAAAAATCCGCTGAAGTTACATTATCTGTAGTTGAAACAAACAATTCACCAGGCAGTCTTAAATTTTGGCCATAAACCATTTCAGCTGGTGTTGCCGAAATATCTTCCTTAAAAGTCGATCGCAAACCCATAAGCACTATCGGTAACTCTTCATACCAATCTCTGGACCCATTCCTAGCCATTATTGAAGATTTAAGCTGCCTATGGAAGCGTTCTACTATTCCATTAGCTTGGGGATGATATGGGGAAGTCGTTATTTGATGACTTCCAAGAAGTTTCGTTAATTCTGAGAACAAGTTTGAAGTAAACTGGGAGCCTTGATCCGTTGTTATTTCCAATGGAACCCCAAAACGTGAAATATATTCCTTAAAAAATTTATTTACAATTGTAACTGCAGAAATGTCTTTTAGCGCGAATGCCTCTGGCCACCGTGTAAATCTATCAATTATAGTTAATATGTAACGATATCCCTTCGAAACAGGCAAGGGTCCGACAATATCTAAATGAATGTGTTCAAATCTAGTTTTTGGAATTGGAATTTTGATAACTGGAGATTTTGTATGACGATGTACCTTCGATTTTTGACAACTTATACATTCTTTGGACCAAGTATTGATGTCTTTATTCATTTTGGGCCAAAAATATTTCTTAACTATCAAGCGACGTGTAGCTCTACTACCAGGATGTGAAATCCCATGCAACATATCAAATATTATTTTTCTTAAATTGTTTGGAATGAAAGGCCTAGGACTTTCTCCTGACACTTCACACCATATATTAAAGTTAAGAACAGGAATTTTTATTAGTTTCAAATTTAGAAATGTTTGCTCTGAAGTAAGTTTGCCTAATTCACTGTCTTGTTGTTGTTCACTTTGTAAAATTTTGAAATTAATATCCGGATTATTAATCGCTTCTACTTCAAACGCACGAGATAATGTGTCAGCTACAACATTTTCCTGTCCTTTTATATACTGTATATCATTCGTAAATTGTGCAATGTATTCCATGTGTCTAATTTGTCTTGGACTGCGTTCTGTTTTTGAATTTAAAGCAAATACTAGAGGTTTGTGATCTGTAAAAACTGTGAATTGACGTCCTTCTAGAAGGTAACGGAAATGTTTAATGTTCAAATAAATAGCTAATAGTTCCCTATCAAATGCACTATATTTAATTTCGGATGGAGACAGTTTCTTTGAAAAGAATGCAAGTGGTTCTGACTTATTGTTAAACGTTTGATGTATGACACCACCTATTGCCGTATTGGATGCATCTACATTTAAAGAAAGTTTTGCATCTTTGTTAAAATGATTTAACAATATCGCAGATGCAAACTTTTCTTTAATGCATTCGAAGGCTTTATTAGATATATCGTCCCAAATTAAAATCTTGTCTCGCTTCTTATTTGCCATATTAATTAAATCATAGATAACTGTTGTAAACTCTGCTAATTTTGGTATATATCGATGGTAATAATTAACCATACCAATAAATTTTTGTGCCTGCTTAATAGATTTTGGACGATCAAAATTTCGAATAGCTAAAACTTTTTCTTCCGAAGGCCTAATTCCCGTTTCAGAAATATTATGTCCTAAAAAGTCAACATTTGTAACGCCAAAAGTACATTTACTTGGTTTTATATTTAAACCGTACTCTGTGAGGCGCTGGAATAGTACGCGAAGATCTCTGAAATGTTGTTCCTCATTTTCGCTTGCTACTAAAAGATCATCAATGTATGTAAAAACAAAGTCTAAACTATTAACTACTTCATTAATAAACCGTTGAAAAGTTTGCGCGGAGTTTCTAAGCCCGAAAGGCATTCGTACAAATTCAAACATGCCAAAAGGCGTAGTGATTGCAGTTTTGTAGATATCTTCTTCTGCCATTGGAATTTGGTGATAAGCTCTTACCAAATCTAGCTTTGAAAATACTTTCTTATTTCTGAGATTCATGTTGAAGTCATGAACATGGGGCAAAGGATATCGGTCTGGAACGGTCACAACGTTTAATCTTCGAAAATCTCCACAAGGACGCCAGTCATTTAATTCCTTCTTGGGTACAAGATGCAGTGGAGATGCTACCGATGAATTGGAGGGCCTACATATCCCTGTCTTTACTAAAAAATCGAATTCAGTTTTAGCTACTTTAAATTTAATAGGGTCTAAACGCCTTGGTTTAGAAAATGGCAAATTTCCTTCCGTGACGAGTTTGTGAACTGTTGTATGTCTAACTGGTAGTGAATAATCAGGTTCAGAAAATAGAGAAGGAAATTCTTTCAATAACTTTGTAAATTTGTTATCAACAGTGAAAACCTTTGGTAGCGAAACGTTACAAACACATGAAATTGTGTTAACTGAAAGACTTGTTACCGGATCTACTAAGCGTTTGCGTTTAATATCAACTAAAAGACCATATTTACACAGAAAATCAGCACCAATAATTGGTTTGGCTATATCTGCTATTAAAAACGTGAACGGAAATTCTCGACGTAGTTCTAAATTTATATTTAAAAGTTTTTTACCGTATGTCGAAATCGTTGTACCGTTAGCTGCTGTTAAAATAATATCTGATGACTTTTTCGAACATGAAAATTTTGAAACCGGAAGCACTGATATTTCTGCTCCACTATCTATTAAAAAATTCAATTTGTTATCTCTGTCAAATACAAATAAGCGACGAGTTGAAATCTCTAAGTTCCCGTTGTTCGTCGCTGCAACAACGGAATTCTTTAGTTTGTCGAACTATTGTTATTCTTAAAAGCACATGGTTGTTCGCATTTCCAAGCCTGATTACCAAACTTATAGTGATACCTACAGAGCCAATTTGGGTTGTCGCGAGATTTTGATCTTTGTCTAGAAGGGCTTCTAAAACGATTCCTACTAGAAGACCGGGACCTTGAATAATTTTGGCTCATCTGATTTTTAATTTCACTAATCTCTAATGATAATTTTTCGAAATTTTTACAAATAATGCTAGTTGTTTGAACCAAATTTGAAATGATTGCATTTTCGCTTTTAGAATTTGGAAAATTACTAACTGAAGCTATCTCAGTTTTATTAATAGCTTCCCAAATATTGTCAGCTAACTTTATTAGTTCATTTATTTCGGTTGAATTCGAACTAGCAAGAATAACACTTAAATTTTTGGGTAACTTCCTCATCCAAAGCTTCTTAAGGATTTCCTTGCTAAAATTGTTTCCAGAGAGTAGCACTAGAGACCGATAAAACTCAGAAGGTTTGCGATCTCCTATTTCTGAATCGGATAACACTCGGTCTAACTTGGCATTTTCACTTAATGAGTGGCGTTCAATTAAAATTTGCTTTAATGCAGAAAATTTGTTATTTTCAGGGGGATTTTGAATAAAATCAAGAATTGTCATAATTACATCCTGCGGAAGTGCAGTTATGACATATTCATATTTTGTCCCTTCCTGAGTGATGTTCTTTCGACTAAATTGCATTTCAGTATGGATGAACCATGCTTCAGGGCAATTAGTCCAAAATTGGGGAAGTTTTACAGATGTAGCAAAAATTTCGTTATTTTGATTCGCATATGGATTTGGTAAATCATTTTGATAATTTACATTGTCTAAATCAATAAGCGAATCATTTACTTGATTTCGTGGTGTAGATGTGTGTGTATTGTTTCGTGGTGAATGAAACATTGTTACTAAAAAATAACTACAAAAATTATATTGTAAGAAAATTGTCCGGAAAGGAGCGTTTACAAGTTCAAAAAATCAAGAAAGTTTAATTTACTTTGCATATAAATATACGTATACGTATGTACATATAAATAATATAAACTTAAATAAAATAAGTGTTAGATACGGCTCACCAAATCCCTTTATTTGTTGTTGATAATCTTTTAAATTGTTGTTGATAGTTAAATTGGTATGATAGATGTTTCTTCAGTTGTTGTTGTATTTATTTGTTGTTGAATGATTTCTGTCACCCCACGATATCTGCTGCTTCTTAGGATCGCCAATGTGGAGGTTCAATAGAAATAAATTTTAAATTGTATTTTAAAAAATGCGAATAGTTTTATATTTTTCATCAGAATGAAAATTTTTGAGAATTCATATATCAAGATTGAAAATTAAAAATTCGATAATGTTGTTTCCAAACAAATATTTTAAAGTATAACAATACAAAGTATAAATAGCAATATAATTATTAAATACAATTAACCCTACAGCTACCACGTACTCCGGCATGATCGTACACCATACGGTGCAGTATAGGGAATTTGATATCAACACAGACCAAAGAGACTTACCCTTAGAGTGTCGGGGTATAGTTATACAAGCTGGTGGTGTTGATCTCGAGCTAATCAATATATACATCCCTCCCGTCACCTGCTGCCCCAGAGTTATCGTCCTAACCTTAGGGCGTTTCTTTGTGGCGATAACCGTATCATCATGCCCATCATGATATGTGGCATTCACACCTTTCTGTGGACGGCAGAGGACGGGAATTAGCCGAGCAAATTGACACTTCCTCTTTCTGTACTGCGAATGGAGACACCCCAACAAGGATGGCTGTTAACTGCAGTAGCTCCCCGGACTTAACTATTGCTAGCCCGGGGTTAATTAACAGCGTTAACTGGCAACCTATGGTGGCCTTGTCATTCGACCACCTGCCTATCATCCTGTCCGTCGATCGTGCCACGAATTTTATCACGTCGGAGAAAAGAACATACGTGAATTTCAAAAAGGCTAATTGGGTCGGCTTTTTGGAATTCACGGAGAGCTCCTTTGGTGATCTTCCCATTCCCACTGATGTACACGTTGGCGAGCGTAACATACGTGAGGTCATTAAAAAGGCTACAGCCCGTTTTATACCAGCTGGTAGAATAGAAAATATCAGGCCTAACTTTCCAGCTGAGGCCGCAGCCTTGGCCAATGAACGTGACCTCATACGCAACATCGATCCCTCTGACCCACAGATCGGTGATCTCAACGTGGAAATCAGGCGGCTGGTTAACGTACACAAACAAACCAAATGGGAGGAGCACCTTAGGTCTTGTAACCTCTCTACCGGTGTTGGGAAAATATGGTCCACCGTCAAGTCCTTGCCGAATCCTTCGGGTCCACCAAAAAATGTCGACATCACCTTTGGTGACAAGACTTTAAATGACCCCAGGAAATGTGCGCAGGCTTTTTGTCGACAGTATGTCCCACACCCTGCACAAGATAGGACAAGACGTGGAATCTTCAGGCGCGCGCATAAACACAAAAACTATGCCCCCGTTCCCATCACCGCTACAGAGGTTCAAGAGGCCATCCGGAAGGCCAAAAACTCCAAAGCCATCGGCCCTGATGGCATAGCCATGGTGCATCTCAAGCATATCGGCCCAGCGGGAGTCAAATATTTAACTGCCGTCTTCAACCTGTCTTTGATCACAGCTGTCATACCCGACAAATGGAAGCAGGCAACTGTGATCCCACTACTAAAGCCTGGCAAGCCAGCTAACGTTGGGGAGTCATATCGTCCGATTTCACTCCTCTCGCCAGTAGTAAAGACACTTGAAGCGGCCCTACTCCCGCTCTATACATCACACTTGATGTTAGCCGAGCACCAACATGGCTTCAGGAAAGGCAGGATCACAACATCTGCTCTAAATGTCATAAACACTCAGATAACTGACGGTCTAAATCAAAACAGACCTAATGACAGGACGGTTCTAGTTGCACTAGATCTGAGTCAAGCTTTTTATACAGTAAATCATGGGCAGCTTGTATCCGATTTGGAAGACTCGTCACTCCCCCCCTGTCTCAAGCGTTGGACCGCCAATTTTCTCAGTGGTCGTCGGTCGTCTGTTGTATTCAGAAACAAAAAATCTAAAGCCAGGAGGATCAAACAAGGGGTACCACAGGGTGGTGTCCTTTCCCCGTTATTGTTTAACTTCTATATTTCGAAGCTTCCTCCTCCACCAGAAGAAGTTACGATTGTTTCTTACGCAGACGATTGCACGATATTGGCTACTGGTACTTCCTTTGATGAGCTGTGCTCTAAAGTAAATGGCTATCTGCCCTCTCTAGTCGAGTTCTTCACCGCCCGAAGCTTGACATTGTCGCCAACAAAGTCTTCGGCGACCCTATTCACGACGTGGACAGCGCAGGTTGGCATGGAACTAGAAATTTAGGTGATCATAAAATACCTACTGTCGCTCACCCAAAAATCTTAGGAGTGACTTTCGACACCATGCACACTTTCGCTGCCCATTCAGCTGCAATTGTCTCAAAATTACGGAGCCGTAACAAAATCCTCAAATCACTAGCCGGCAGTACTTGGGGTAAAGACAAAGAAACGTTATTGGTAACGTACAAGGCAATTGGTCGGCCGATCCTGAACTATGCATCGCCGATATGGTTGCCGGGGCTTGCAGACGTTCACTGGAATCAGCTTCAGGCCTGTCAAAACACCGCGCTCAGAACCGCTACGGGGTGCGTCCTTATGTCGCCTATATCTCATATACACAATGAGGTGGAAATGCTTCCAGTTAGGGAGCATAATGAAATGCTAAACAAGCAGTACCTACTGAATTGCTGTAAACCACAGCACCCCGGTAGACAACTGCTTGAACTCATTCCGCCTCCTAGGACCATAAGATCGCATTTACGTAAACATTTTGATGAGATCCGGCACTATATAACAACGCCGTTTGATCTACAGGTGCATAAACAGGCCTTGGGGCATATCCATACAACGTCTGTTGGCCATTACTCTGCGCTCTGTCCGCTAAACAATGTCTTACATGCCGCAACACCTGGCATTTCTGAAGAGGAGCGTCATCTTCCTCGAGAGACAAGGGTCACTCTGGCTCAATTACGCTCTGGATATTGTAGCAGGTTAAACTCCTACATATCTAGACTGAACCCTGATGTGCCGAATGTATGTCCGGCATGCGGCTCGTCCCCCCACAATACCAATCACTTATTTTCTTGCTCATTTGAGCCCACTCTTCTAACACCCATATCTCTTTGGTCCAACCCTATTGAAACTGCTAGTTTCCTTGGACTCCCGTTAGAAGATATTGATGACAATTTAGGTTAAGGAAAAGTACGCGTTGGGCAGGACTACACCTCGTTACAACAACAACAACAACAACAACGTTAAGGAAGCTATCGCCGAGCTGTAGTCGTGAAAACAAGCTCTTGCTTTTGTGTGCTATGAAGTCCTCTATATTTTTTCCTGTAAAATCAATAAAAAAATTAAATTTTGGAACACTTGGTTGCAATAAATCCCCAAGTTCTTCTTTCTTGGGTATGTAGCGTTTCGAAAGTGTGGAGGAATTTTTATATTCGAAGTTTCTTACGATTTCTGTTTTGGTAGTCAGTTTATCATCGAATAGTGACAATGCGTGAGGTACCACAAATGCTTTCAAAGCCACCTTGGATATGGTATCGTCAATCCATGGCTTCACGTAAATTTGAACAATAAACAAACAAACGTCAATCAATGCTGTTTTTTTCGTGCCCGCTTAGACCGGGAGGTCTTATTTTAAAAATGTTTTCCTCATCTCCACCTAAAAATATTATGGCTAGCTCTATAAGCTCCCTGTAGTCGCCTCTCGGTATAACTTTATTCAGTTCGAAGCGGTAGCTTTTAATTAATTCTGCAATTTCCGCCACACTTATATACAACTCCACTTGTTCTCTATGGCATTCCCTCTTTAAATGATCCAGCTGTCCCTAAAATTTGTAAAAACTCTTATATCGGGGCAAAGTATCTGTACGCTTGTTTCCAGGTTCCAGGCACAGATGGCTTCCCACGTGCTTGTTCCTTGCCAGTAGAATTGTCTAACTTTGGTATAGCAAGTAGCTGCTCCTTATTTCCATATGAAACTAGTATAGGTAGGCGCTCTTCTTTGGAGTTTCGGCTATCTAGGGCAGGCAACAACTTACCATCCCAATGAAGTGTTACGACATTGGGGACCTAATTTTTAAATCAATTTGGATTGCTTGAGCACGTTCCCCTCGTTTTTGGATACGAGTCCTTTGACTTGAAGATTTGCTTAAAGAAAAATCATTTACGTTTAATCCCAGCGCGTCGATTGTAGTTTCAATAACATAAACTGCATCTCTTATACTGAGTTGACATCTATCCAAGGCCGCTACCAATTTCGGAGTAAGAACACTTTTAGGAAGCCCGGGGCTGGTTTCTGCGCTGTTCGTTATAGGAAATTTCACGTCTTCTTCTGAAAGTTGGCTGGCCATAGACGCACAATTAGATTCAAATGAATCGGAATCACTTTCTTCCTGATCTTGATCGTCAATCTCGCAATCCGTATGGTGAATTCTACCAGGTATACCAGATTTTCTCTGGAGTTTCAAGAATAATTTGTCTTTTTTGCTTTTTATTTTTGAAAAAACATCGGCATGTGCGATATCACATAAATTCTCCAGATTAAAACATTTACGCCGTTGTTTGAAAATCTTGAGTTTTTTGCGTGCATTTCTTTGCAAATCTCTCCAATTTTTGTATAGCTTTACTAGCTTTTTCACGCAATGCGGTAATGATTTCGTTGGTATTCGTGCCTTTTCTTAAAATATGACACACTCCTTTACAGCTAAGTTGGCACTTTGATTTACAGACAGCTTCACTTCCCGAAGAATACCGCGAGTTTTTCTATTCGACGGGAGTTTCGCACCAGTAATTTGATGATGCATAGTGCCTATCAAATAAATGTCTTTAATAGAAGCATCAAGTTCAACCGACATGTTTCCAGCGATAAAAACACACAATATAAATCGTTAGGGAATAATTCAAACGAAACAACTAAAATATTTTGACACACACCAACTGACGTTTATGATGGTTAGGGCGGATCCAAAGGGGTGTTTTACGGCTTCAAACCCCCTCCCTTCGGGATCCAAAAAGTCATATTTTTTTACAGTAACTTACAACAAAAAAATTAGACAAAGTTTGTAGTAAAAACTACACAAAAAATATATTGAAAATTTACACAAAAAATATAAGAAAATTTCCAAAAAAAAATATATCAAAAATTACACAAAAAATATTGTAAAAGTTACGCCAAAAATATAGTAAAATTTTCACAAAAAATACAATAAAAATTACACAAAAAATATAGTAAAATTGACAACAAACTGCCAACTGATATTTTATTTGTGATTTTTGTTTATTAAATACGAGATAAGACGGTATTGGATATACGTAATACATGCCTACTTTATACCAAAGAGGATAGATATATAATATACTCTCTTTGTTTATACGAACATAAAACGAGTTGAATTGAAGCGTTTTATATATACGTATAACTAGGTAACACATTCGGTAACTTTTTAAACAATTGAAATACGTGTTATTGAATTTGACATTGCGCATACCAACAAATGTAGGTATATATTTAAAAAAAAAAGTATAAAAGGTCAGTTTTGAGAAACTGTGAATAGAAAATGTCCTCGAAATTAAATTTAAAAAAATTAACCCCCCCTTCCCAAAATTGTGGATCCACCACTGACTGGCGTTTAACGATAAGAGGTTGATGAAAGTAACAAAATAGTATGCTAACAGGCAAGGTTGTTGGGTTGCTCCAGGTCCATGTTTTGTTTGATATCTTCAAAACGGATTGAGATATAGAAAAAAGAACTACACAACGTTCAGGCCGTAGGCCCATATTGCAAAATCAATTTCTAGGATATCTCCTGTCACATTTTGCATTTTTAAATATTTGTATATACATTTTCAGGACTTTTATTACAATACAATTTTTTAAGACGCATAAAGTTTTGAAAAAGTGAAAAGATAAAAATTTTAATGGACATTACTTCGATGTCCTTGAAGGATAATTAAAAAAATATATATTTAGCCTATATTTTAATTATCCTTTAAACTAGTAACCACAAATCCACATTTTGTTAAAATTTTCGGGAGGGTTCTACAATCTTTGACCCTTCAAAGGATATCCTGAGCATCTGGTGCAGAAAAAAATTTTGGATTTACTAATTAAGAAGTCCTTAAGGGGTAACGATACAGTTATATGAGAAAAACGAGAACGTAAGTCATTTAATACATACTTGGTTTAAGGGCTCACCGAGGTCTTTTTCGCAGCGTCTGTTCACCACGTGGTGCGGCTGCAAGCGGGTGTCTGTCTTGTAGCAAGCGGCTCGCTATATAAATGTGTGAATATTTTTTTATCAAAATCCCGGAGACGGGTTGTGCGCTGGGTTTGGGACCCGCCACGTAAAAAATTTAGTCCACTGAAAATTTTAATAAAGCCTCGGATGAGAACCCCCATTAATGTTGACGACCCGGCAAAACGAAATAAGGACTACGAGAAGGATATTAGGGCATGTACCTGGAATGTCCGGACCCTTTCAAGGGATGGTACCGCTGCCCGACTGGTTGATGTCCTCATGATCGCAAAGGCTGACATCACCGCCCTGCAGGAAATGCGATGGACGGGACAAGGAAAGACGACCATCGGACCTTGTGACGTATACTACAGTGGCCAGACACGCGGCAAAGCGCGTGGTGTAGGATTCGTGGTGGGAAAGAGACTTCGCCGCCAAGTATTAGCGTTCACTCCTGTGAGCGAGCGTCTCGCTGCGATCCGCATCAAGGCGAGGTTTTTCAACATAACATTTATCTGCGCCTATGCGCCGACAGAGGAGACGGACGACGCAGAGAAGGACTCCTTCTACGATAAACTTGAACAGACTTATGATCGCTGCCCCCAGCATGATATCAAAATCGTGCTCGGCGACTTTAATGCCAAGGTGGGCAAGGAAGGAGTCTTTGGTCCCACAGTTGGAAAATTCAGTCTCCACGATATAACATCCCCCAACGGCACTAGGTTGATTGACTTCGCCGCTGCTCGCAATATGGTCATCAGTAGTACCAGGTTCCAGCATAAGCGAATACACCAAGCCACATGGCTGTCCCCTGATCAAAGAACTAGAAACCAGATTGATCATGTCTTGATTGACGGCAGACATAGCTCCACCGTTCTGGACGTGCGTACACTGCGTGGTCCCAATATTGACTCTGACCATTATCTTGTCGCAGCCAAGATACGCACACGCCTCTGTGCAACGAAGAAAGTGCGCACAGTAACGGAAGGAAAGTTTGACGTCGAGAAGCTGCGCATGACACAGACAGCTGATAATTTCACAACTCGACTCTCACACCTGCTAGCAGAGGGCAATCCTCGACCTAACGATGTAACCGAGCAATGGAAGCATATCTCTCACTCATTGCGTACCGCCGCTGAGGCCACTATAGGGTTCCAGCGAGCCCGCAAGAACAACTGGTACGATGAGGAATGCAAAACTGCCTCGAAAAAAAAGGACGCTGCCTACAAGGAGACGTTGCGAACGGGCGCAACCCGCAGTGTATGGCAACAATATCGTGAGGCAAAGAAGGAAGAGAGACGCCTTTTCAGAAAAAAGAAAAGTGAGGCCGAAAGGCGTGAGTGTGAGGAGCTTGAGATGCTGGCTGACAGGAATGATGCCCGAAAATTCTATGAAAAGATCCGGCGGATGACGGAAGGTTTTAAGACCGGGGCAAGCTCCTGTAAGGACAATAATGGCGACCTGGTAACCGACGTACAAAGTGTACTTAAATTATGGAGGGAGCACTTCTCCTCACTGCTAAATTGCGAGGGAGACGTCGAACCCGATACCCCAATCCCTGACGATGGAAAAGTCGTCCCACCACCTGACTATGATGAAGTGAGGATAGCTATATCCCGGCTCAAAAACAACAAAGCGCCTGGAAAAGACGGACTACCCGCCGAGCTGTTCAAACACGGAGGCGAAGAGCTGGTAAAAAGCATGCATCAGCTCTTATGCAGAATATGGTCAGACGAATGCATGCCTCCGGATTGGAATTTAAGTGTGCTTTGCCCAATCCACAAGAAAGGCGATCCCGCTAACCGCACCAACTACCGCGGAATTAGTCTTCTTAATATCGCATATAAGGTTCTTTCTAGCGTGTTGTGTGAAAGGCTGAAGCCCATCGTAGACAAACTGATTGGACCTTATCAGTGTGGCTTTAGACCTGGTAAGTCTACCATCGACCAGATTTTCACGATACGCCAAATCCTGGAGAAGACCCATGATAAGAGAATCGACACTCACCATCTCTTTGTCGATTTTAAAGCCGCTTTTGACAGCGTAAAAAGGAGTTGCCTGTATGCCGCCATGTCTGAATTTGACTTCCCTGCAAAGCTTATACGGCTTTGCCAAATGACGTTGAGCAATACCAACAGCTCCGTTAGAATCGGGAAGGACCTCTCTGAGCCATTTGAAACCAAACGAGGCTTCAGACAGGGCGACTCCCTTTCGTGCGATTTCTTCAATCTGATGCTGGAGAAGATAATTCGAGCAGCAGAGCTAAACCGCAATGGTACAATCTTTTACAAGAGCGTGCAATTGCTGGCGTATGCCGATGATATTGATATCATTGGCCTTAACAACCGTGCCGTAAGCGCTGCCTTCTCTGGACTGGATAAGGAAGCGAAAAAAGTGGGTCTTGCCGTGAACGAGGACAAGACGAAGTATTTGCTGTCATCAAAGAAAGAATCGGCGCACCTGCGCCTTGGCAGCCATGTCACTGTTGATAGTTACAAATTTGAAACTGTGAGAGACTTCGTCTATTTGGGAACCAGTATTAACACCGAAAATAATATCAGTCTAGAAATCCAGCGGAGAATCACTCTTGCCAACAAGTGCTACTTTGGACTGAGTAGGCAATTGAGAAGTAAAGTCCTCTCTCGAAGAACAAAGATCACGCTCTATAAGTCTCTCATCATACCTGTCCTGATGTATGGCTCAGATTCATGGACAATGTCAAGAGAAGATGAGATGGCCCTTGGAGTATTTGAGAGAAAAGTTCTCCGGAAGATTTATGGTCCTTCTCGTGATGCCAACGGCGAGTATCGAAGGAAATTTAACGATGAGCTGTACGAGCTCTACGCAGATCTGACCATAGTCCAGCGAATTAAAGCCCAAAGACTCCGCTGGCTGGGCCATGTTATGCGAATGGACAAAGAAGCTCCAGCACAGAAGGTTTTCCTATCGTCGCCTGAATTCGGCAGCAGAGGAAGGGGGAGGCCTCGACTGAGATGGAAACAACAGGTGGAGGATGACTTGAACTCCCTTGGGGTTTCCAATTGGCGTCGGTTATCGCTAAAAAGGAATGACTGGCGTGCTTTGATACGAAACGGCCAAAATCGCTTAGGCGGTTAAGCGCCAATAAATGATGATGAAGTCATTTAATTAGCAAAACGCAGTGAAATGTAGTA
The DNA here is from genome assembly GCA_964058755.1 of Campiglossa producta. Lineage (NCBI taxonomy): Eukaryota > Metazoa > Arthropoda > Insecta > Diptera > Tephritidae > Campiglossa > Campiglossa producta. Next base: position 29,434,618 of record CAXKVI010000004.1, read on the forward strand.
CCATTTTACTGATAACTTAATCCGCAAGTCGGCACGGGTTGCCGTGGTCCGAATTGCATACAACTTTGTCAGGATAGTGTTTGATGCATAATGGTCAAAATAAGGGGGTGTGCGTTTAAATAAAACCACTTTGAAATTTTGGGACACTCTAATGTATATGTGTATTTTAACATCTATTAGTAGAAGTATGTAGCATAAACACACCACAGAATTTGGTGATAAAAATAGTATATTCTTATAACCAATAAAATCATATCGAAATCAAAAATTGTATTTTTATTTGGTATAAGTTGTATGGAAACTTTAGTGGACTTTTGACCGTTTAGATAGCTAATTAATTATTTGCAAACAAGTTCGAAAAGCTACCACAATTACCAGCTACGGTAATTATACAATTTCGATCTTGCTGAAGGATCTTCTTGTGTTGTTGTTGTTAACAATGCATTGCCCTGCCTAGAGTGTGTGATCATTCCGAAGATCTAAATCAAGCTCTTCTAACGGGAGTCCAAGGAAACGAGCAGTTTCAACAGGGTTGGACCAGAGGGGTTAGAAGAGTAGGTTCATTTGGACAATTGAAGAGATGTAGGGTATCATGGGGGTCCTACCACATGCAGGGCATGTGTTTAAAATTGTGTCATTCAGTCTGGATAAGTAAGAGTTTAACCTCACTGTATCCAGAACTAAGCTGTCCCATGGTGACTCTTGTCTCCCTTGTTAAGGTGCGTTCTTCTTCAGCAATATCGGGTGGAAGACTGTTTAGAACGGGGTTCACAGATAGAGATCTAACAAAAGTGTCAACCGACTCGGTTTGGATGTCGGTTAGAGCCCGCTTATGATTCCGCAGATCAAACGGCAGGGCAATATGATGCCGGATCTCGTCATACTGCTTACGGAGATGACTCCTTATGTCTCTCGGGGGCGGATCTGTGTCCAAAAGCTGACGGTTTGGATGTCCTGGCTTGTGGCAGTTCAGAAGAAATTGCCTGCTTAGGATATATGAGAAGACATCCCGTAGCAGTTCTGATAGCGGTATTTTGGCAGACTTGTAACTTCGTCCAGTTGGTGTTAAGTACGTAAGGCGACCATATTGGTGCGGCATAGTCAAAGACTGGTCGGCCAATGGCGTTATATGTAGCCAGCAACGTTTCCTTGTCTTTTCCCTAAGTACTGCCGGCAAGTGACTTGAGGATCTTGCTGCGACCTCGCAGAGACCATTGCAGACACATCACCAGCAAATGAGAAAGTATTATCCAGTGTCATCCCCAGTAACTTTGGGTGGCTGGCAGTTGGTAGCTTAGCGCCATCAACGTAAATGTCTAAAATACAAGATTTAGTCGGTGATATCGTCAAATCTCGCTCAGTGAAAAGCCTGGAAAGGTCGCAGAGGTAACTGGGTCATTATTTTACAAATCGTACGGATTTGTACAAAAAAAAATTTTCACTTTTTTAAAAGTCACCAAATTTATTTCTGGGAATCTTTTCGTAATTTGAGTTAACACCTATGTCAGGATTTTGTCGAAAAAGAATTTCTTTCAGAGATATGCATGTTTTTAGATACGACGGTTAAGCAAACTTGTCCACATTCAAAATTCTATAACTTTGGTTGTAGGTACTAGTCCGATCTTACTATTTTTTTTTGTTTTGAAGGTAAAAATATTTACTTTATAACTGCGTTTAAGAAAAATTTAATTTTACAAAATCAACATTTTTTTTTTAAAGTAAATTTTTTCTTTTTAAATTATTAAAAACATGTCCAACGAATATTTTTGAAAAAATATATATAACTAGCTGACCCGGCAGACGTTGTCCTGCCACAAATTTATTGCCCTGCATGTTTCTCTAACCCGATCCCTATATCTATTTTAATCCCTATCGCTATCTTCTTCGTATAGGAGGAACCATCTGATCTAACCTCTTACCAAGTTTGAGTGGTCTAACATAAGTACTTCTAGAAATATAGACTATGAAGTATTTCATTCGTATGGGAGGTGCCACGCCCCCTTTTTCGTTATCCCCAGTTTTTTGGAGGTGGTAGGGGTCGATCTCATATAACCCCTTACCGAATTTCAGTGGTCTAACTGGAATACTTCCAGAGATATCGACTATGAAGTATTTCATTTGTATGGGGGGCGCCACGCCCCCTTTTTCGTTATCCCTAATTTTTTTGGAGGTGGTAGAGATCGATCTCGTACAAACCCTCAACCCGAATACTTCCAGAGATACGGACAATGAAAAATTCCATTTGTATGGGAGGTGCCACGCCCATATATATCAAAATATTTTTTAGCCTGTGACCATCCCTGGAAGATATCCAGTGCGTGTGCAGAATTTGGTAACGATCGGCTTATTCGTTTAGAAGCCAAGTTCGTCTATATATAGATACATAATTTGAATTTTATATATATAGATTATATGATTCTATAAATGTTTAAATGCAATTTAATACATTTCCCTTTAACTTAAGATCCCACTCTTGTCATTCAATAGATCATTTGGAAAATTGTATCACCACACTTTTTTGTATAAATCACACTATAACTCTTTTTAGAATCATAATTTTTTCACATATATAATCACTCTTACCACCTTTTTAGACTTTTTAAAGTGAACTTAATTAATTGCTTATTGCACTTCTAACAGCTTTTTGCGAATATAGAGATTACAATGAAATGCATCAGCTGTTTTCTGTTTACATATTTACAGTGATGGCCGATTAAATGACAATTTTTTCCAGCGTGTTAAGCTTGCACTTCAATTTATATGTGTTGTTTGCTATATTGCTAATTTTGACGATTTCATATTAAAATCTCGTATAACGCCTAAATTTCAGTGGTCTAACTTAAATACTTCAGGAGATATGAAAAATTCCACGGTGCCACGGCCCCTTTTTGGATTGGGTAGGTATCGATCTCATATAACCCCTCACCAAATTTCAGTGTTGTCACCTAAATGCTTTCAAAGATATGATGCCACGCCCCCTTTTTCGTTATCCCTATTTTTTTTGGAGGTGGTAGGGATCGATCTCATATAACCCCTCACCTTTTTCGTTATCCCCAGTTTTTTTTTGAGGTGGTAGGGATCGATCTCATATAACCCCTTACCAAATTTCAGTGGTCTAACATAAATAATTCCAGAGATATGGACTATGAAAAATTCCATTCGTATCGGAGGTGCCACGCCCCCAATATATATAAAAAAAAATTTAGCCTGTGACCATCTCTGGAAGATATCCAGTGCATGTGTAAAATTTGGTTACGATCGGCTTATTCGTTTAGGAGCCAATTGTGTCCGTACATAGATACATAATTTGAATTTTATATATATAGATATAGATTTGCGCTGAACTTTCATCTAAAAGAATAATTTTTTTTAGGATGGAGACTTTTGTAGTTAAAAAAATATTAACTCATTTCTGATGTGACCTCGAGCAGGCCTATACTTGTAGCAAGCAATATGTGCGTCAGACACATCCATTAATGGTAGGTTTACAACCAACGCCTGGCTGCATACATGCATGTTAGTTAACTGCAATATACATACATATTTTAATGTAGTTAAAACTATAAAGACATAGTAGGTAGGTAGTAGAGGCCTGCATGAAGCCATTCACATGTCAATACACAATGAGACATGATGAATGAACTGTAGTTATTTTAGTTTGCATTTCCTACCTGTTTTCATACAAAATTTCCAAAAATAAATAAGGCTCACAAATTTATCTGCATATGTTGCGCCGTTATCCCTGTCACCATCAACTTGTATAATATATGGATATACTCCAGGCTGAAGGTCATTTATTGTGCGGAAAACCCTAAACTGTATTTACCTAGAATGCATACAAATTCTTAATAAATCCCCATACATGCATAAAATTATTTACATTAGACAACCCAAGCCAGCGATCCGAAACAATGGTAAGTATTCTCAATTCATGTGGGAGTTTCCCATAATTAAGGATCTTTTAGTATGTATGCCGCGGATTTATCGCTAACGAATGATGGTAGAGGTACGCCTTGTTGTAGCAACAATCCATTATCTATTTCTAAGCCTATTGATATAATTAAATACACTTATACGTTGTTATGAAATGCATGTATTCCTTACAAAAACTAAATAAAAGTGCGGAATAGGAATATATAAATAGAGGTTTTAACTGAAAAAGATCATACCAAAGGAGAATTACATTGAGGCATCACAAGCACCACAATTAATTTTTTTGCGAGTTTTAAAGGAACTGCTAGTATATTTTCTAAATACAAGAAATTGCTCTCTTAGAAGAGTAACAAAATCCCATTTATTGACATTGAATATTCCTATATTGAAAGAAGCGATGAAACCATTGTGTATCAATACCAAGTGTAAACTCTTCTGAATAGACGTCAAAATTCCAAAATGAGTTTAACACCTGTTTGAGATTGTGGTTAATAACAAGTGTGATATCATAGACATAGTCGTGAAAACTTCAAAGTGAGTTTAGTCACCTGTTTTTAATTTCCTTTTTTGTCTCACTTCTTTCCATCTTCCCATCTCTTTCTACCATTAGGTAAAAGATAGGAGACCGCCATGTTGATGTGTGCAGGATGTTAAACAACGCCATTTGCTTTTCTGTTATTCGGTGCTGGCGACATTTTAATATGTGCAGGATGTAAACAAACCGACATTTTAATGTGTGTTGTCAAAAGAAGAGTTCACACTTGGTATTGATACACAATGGATGAAACAACGAATTCGCAAACCCATGCCGGCTTAAGCTAACTAAACTCAAGGAAGATAATGAGGTTTGTATATACATACATTGATATACGTATAAAAAATTTAATATACAAATTTAGAAACAATAAAATATTAGGCACTTATCAAAAATTTTATTCGTTTTTCTAGAGGAAAGAATCAGATGATATTCAATCCAATGAAGCACTTACCGAAACTGATAGCAACGTGAACGATGATCCACAATGTTCTACATCTGTATCATTTGAGAAAGACAGAGAAGCAATGTGTGAGGCGACTGATCTTATTAACAAAGGCTTAGAAATAATCGGAGCTTCACCAATTCAGAAAGAAATGATTCATCAAAAACACTATTCGGCAGAAAAAATGCAGAACGTTTCTGAAGCGATTTCAGGAAAAATTTTTGGCATACCTAATAATGACAATGTTTGCTTCGAGGAAAATGATGGGAATGAAATATTGCAAACTCTAAAAGACGCATTTACTGCCACCAGTGATCGAGCAAAACAACTAAAAATTTTGACTATTTGTAAAGATTGGACTTTTCGGAAAATTCAGAATCGTTTTCTTACTGCTACAGTTCATATGATAACTGTTTCTAAGAAAATTGCTGAAGAAAAGGAATTTTGGCCGAAGCGAACCCCAATAGTCATCCGCCATTAGAAAAAGAAGTTGTAGATTTGATAACACAATTTTATGAGCTGGATGAAAATAGTCGAGCGATGCCCGGAAAAAAAGATTTCGTCTCTGTAAAAATTAATAATCAACGCATTCACATGCAAAAGAGGCTATTGTTAATAAACTTACGCGAGCTGTATCAACTTTTTAAGCAGAAGTACCCTAACGTTAGGTGTAGTTTTTCATAATTTGCAACCATGCGACCAAAACATTGTGTGTTAGCCGGTGCAAGTGGTACCCATTCAGTATGTGTTTGAACTATACATGAAAATGTCAAATTATTAGTAGAAGGACCTAACATCAAGCATTTCACTGCTGAGTCTATGCACCCAATAAAAAGCTATCAAGACTGTTTACAACGTATGATATGTCTTGAAGCATCAACAAATTGTTATTTCGGAAAATGTTCCCAGTGCCCCGGTGCAACAAATTTGATCGACCAAATAAGAACAATTTTGGAAGATAGCTTCATTAAGGATATAACGTACAGACAATGGGTGAGCGTCGACAGAACCACTTTGCAACTAATGATATCCCCAGTTGATGAATACTTACAAAAATTGGAGTCCGGTTTGCAAAATTTATTGTTGCATTCATACCTAGTTAAAACGCAAACCGAGTTTATAAACGTCAAAAAAGAATCCTTACCAGAAGATGAATGCATCGTTATCTGTGATTTTTCCAAAAACTATGCATTTGTCGTACAAAATGCTGCTCAAGGAATTCACTGGAATAACAATCAGGCTACAATTCATCCATTTGCCATTTATTACAAGCATTCAAGCGGAGAAACTCGTATGAAAAGCTTTGTTGTCATTTCTGACTGCTTACATCACAACACAATTGCCGTGCATTTATTTCAAAAATACTTAGTGGAATATGTTAAAAATAACTTAGAAAATATTTCCAAAATTACAATTCTCTGATGGGGCAAGTGGGGGCAGTGAAATAACGCCCTTTGCAAAAGGAAACGGTGCTCGCGGGCGTTATTTCCTTTTGAAAGAGAAATAACGCCCGCGGGCACTATTTCCTTTTAATTGGAAATAACGCCCGCGGGCGTAATTTCCTTTTTAAAAAGGAAATAAAGCCCGCGGGCGCTATTTCCTTTTGTCGCGGGCGTTATTTCCCTTTTGAAAAAGAAATAACGCCGGTGTTGACAAAAGGAGATAATGCCGTGCGGAAATTTAAAGTTCTCGAATAATAAAATAATAAAAATTATTAAATCTTTGCATTCCTTTAAATAATAATAATAATAATAATAATAATAATAATAATAACAATAATAATTATAAAAAATAAAAATTTCGAATTAAAAATCGTGCGATTCGCTTTTTTTAATAGACCCAGTATTTTTAACTCAGTTTTGAGTAAATGATAAATTAATAACGCTAAATATTTTAAATTTTTATTAAAATAAAAAATGAAAATTTGGAATTAAAAATCGCGCGATTTTAATAAAAATTTAAAATATTTAGCCTTGTTAATTTATCATTTACTCAAAACTGAGTTAAAAATACTGGGTCTATTAAAAAAAGCGCCGCAGGCGAAAATTTGGAATTAAAAATCGCGCGATTTTTAATTCCAAATTTTTATTTTAATAAAAATTTAAAATATTTAGCCTTATTAATCTAACTTTACCCAAAACTTAGTTAAAAATACTGGGTCTATTAAAAAATTTTAATTTTTTATTTTAATAAAAATACTGGGTTTATTAAAAAAAAAAGCGCCGCAGGCGAAAATTGTCATTTTTTATTTTAATAAAAATTTAAAATATTTTACATCGCGCGATTTTTAATTCCAAATTTTCATTTTTTATTTTAATAAAAAATTAAAATACTTAGTCTTATTAATCTAACTTTACTCAAAACTGAGTTAAAAATACTGGGTCTATTAACAAAAGTGCCGCAGGCGAAAATTTGGAATAAAACATCGCGCGATTTTTAATTCCAAATTTTCGCCTGCGGCGCTTTTTTTAATAAACCCAGTATTTTTATTAAAATAAAAAATTAAAATTTTTTAATAGACCTAGTATTTTTAACTCAGTTTTGAGTAAATGATAAACTAATAAGACTAAATATTTTCAATTTTTATCCCTTTTGTCGGCGGGCGTTATTTCACTGCACCGGGGCAAGTGCACAATATAAAAACAAAAAGAATTTTTTTAATCTTACCCATCATCAAAAAGATTTTGGTTTGACTGCGGAGTGGCACTTTTACCCCACTTCACATGGAAATAAAATTAAAGAAAAAAAAACTTTTTTAAAAATAAGCTTTTATTATTGGTTTATAAAATTAACTAAAAAGTAAAAAATAAATTGACTGTAAAGGAATATAACACTTTATAAGTTCATTGTAACCTTTAAAGATAATTTGGCTTCTTCGTCTGCGACAAAATAATTCCCTATTGTACATAATTATATATTTCTAACATTAAAACTTTACACCTAAATTACTAAATCTTCCAGTATATATCACATTCCTAATTTTATTAATAATAAAAGCGTGTTAAATTTCGATAGCAAGAAAAGAAGGTCCTGAATGTTCTTAATTATACCATCAAAATTTAACACCTGAATGTTCTTAATTATACCATCAAATAGAAAAGAAGGTCCTAAATGTTCTTAATTATACCATCAAAATATAGCGACCCACGCGGCACCTATCGAATTTTTTTTTTATAATATTGTATTGTCATCGGGGTTATACATGGGTGCAGAATTTCAGATCAATCGGACACCGGGAAGTGTATCAAATTTAGCTTGCAAGATTTGATTACAGACAGCCGTCAGGTGAAACTAAATAAAAGCTTATAATTAATTAGAACTGCGTTTCAATAATAATTAGCTGTTTCCTTTTTTCTTCAATTTAATAATTCAAAATCAGCAGAGCCAACTTTTTATGCATAATTGCTCAAAAGAGTGAAGGAATTAGCCGAATGTTGCATTCTTCAGCGCCATCTGCATATCAATATATAATGCTCAGTGCCATCTGCATATCAATAGACAATGCTCATAAGAGTAAAGGAATTCGCCGCGTGGTAAGTAAAGGTACTTTTGGAATACACCACGCGGCGAATTCCAATCTTCTTCCTATGGTAATAGGGAAAAACGACTAAACTTGGGTGATGATTGGATTTTTGCAAATAAAGCAATATTTAATATTTTTTTTTGTATAATGCATTGTCAGTAAAACCTGATCGATGGTGAACATTTCAAAACCCCAGCTCAACGGGGAGTTAGTTCAAAATCGAAAGCAAAATCTCTGTAAATTAAATTTTTCAAATCTCTCTACCCATGCGCCACCTATCGGAATTATTTTTTTATTATACTGCATTGGGGTATAAAACTAAGTGATGATGAAAATTTCAAGATCCTACCTCAAATAACAAAAAAATAATTCCGATAGGTGGCGCACGAGTAGAGATATTCTAAAGTTTTCATTCCAGGAAATTTTACTTTTGATATTGTACTAACTTGCAGTTAAGATGGGATTTTGCAAATTTTCATCATCGTTCAGGCTTCGCTAACAGTAAATAAAAAATTAGCTTAATTTCAAAAATCCCATTTATCGTTTAGTTTAGTCTTTATTCCAATATCCCAAAAGTAACTTTATTAACCACGCGGCTTTATTGTAAAAGATTCTATGGGTTCTGTTGCTGCTAGCAGCCGATTGATGTCGCTGCGACATTATTGCCTCTTGTTGATAAACCGAACTAAAAAGTAAAAAATAAAATTAAAGAAAAAAAACTTTTTTAAAAATAAGCTTTTATTATTGGTTTATAAAATTAACTAAAAAGTAAAAAATAAATTGACTGTAAAGGAATATAACACTTTATAAGTTCATTGTAACCTTTAAAGATAATTTGGCTTCTTCGTCTGCCACAAAATAATTCCATATTGTACATAATTATATATTTCTAACATTAAAACTTTACACCTAAATTATTAAATCTTCCAGTATATATCACATTCCTAATTTTATTAATAATAAAAGCGTGTTAAATTTCGATAGCAAGAAAAGAAGGTCCTGAATGTTCTTAATTATACCATCAAAATTTAACACCTGAATGTTCTTAATTATACCATCAAATAGAAAAGAAGGTCCTAAATGTTCTTAATTATACCATAAAAATTTAACACCTGAATGTTCTTAATTATACCATCAAATAGAAAAGAAGGTCCTAAATGTTCTTAATTATACCTGCACTCATGTATAACCCCGATGACAAAGCAATATTATATAAAAAAAATCGATAGGTGGCGCGTGGGTCGCTATATTTTCAAAAATCGCATTTATGGTCCGATTTAGCTGAAATTCGTAACATGTATTACTACCATGAAAAGAAATAATTTTGTAAAAAAAATTCCGCTAGGTGGGGCTGAGATAGCGGTAATAAAAACTCAAAATCGTAATTATGGACCGATTTGGCTGATATTTTATGTGTGTTACTTAATTAATTTCTAAATGTTAAAAAAAATTGGACCCGCTAGGTGGCGCGTGAGTCGCTTTATTTGAGAATTACGAAGGTCTGTTTTCAGTGTCGATTAATTCGTTTTTCATCGAACTTCGCGTTGAGGTAGGATCTGGAAATTTTCATCATCGTTTAGTTTTCTGCCTCCACGCAAAATAACAAAAAAATGATTCCGATAGGTGGCGCACGAGTAGAGATATTCGAAAGTTTTCATTCCAGGAAATTTTACTTTTGATATTGTACTAACTTGCAGTTAAGATGGGATTTTGCAAATTTTCATCATCGTTCAGGCTTCGCTAACAGTAAATAAAAAAATTAGCTTAATTTCAAAAATCCCATTTATCGTTTAGTTTAGTCTTTATTCCAATATCCCAAAAGTAACTTTATTAACCACGCGGCTTTATTGTAAAAGATTCTATGGTTTCTGTTGCTGCTAGGAGCCGATTGATGTCGCTGCGACATTATTGCCTCTTGTTGATAAACCGAACTAAAAAGTAAAAAATAAAATTAAAGAAAAAAAAAACTTTTTTAAAAATAAGCTTTTATTATTGGTTTATAAAATTAACTAAAAAGTAAAAAATAAATTGACTGTAAAGGAATATAACACTTTATAAGTTCATTGTAACCTTTAAAGATAATTTGGCTTCTTCGTCTGCCACAAAATAATTCCATATTGTACATAATTATATATTTCTAACATTAAAACTTTACACCTAAATTATTAAATCTTCCAGTATATAACACATTCCTAATTTTATTAATAATAAAAGCGTGTTAAATTTCGATAGCAAGAAAAGAAGGACCTGAATGTTCTCAATTATACCATCAAAATTTAACACCTGAATGTTCTTAATTATACCATCAAATAGAAAAGAAGGTCCTAAATGTTCTTAATTATACCATCAAAATTTAACACCTGAATGTTTTAATTATACCATCAAATAGAAAAGAAGGTCCTAAATGTTCTTAATTATACCATCAAAATTTAACACGCTTTTATTATTAATAAAATTAGGAATGTGATATATACTGGAAGATTTAATAATTTAGGTGTAAAGTTTTAATGTTAGAAATATATAATTATGTACAATATGGAATTATTTTGTGGCAGACGAAGAAGCCAAATTATCTTTAAAGGTTACAATGAACTTATAAAGTGTTATATTCCTTTACAGTCAATTTATTTTTTACTTTTTAGTTAATTTTATAAACCAATAATAAAAGCTTATTTTTAAAAAAGTTTTTTTTTTCTTTAATTTTATTTTTTACTTTTTAGTTCGGTTTATCAACAAGAGGCAATAATGTCGCAGCGACATCAATCGGCTCCTAGCAGCAACAGAAACCATAGAATCTTTTACAATAAAGCCGCGTGGTTAATAAAGTTACTTTCGGTTTATCAACAAGACCCTCGTGAAGGGTGGATACCTTGCCGCGGTACGAGGGCTTAAGTCGATAGCCACAGGGCTACGCTGCCCTTGTGATCATAGCTCCGTACGGCACTTCATCACGAGAGCAGCCTAGCCTCTCTGGCGCGACGACAAAGATCTTCCCCCTCCCAATCCAGGGTGTTATGCGACCACGTGCCCATTGGACGTTTGCAGCCGGGAGGCAAATCGTGGCTGTATTCTCTGATACCGGGTCGCCTCAGAGAGTAAGCATGGCCTTACCGCGGTACGGGGCTCTGCCGCGGCGGACGACACATTTTCCCCTACTCTTCCCTTGACCCTAAGCTGGCCTTGTCCGGCGATGGGTCGTACGAACATGATGAACTCGAATAACGCAAATAAAAACGAAAAAACCCAAAAAGCAAACAACGCCAAATTTCACTCCTCAGCAAAGGAGAGCTATGGAGGAGCAGGCGAGAAAGCAACAACAACGCCGGAGGACAACCTCCGTTCCACAATCAAGGGGGGGATCGACAGCGATGGCAACTACGAGTCGGTCAACCAACCCTCCATCGAGTAAGATTGACTTGATGGGAGCTAGCACCAGTGCGGTTGCCAACGCAGCTAAGCGGACAACGGCGGATGCTAAACTCCCATCAACCTCTGATATGAAAACCAGTATCTTTACGTCTGTGGCAGCGTTCTCACGACCTGGCCTCGGAGTTTCGAAGGGGAAGGAAGCTGCAACTGAGATTTCGGCAAGGGGAGCGACCGCGATGGCAACTACGGGTCCGCACTCCCGGGAGACATCTCCCCGCCGCTTCACATACCACGAGAAAAGATTGGCTGCAAAGATCCTGAAGAGGTATGAAGGGGTACCGCAGGAGTCGCTGTCGCCGAATTCCAGTAAATCGGTAGAGCTAGCGAAAGCTGTGATACCGGATTTCCAAAAATCTTACATGCCAAAGAGGTTAAAAGTTAACCCTTTCAAGCGCCAGAGATCGGACCTGGAGTTAAATCCCCTCCCAAGCGGCATCAGAATACATCTGGAGCGGGCAAACTAAGCTTTGCTGAGGTAACCAAGGACAGGATCCTTATAGGCGTCCTTGACCGAGGCAATGACCCTCTGGCCATCCCCAAGGACCGGTGGCGTTACGTGCGAAATGAACTCGGCAACATTCTTCTCAACGTTGCTCCGGAGTTTCCGGGTAGTTCGGCGCGAGTAACGGATGCGGGCTGGCACCAGGGTCAGATCAAATTACTCGCATGCGAGGATGCAAAAACCGTAGCACTGTATAAGGCAGCAGCTGCTAAACTGGGTGAAGTCTACAAGGGCGCAAAGATAGAGGTCGTCGACTGGAACGACATTCCAGCTCGTCCAAGGGCAAGGGCGTGGATTCCGGCCATCCCTGACGAACCCGACAGAATTCTCGGGATGCTACGGCTAATGAATCCGTCCCTCCCAACGCATGACTGGAGTGTTAATCTGGTCGGGGATGCGGTGGGGCCCGACAGACAGGTGGTGTTCACCATGAATAAAGAGTCAATCGAGCCCCTCAAAAGGTGCAATGGCCTAGTACACTACAGCGTAGGCCAGATCGTTATCCACGTATATCGTGGTGACGCACAGCGCGCTACCTTCTCGGCTGCTCCGGGGGAACCGGAAAACGAATTACCAGAAGAGGAAGCGGAGGATTCCGATGCGGAAAGCATGTTATCCGCCACGTCCCTTGCCGATAGTGCTGTGAACAACTCGGATATGGAGGACAGCCTACAGGACGAGGAAGTCCTCGACGTCACGGTGGTAGCAGCCAACGCTGAGCGATTAACATCTAACGCTACAGGCAGCAGGACTCCTGCAACGCCATATCGGGCAGTTAATCGGAACAACTCGTCGTTGATAGGCAACCTCCGGGATGGGGCAAACCTCAACGACATGGGGACGGCAGGGAAGTCTGTGCGCTCTCATGTTGGTGGTGCTTCAGATTAATCTGCACAAATCTAAAGTGGCTTCGGCTGCTTTAAGTAGTCGTCTTTCTAAAGGCCACGTGGATGTGGTCCTCATCCAAGAACCCTGGGTCAATAGCTCGAGAATCTTCGGATTGGGGACTAAGGGCTTTAAGCTCATTCGAGCCAGAGAGGAGAGCAAAGTCCGAACGTGTATTTTGGTCAAGTCTGAGTTGAACTCCTTTCTCCTACCTAACTACACCAATGGTGATATTACCGCTATCAGTCTAACGGTCGACAGCACCCGCCTGACGGTTGCGTCGGTCTATATGCCCTACGACGCCGAAGAACCCCCACCACAAACGGAGGTGAAAGACCTGGTGTCAAATTTCTGCACGGGTAATCTTATTATTGGAGCGGACGCTAATGCTCACCATGTCCAATGGGGGAGTTCCGATATCAATGCCAGGGGCGAGTCTCTGTTTGATTTCCTCTTAACAACCAACCTGGTAATTTGCAACGTGGGTAATGAGCCTACTTTTATCACTAAGTCCCGTAGGGAGGTCATAGACCTCACTATCTGTAGTGAAGGCGCTTATGGGTGGGTCAGAAAATGGCGGGTTCTGGAAGAACATTCATTCTCCGACCACCGTTACATAGAAATGGTTTTAGACTTTATTGTAGAACAACCAATCATGAAGCGCAATCCACGTAACACAAATTGGCAGTTACTCAATGAAATATTAGACAGAGACCTCCCAGTATTGCCCTCACAAGCCCCCTCATCAGTAGAGGAGCTGGAGGATCTTGTTACTACATTTACATCGGCGCTCGCAAATGCTCTAGGACAGGCTTGTCCAGTGCCAAAACCACGGGGTAAACACAGGCCACATTGGTGGTCCTACGATTTGGACTCGTTCCGCAAATCATGCCGGAAACAATTTAACAAGGCCAACAGCCTCGGCTCTGAGCCTCATTGGCACGAATATAAAGCTAAACTTAGGGCCTACAAAAAAGCTCTGAGACAGGCGAAGAGAACTTCGTGGAGAAATTTCTGCACTGGCGTCGAAAAGGTCGACGACACAGCGAGACTTAGACGAGTCCTCTCGAAAAGTCAAACAGCCATCAGCTATTTGCGAAAAACTGACGGATCCTGGACCAGCACGGAAGAGGAAACCCTTGAGCTGCTCTTGAATACACATTTTCCGGGGAATCTGCATGACGCACCACTAGTACCTGCAACAAACCTGGCAGTAAAAATACCCATCACTGAGGAAAGGGTAAGGTGGGCAGTTAAGAGCTTTGAACCGTATAAGGCTGCCGGGCCGGACGGGATTATCCCCGCGCAACTTATAAACACGTTGGAGACATCAGCTAAATGGCTGGTATTTCTCTTCACAGCCTGCCTGGCTCTCAACCACATTCCGGGCTCCTGGAGAAGGGCCACGGTAGTGTTTATCCCTAAGGCTGGGAAGGCATCCCACTACGAGCCAAAAGACTACAGACCGATCAGTCTCTCGTCCTTTGTACTCAAAACCTTTGAGAGGATACTAAGCGACTACCTCTCAACGACTATTGATAGCAACCTTATTTCTAGCTATCAGCATGCATACACCAAGGGTAAATCATCAGAAACCGCTCTGCACAGCCTAGTATCGGTCATTGAGAAATCGCTGTGTGAAAAGGACTACTGTCTCGTGGCCTTCCTAGACATTGAGGGGGCTTTCAACAATATAAGCCCGGAGGCTATCAACTCCGCTCTAACTAATCTGGGCGTAGATAGACCTCTAACTGGTTTAATTGACCAACTTTTAAGGGGAAGGAAAATAGCTTCTTCACTTGGTACGGTTGAGTTATCACGCTATGTCACAAGGGGAACACCCCAGGGTGGTGTTCTTTCCCCGCTTTTATGGAACCTCACAATCAACTCGTTGCTACGTGACACAAGTTGGGGGGGCGGGAAGATAGTGGCATACGCAGACGATTTAGCTATTGCATTCAGAGGCAAGTTCCCACAAACTCTGTGTGACCTGATGCAAGTAGCACTGCGAGAAGTTTCGACGTGGTCCTCTCGCTGCGGACTTAGTATCAACCCGGGGAAAGTGGAACTTGTCCTCTTCACCAACCGGTACAAAATACCGCCACTAAGCCTACCAGAACTAGATGGCACGCGCCTGGGCTTGTCGGATAAGGCCAAGTTTCTAGGCATAGTTCTGGACAGGAAATTGAATTGGAAGGAGAATGTTCTTCAGCGCCAGAAGAAAGCTTGCATCGCTCTTTACACATGCAAAAGAGCCATTGGCAAAAAATGGGGGCTCAGCCCTAGAGTATGCAGTTGGATCTACACGGCCATCATTCGTCCAATCATGCTATATGGAGTCGTCGTATGGTGGCCTGCGCTGAGCAAGGCAACATACCTGAATCTGTTGCGGAAAGTCCATAGATCCAATATGATCTGTATAAGCGGTGCGCTAAGAACAACGCCCAACGAAGCCCTCCAGGTCATTCTGGGCATTTGGCCACTTGATCTGGAAGGGTTTCGGTCAGCAGCGGCATCAGCTCTGCGCCTAAGAGAAACCTCCAGTTGGGGGTGGGTACTATTGGACACTCCAGTATTCTGGAATCTTACAGCTTTCTCCCTCTAAGCACAGATCGTTGTGCGACCACTACAGTCGGTGATCGCTGTTTCAAAATAAACATTCCCAGCAGAGAACACTGGGAGAGGACGGATTGGTGTCCCGAAACAAATAGTGACACTTCCATATACACCGACGGCTCGAAGTTGGACGGCAGAGTTGGAGGAGGGGTTTATTCAAGGGATTTGGACCTTGAGCTCTCCTTCAGACTACCTGATCATTGTAGCGTCTTCCAGGCGGAAGTCTCGGCAATCCTAGACGCCGCGGCCTGGTTAAGCAAACGTGTTATCGGAGCAGATATCGCTATTTTCAGCGATAGCCAAGCGGCCATCAAATCCCTTGGCTCATACACGTTCAACTCTGAACTGACGCTCAGCTGTGGTCGATCTCTTCAGGAGATGGCCCAACAGAACCGCGTAAACCTCACATGGGTCCCGGGACATAGGGACATTGAGGGAAACTGTAAGGCAGACGAGCTTGCCAGGCAGGGCACGACCAAGCAGGTTCTTCAGGATAAAGAGCGCTTAGGTATGCCGTTTGCCACATGCAAACTAATGCTGAAGGAGCACACACTCCGTCAAGCCAACGAAAGATGGCTGCAATCTCCAGGGTGTCGGATATCGAAACAAACCTGGCCAAAATGGGATCTTAAAAGGTCTAGACGCATTTATGCCCTAACTAGGAGGGAAATCTGCATATTGATAGGGGTATTAACCGGTCACTGCCTCATTGGTAGGCATGCAGAAAGGCTAAGTGTGCCCTACCGACGATGCTGCAGGAGTTGCAAAGATGATGAGGAGGAGGAAACAGTGGAACACCTCATCTGCAACTGTCCGGCTTTAAGCGGCGCGAGAACGCGCTTTTTGGGAGTTCCGTTCCTGGATAGCCTAAGCCAGATCGCGGAACTGGACATAAAGGACTTGATGGCCTTCATAAAGTCATTTAAGTGGTTCGAGGAGGAGTAACGGTGTCGGTTTAGGAGTGTCAGTCCCGGGATTCTGCTATGTGGAAAATCCCAACAACTCAGGGATTTTCCATTTGGCTGGGTCCCGGGACTGACTTTCCTTGTGTTGGTGGTATCACAACGGGCCTTTCAAAACTGGCCTAAGTGTGCCTCTGCGGCAGCCACTTGAACCTAACCTAACCTTATCAACAAGAGGCAATAATGTCGCAGCGACATCAATCGGCAGCTAGCAGCAACAGAAACCATAGAATCTTTTACAATAAAGCCGCGTGGTTAATAAAGTTACTTTTGGGATATTGGAATAAAGACTAAACTAAACGATAAATGGGATTTTTGAAATTAAGCTAATTTTTTTATTTACTGTTAGCGAAGCCTGAACGATGATGAAAATTTGCAAAATCCCATCTTAACTGCAAGTTAGTACAATATCAAAAGTAAATTTTCCTGGAATGAAAACTTTCGAATATCTCTACTCGTGCGCCACCTATCGGAATTATTTTTTTGTTATTTTGCGTGGAGGCAGAAAACTAAACGATGATGAAAATTTCAAGATCCTACCTCAACGGGAAGTTCGTTGAAAAACGAATTAATCGACACTGAAAACAGACCTTCGTAATTCTCAAATAAAGCGACTCACGCGCCACCTAGCGGGTCCAATTTTTTTTAACATTTAGAAATTAATTAAGTAACACACACGTAAAATATCAGCCAAATCGGTCCATAATTACGATTTTGAGTTTTTATTACCGCTATCTCAGCCCCACCTAGCGGAATTTTTTTTACAAAAATATTTCTTTTCATGGTAGTAATACATAATACGCGCCACCTATCGAAGTTTTTTTATAATATTGCATTGTCATCGGGGTTATACATGGGTGCAGAATTTCAGATCAATCGGACACCGGGAAGTGTATCAAATTTAGCTTGCAAGATTTGATTACAGACAGCCGTCAGGTGAAACTAAATAAAAGCTTATAATTAATTAGAACTGCGTTTCAATAAAAATTAGCTGTTTCCTTTTTTCTTCAATTTAATAATTCAAAATCAGCAGAGCCAACTTTTTATGCATAATTGCTCAAAAGAGTGAAGGAATTAGCCGAATGTTGCATTCTTCACCGCTATCTGCATATCAATATATAATGCTCAGTGCCATCTGCATATCAATAGACAATGCTCATAGGTTAGGTTCAAGTGGCTACCGTAGAGGCACACCTAGGCCAGTATTAAAAGGCCCGTTGTGATACCACCAACACTAGGAAAGTCAGTTCCGGGACCCTGCCATATGGAAAATCCCGGTATTAACGGAATTCTCCACATAGCAGAATCCCGGGACTGACGTTCCTATACCGACACCGTTACTCCTCCTCGAACCATTTAGATGACTTGATGAAGGCTATCAGGTCCTTTATGTCCAGCTCCGTGACCTGGCGTAGGCTAACCAGGAAGGGAACTCCCAAAAAGCGCATTCTCGCGCCACTTAAAGCCGGGCAATTGCAGATGAGGTGCTCCACCGTTTCCTCCTCCTCATCATCCTTACAACTCCTACAGCATCGTCGGTAGGGCACAACAAGTCTTTCTGCGTGCCTACCAATAAGGCAGTGCCCAGTCAATACGCCTATTAATATGGAGATTTCTCTTCTCCTTAGGGCATAAATTTGTCTTGATCTTTTATGATCCCATTTCGGCCAGGTTTCTTTGGATATCCGGCATCCTGGAGATTGCAGCCATCTTTCGTTGGCTTGGCGGAGTGTGTACTCCTTCAGCATAAGCTTGCATGTGGCAAACGGCATACCTAAGCGCTCTTTGTCCCGAATAACCTGCTTGGTCGTGCCCTGCCTCGCAAGTTCGTCTGCCCTACAATTTCCCTCAATGTCCCTATGCCCCGGGACCCATGTGAGGTTCACGCGATTCTGTTGGGCCATCTCTTGTAGAGATCGACGACAGCTAAGCGTCAGTTCAGAGTTGAACGAATAAGAGCCAAGGGATTTGATGGCCGCCTGGCTATCGCTGAATATAAAAATGTCGTGTCCGATAGTGTGTTGGCCTATCCAAGCCGCGGCGTCCATGATTGCTGAAACTTCAGCCTGGAAGACACTGCAGTGATCAGGTAGTCTGAAGGAGAGCTCAAGGTTCAGATCCTTTGAATAAACCCCTCCTCCAACTCTGCCGTCTAACTTCGAGCCATCAGTATAAATGGAAGTGCCGCCATGAGTGGCGGGACTCCGATCCGTGCTCTCCCATTCTTCCCTGCTGGGAATATTGATTTTAAAACAGCTATCTCCGACTGTTGTGGTCGCACAACGATCCGTGCTCAGCGGAAGAAAGCTATAGGATCCCAAAATACAGGCGTGTCCAGTAGTGCTTGCGCCCCAGCCGGACGTTTCCCTTAGACGCAGAGCCGATGCTGCTGCTACCCGGTGCCCTTCCAGATCGAGTGGCAAAATGCCAAGAATGGCCTGGAGTGCTTCATTGGGCGTTGTTCTTAACGCACCGCTTATACAGATCATGCAAGATCTGTGTACTTTACCTAGCAGATTAAGGTTTGTTGCCTTGCTCAGCGCAGGCCACCATACCACAACTCCATAGTTTGTGGGAATTTGCCCCTATATACTATAGCTAAGTCGTCTGCATATGCCACTACCTTCCCGCCCCCCAGCTTGTGTCTCGCAGCATCGAGTTGACAGTGAGGCTCCATAGAAGCGGAGAGAGAACACCACCCTGAGGCGTTCCCCTTGTGACATAGCGTGATAAGTCAACCGAGCCCAGTGATGAAACTATTCGTCTACCCCTTAGGAGTTGATCAATAAGTCCAATAAGAGACCTGCTTATGCCCAGACTTGTTAAAGCGGTGTTTATAGCATCAGGGCTTATGTTGTTGAAGGCTCCTTCAATATCTAAAAAGGCCGCAAGACAGTACTCCTTCTCATACAGCGATTTTTCAATAACAGAAACTAGGCTGTGAAGCGCAGTTTCTGTAGATTTTCCTTTGGTGTATGCATGCTGATAGCTACAGATCAGGTTGCTATCAATAGTAGAGGAGAGGTAGTCATTTATTATCCCCTCGAAGATTTTGAGCACAAAGGATGAGAGACTGATCGGCCTGTAGTCCTTCGTAATGAGACGCCTTCCCCGCCTTAGGAATAAACACTACCGTGGCACTTCTCCAGGAGCACGGAATGTAGCTAAGAGCCAGGCAGGCTGTATAGAGAAATACCAGCCATTTGGCTGATGTCTCCAGCGTGTTTATGAGTTGTGCGGGAATAATCCCGTCTGGCCCGGCAGCCTTGAACGGTTCGAAGCTTTTAACCGCGCACCTAACCTTTTCCTCCGTGATGGGTATGTATACAGCCAGGTTTGTTGTAGGTGCTACGGGTTCCTCATGCAAGTTCCCTGGGAAGTGCGTATTCAAGAGCAGCTCTAGGGTTTCCCTCTCCGTGCTGGTCCAGGATCCGTCAGGTTTGCGCAAATAGCTTGTGGCTGTTTGAGTTTTTGAGAGCACTCGTCTAAGTCTCGCTGTATCGTCGACATTTTCGACCCCAGTGCAGAAATTTCTCCACGATACTCTCTTCGCCTGCCTCAGAGCTTTTTTGTAGGCCCTGAGTTTAACTTTATATTCGAGCCATTGAGTCTCCGTGCCAAGGCTCTTGACCTTATTAAATTGTGTCCTACATGATTTTCGGAGCGAGTCCAGGTCGTAGGACCACCAATGCGGCCTATGTTTACCGCGTGGGTTTGGCACTGGGCAAGCCTGCTCTAAGGCATTCGAGAGCGCCGTTGTAAAGGTCTTTGCCAGATCCTCCAACTCCCCTACTGATGAGGGGACTTGTGGGGGCAGTGCTGGTAAGTCCCTAGATAGTATTTCATTGTGTAGCTGCCAGTTAGTGTTACGTGGGTTTGCGTTTCATAACCGGCTGCTCAACAGAAAAGTCTAGAACTATTTCTACGTACCGGTGGTCGGAGAATGAGTGCTCATCGAGAACGCGCCATTTTCTGACCCACTCATAAGCGCCTTCGCTGCAAATAGTGAGATCTATTACCTCCCTACGGGTTTTAGTAATAAACGTAGGTTCGTTACCCACGTTGCAAACTACCAGGTTAGTTGTTAAAAAATAATCAAACAACGACTCTCCTCTAGCATTGATATCGGAGCTTCCCCACTGGACGTGATGAGCATTGGCGTCAGTTCCAATAATAAGATGACCCATGGAAAAATTTGCCACCAGGTCTTTTACCTCCCTCTGTGGCGGAGGTTCTTCGGCGTCGTAGGGCATATAGACCGACGCCATCGTCAGACTGGTACTGTCGACTGTTAAACTGGCAGCTGTAACGTCACCATTGGTATAGTTGGGCAAGAGAAATGCATTCAGCTCAGACTTAACTAAAATACAGGCTCTACAGGCCTTTAGAGAGACGACTGATTAAAGCAGCCGAGGCTGCTTTAGATTTGTGCAGGTTTATCTGAATCACCACCAACATGAGAGTGCTCAGACTTCCCTGCCATCGCCGTATCGTCGAGTTCCACCTCGTCTGGAGGCTTATCTTTCAACGACGATTTCTTCAGACCACGGTTTGGCGTGGCAGAGATCCTACTAACTCTGGCAGTGTCAACTGTGGTGCGCTCAGGACTAGCTGCTATCACTGTGACGTTGAGGTCCTCCCCGTCCAGCAGGCTGTCTCCCATCTCCGAGCTGTTCACTGCTCCTTCGCCATTTGACGTGGCAGATACCATACTTTCCGAGTCGGACATCTCCGACTCCCCTTCCGGCACTGCGATGTCCGAGTCCTCCGGTGCAGCCGAAATAGCAGCGCGCTGTGCATCGCCGCGGTATACGTGGATCACGATCTGACCCATGCCATAGTGCACTCGTTCATTGCACCGTTTAAGGGGCTCGAGTGCCTCCTTATTCAAGGTGAAGACCACTTGCCTATCAGGCCCTACCGCGTCCTCGACCAGATTTACACCCCAGTCCTGCGTCGGGAGAGACGGGTTCATGATCCTCAGCATCCTGAGAATTCTCTCAGGTTCAGCAGGGATAGCAGGAATCCACGCTCTTGCCCTTGGCCGAGCCGGGATGTCCTTCCAGTCGACAACCTCGATTCTTGCCCCTTGGTAGATCTCACCTAGTCTTGCAGCTGCTGCCTTGTACAGTGCAACAAGTTTTTGCATCCTCGCAAGCGAATACCTTGATTCGGCCCTGGTGCCATCCCGCATCAGAACCCATCGGAGTGGCACCCGGAGACTCATCCATAATGTCGAGAAGGGCATTACCGATAGCGTTCCGGACGAACCGCCACTGGTCCCTAGGGATGGCCCGGTTTTCATTACCTCGGTCAATGACGCCTATGAGGATCCTATCCTTAGTCACTTCAGCAAAGCTGAGTTTACCCATTACGGGGGCGTGTTGCTGCCGCTTCGGGTGAGGTTTTAAATCCACGTCCGATCTCTGGCGTTTGAAGGGATTTATATTAACCTTCTTTGGCGCGTAATCGCTTTGGAAGTTCGGTAAGATAGCTTCAGCCATCTCCACCGTCTTCCTAGCATTCGGCGATAGCGTCTCTTGTGAAATACCCTCGTATTTCTTCAGTATCCTCGCGGCCGCTCTTTTGTCCAAGTACTCAGAGCGACTGGGAGATGTCTTTTGGGGTAAATTTCGACCCGTAGTTGCCATCGCGGTCGTTCCCTTATTTGGATCTCTGGGGCCAGGTCGTGAGACCACTGCCACAGACGTTAAAGACTTGGTTTCGGTACCGGCACTTACTAGGGCTCTAGCATCAGCCGTTGTTGGCTTCACCGTGTTTGTACAGGTACTTACTTTGGGGATTGCCCCCTTATTATCCAGAGCTGATCGACTCGTAGTTGCCATCGCTGTCGATCTCTCGGCTGATGAAGAAATGGAGTTTGTCCTCCGACGTTGCGTTCTCGCTTGCTCCAGCATTTTCCTCCTCTGCTGGGCAGTATACATGGTTGTATCATTATTTTTAAGGTTTTTATTCCTCTCATAAGAGTAAAGGAATTCGCCGCGTGGTAAGTAAAGGTACTTTTGGAATACACCACGCGGCGAATTCCAATCTTCTTTCTATGGTAATAGGGAAAAACGACTAAACTTGGGTGATGATTGGATTTTTGCAAATAAAGCAATATTTTAGATTTTTTTTTTTTGTATAATGCATTGTCAGTAAAACCTGATCGATGGTGAACATTTCAAAACCCCAGCTCAACGGGGAGTTAGTTCAAAATCGAAAGCAAAATCTCTGTAAATTAAATTTTTCAAATCTCTCTACCCATGCGCCACCTATCGGAATTATTTTTTTATTATAGTGCATTGGGGTATAAAACTAAGTGATGATGAAAATTTCAAGATCCTACCTCAACGGGAAGTTCGTTGAAAAACGAATTAATCGACACTGAAAACAGACCTTCGTAATTCTCAACTAAAGCGACTCACGCGCCACCTAGCGGGTCCAATTTTTTTTTTAACATTTAGAAATTAATTAAGTAACACACACGTAAAATATCAGCCAAATCGGTCCATAATTACAATTTTGAGTTTTTATTACCGCTATCTCAGCCCCACCTAGCGGAATTTTTTTTTACAAAAATATTTCTTTTCATGGTAGTAATACATGTTACGAATTTCAGCTAAATCGGACCATAAATGCGAATTTTGAAAATATAGCGACCCACGCGCCACCTATCGAAGTTTTTTTTTTATAATATTGCATTGTCATCGGGGTTATACATGGGTGCAGAATTTCAGATCAATCGGACACCGGGAAGTGTATCAAATTTAGCTTGCAAGATTTGATAACAGACAGCCGTCAGGTGAAACTAAATAAAAGCTTATAAAAAAATGCATGCGATGGCTTGGGAGGGACTTTGAAAAGATTGGCTGCTAGAGCAAGTCTTCAGAGAGTGAATAATCCAATTCAAACGCCAAAAGAATTATTATTCATGTTTTGTTTCGGATCGCTGGCTTGGGTTGTCTAATGTAAATAATTTTATGCATGTATGGGGATTTATTAAGAATTTGTATGCATTCTAGGTAAATACAGTTTAGGGTTTTCCGCACAATAAATGACCTTCAGCCTGGAGTATATCCATATATTATACAAGTTGATGGTGACAGGGATAACGGCGCAACATATGCAGATAAATTTGTGAGCCTTATTTATTTTTGGAAATTTTGTATGAAAACAGGTAGGAAATGCAAACTAAAATAACTAGATACAGTTCATTCATCATGTCTCATTGTGTATTGACATTGACTACCTACCTACTATGTCTTTGTAGTTTTAACTACATTAAAATATGTATGTATATTGCAGTTAACTAACATGCATGTATGCAGGCAGGCGTTGGTTGTAAACCTACCATTAATGGATGTGTCTGACGCACATATTGCTTGCTACAAGTATAGGCCTGCTCGAGGTCACATCAGAAATGAGTTAATATTTTTTTAACTACAAAAGTCTCCATCGTAGAAAAAATTATTCTTTTA
The DNA here is from genome assembly GCA_964058755.1 of Campiglossa producta. Classification (NCBI taxonomy): domain Eukaryota; kingdom Metazoa; phylum Arthropoda; class Insecta; order Diptera; family Tephritidae; genus Campiglossa; species Campiglossa producta. The sequence continues at coordinate 29,458,929 of CAXKVI010000004.1, forward strand.
GATGAAAGTTCAGCGCAAATTATATATATTTTTTCAAAAATATTCGTTGGACATGTTTTTAATAATTTAAAAAGGAAAAATTTACTTTAAAAAAAAAATGTTGATTTTGTAAAATTAAAATTTTCTTAAACGCAGTTATAAAGTAAATATTTTTACCTTCAAAACAAAAAAAAAATAGTAAGATCCGACTAGTACAACCAAAGTTATAGAATTTTGAATGTGGACAAGTTTGCTTAACCGTCGTATCTAAAAACATGCATATCTCTGAAAGAAATTTTTTTTCGACAAAATCCTGACATAGGTGTTTACTAATTTCGTGTAAACAAATTAGAAAAAAAGTTTGAGCTAAATCAAAATTACGAAATCCTAAAAGTTGTACGATTTGTAAAATAATCACCCAACTGTTGATTTTCGCACAGATTTCATCAGTATAGGGGTCCTTCCCCGCCGATATTATTGTACAGTCGTCGGCATATGAAACTATGTTGACGCCCTCTGGTGGTGGGGGCATCTTCGATAGCTAGAAATTAAACAGTGTCGGGGATAGAACACCACTCTGTGGCACCCCCGGTCTAATACGTCTAGGTTTTGATGTGGCGTTTTTTAAGTTGACCGACGCCTGCCGTCCGTTCAGATAATTAGCGGTCCAATGATAATTAGTGTCTCATGCGCATACATCTTGTATGGGAGCAACCGCATTTGATGCACGGCCTAAAAACCTAAAGCAACCATTAGCGATACTTAGCATAGACTTGACTTGACTTGGGAACTGCAACTTAGCGTTCTGTTATATTCGGTTACAAGGAAAAAAATCGTGCATGTACGTGCGGTAAACGCACGGAGTGCGTTTATATTAGGTTAGGCTATTAAAAATTTCCTTCACCTTCCACCAGCAAAAATTCCGTAAACGCGTCTGAAAATGAAAAAAAAAATCTGGCAAAACCTGTAAACTTCTTCGTTTTTATGCTCAATTTAAAGTAATTTTCCCGATCCTTTTTCCACTAAAATGTGCGAACGATAGGTATGTTTGTAAAAGTACAAAAAAAACCTTCCTGAAACCGACGCATTCTAACATTATGATTTTGGGTCACAGTTTTGATCAATATAGTTGCCGGACCGTTTTCGGATACGGAAACGATGGAAAAATATACGATCGGTAAAACGTACGTTCCTCTGCTGGCTGAGTGGTTATCAAACCAAGGAGATTCCGGTTAAGAAATTCCTAGTCTGTATAGTACGATATACAGGTATATATTCAAGAACCTCTGAAAATAATTTTGCGCCATGCCTTTCTTCCAATTTCAACTTTCACCTTCTTTCCTACAAAGTTTTGAAAAAAAAATATTTTTGTCGACGTCGAACAAAGAGTCAAGCCTTCCAGGGCAAAAATACGCTCGAAGTTTGCCAAACCACTGCCGAGGGGCAACACCGATTAGAAAATCTCTTTTTCTAAAAATTGATTTTTTCCTAATGTCGGAGGGCTACTTTAGAATAAATATTTCCAATGGGGAAGACTGGGAGGGGGCGATTCGGAATCGAATCGCTACTAACGTGAGCACTTCGATATCTATACCTACACCGATGGCTCCAAATTAGACGGCAGAATTAGGAGGGATTTATTTCAAGGACCTTGACCTTGAAGTCTTCAAGAGATGGCCCTAAAGAACCGCGTGAAACTTGATAGGCGGGGCATGATCAAGCAGGCTCTTACGTACAAAAGCACACAATTCGTCAAACCAACGAAATATGGCTCCAATCCCAGGTGCAGCAAACCTGGCCAAAATGGGATCCCAAAATATCTCGATATATCTCCAAATTATATATGAAAGTCTCCAAATTATAAAGGAACAAACCGGGCACTGCCTTATTGGAAAGCAAGCAGCAATGCTAGGTGTGCCCTACCGACGTTGCTGTAATAGTTGTAAAGATGACGAAGAGGAAGAAACGGTGGAGCATTTTATCTGCAACTGCAACAAAAACAACTGTTCGGTACTAAGTGGCGCCAGAAGGCGCTGCCTGGAAGTTTGCCTCTTCGGGAGAATCTTTAACCTAACTGTTTTGGATCGTCTTCGATTTTTACCTATTCAAAAAAATGGATCAAAGAACCTGTATCAAATTTTATGTGAGTTTTGGTTTCCACGTCATAACCATAAACCCACGATTCGTCACCAGTTATGACCCTCTGGAGAAAATTTGAGTCGTCGCGGACAGAGTTTAACATCTCATTAGCAATGTTCATGCGTTGCTGTTTTTGGTCACAATTGAGCAATTTTTGTACGAATTCCGCGGCGACCCGTCTCATGCCCAAATCATTGATAAAAATCGAATGGCACGAGCCAATCGATATGTTAAGGTCCTCAGCAACTTCTCTAACGGTGATTCGACGATTGGCCAATACCATTTTCTCCACTTCATTAATTTTTTCGTCTGTTGTTGAAGTGCTCAGGCGTCCGGCACGCTCTTCGTCGTTCACATCTTCTCGGCCTTCTGAGAACATTTTGTACCACCGATAAACGTTGCTTCGGTCCAAGGTAGCTTCTTCGTATGCCACAGTCAACATTCGGAATGCATCCGCACACCTAATTTCGTTTTTCACACAAAATTTGATACAGGTTCTTTGATCCATTTTTTTTAATAGGTAAAAATCGAACACGATCCAAAAGACGTGCAAGCAAAGCAGCTGTCAACAATTAACTGAACATTCAAAATGGCCGAGCTTGTCGGCATAAATTAGAGAAGTGTGAAGTAGAGGAGTCGGTAAATAAATGCGGTAATTGCGTAGATGCCATTAAGAAGTTTGGGTTGAAGCTAAATCCTGACCACAATATTATGAGTCACGATTGCCCGGTTTATCAAAGAAAATGTAGACTGGAAAAGGAAAGGGTTGGGTTTTAGCAATCAGACCTTAGCCATCGGGAATGGAATGATTCAAATTTGAAATGTGTGTACGTAAATATTTGTAGTTTTTTAGCCAATAAAGCTGAATTGGAAAGGCTAATAGAAGAAGTGAATCCTGATCTCGTACTGTGCTCGGAAACCTGTATGACTTCAGATATTACGGATAGTGAGGGTAATATTACATGCTATACGGCAATTCGTTGCGACTCTCATAGCCGGCACACAGGAGGTGTAGTCCTACTATTAAAAAAAGGAATTGAGTTTAAGGTTAGGTATAATAAATCTGTAGATAGAAACGTTTGGTGTGTTGTAATCAAATTAAAGAACTGCGATGTTAAGTGGCAAATAGGAGTTTTATACCACTCTCCGAGCTCAAGCGACAGCGAATTTTTAGATCACCTAGAAACGATGCTTCCACAAGTATTTGAAACAGGAACAAACTCCCTTTTAATTGGCGATTTCAATATAAATATGAACGTGTATTCAACAAATAGCTGTAGATTAAATGAAATTTTTGCACGCAGTGCTATGAAACAAAGGATAAATTTTAATACCAGGATTACCGAGGTGTCCCAAACCAAAATAGACCTATTATATGCTAATGCAGATTTAGAGTCTTGCGTAAATCTTGTGAACAATAGGATCTCAGATCATGAAACCGTTTCATTCACTGTTAAAATTAATAATTCAAATCCTTTGCGAAAGGCGATTAAGTTAGTATCCTGGGAAAATTACTCTGCGGAGAACCTGATACATTTGTTAAGGCAATGCGACTTTAGTGCTTTGCATAGTATGAATATCAATGATATGGTTGATTATATAAATGCCTGTATAATAAGCTGCATGGATTCATTGACTTCTGAGAAAACCTGGCCGTTAAAACTTAGAAATAAATGGTATGATCAAGAATTAACCGAAGTTAATAAACATAAATATTTCTTGCAGTTGCAAGCTAGGTCTACGGGCGATTTTTCAGAATACAACGCTATTGCTAAGTATTACAAAAAACTGAGAAAAATTAAGAAAGTTAAGTACATGGAGAATAAAATTGATATAAATAGTTCAGATAGAAAGCTAATGTGGAAACATTTGAAACAAGCCGTCAACTTAACTGATGTAGAAGAAAGTATCTTGACGTTGATTGTAAAAGGTGTGACGTATGAGACACCCAAAGACATAGCCGAAGCGCTAAACTCATTTTTTATTGATAGTATTGTTGATATAAATAAGGAAATTGAAGAAATGGTAATGTCAGACAACAGCAGTTGCACAACCAGGGCATCTATGAAATTCGAAGAAATATTCGTCGATGATGTGCTTAAAATAGTCAACGGATTTAAAAATAAATCTGGTGGTAAAAACTTACTCGCGGAAGGTGTAATAAAAGACTCCATTTCATACATGGGCCATTATTATGCTTTAATTATAAATAAATCCATCAAAACTGGAACAGTGCCTGACCCATGGAAAATATCAACAATAGTACCAATAAGAAAGGTGAAGAATACAGTTCTAGGTGAGGAATTTAGACCGATTAACACTTTGCCAAATATTGAAAAAATCTTGGAAATAGTGGTAAAAAACCAACTTGTTGATTACCTTGAAACTAATAAAATATTTATAAAAGAACAATCCGGGTTCAGGGAAGGGCATTCGTGCGAAACGGCGCTAAATTACGTAATCTCGAGCTGGAAAGAAGAACTTAATTTAAAAAAAAGTATAGTTGCAGTGTTCATTGATCTGAAGAGAGCTTTTGAAACAATAGATAGAGATCTTATGCTTGCCAAATTAAAGAATATAGAGCTGCAGTGGTTTAAGAGCTTTCTAACAAATCGCAAACAAAAAACAGCTATAGGATCCGTGGTCTCCGATGAGGCAGCGATAAATATAGGTTTGCCACAAGGGTCAGTGTTAGCGCCTGTCCTATTTAATATCTATATAAATGACATAACCTCGGCATTGAAACATAGTAAAATTAGACTGTTTGCGGATGATGCTTTGTTGGAAGTAGGAGAATCGGATATTATGGTAGCAATGAGTAAAATGCAGGAAGATTTAGATTCACTATACAGGTGGCTTTGTAGTAATAAACTCAAACTCAATGTTAGTAAAACTAATTTTATGATAATATCTAGAACAAGTAAAAAAGAATCGCAAAACATTGAGCTTCATATTATGAATACAATGATTGAGGAAGTGAGCATATTCAAGTACTTAGGCGTTCAGATTGACAATAAGTTGAAGTTTAATGATCATATTGATTATATAGTTGCCAAAATTGCTAAAAAAATTGGATTCTGGAAAAGAACATGCAAATATATAAGTAAGGAGTATAAGCTGAAAGTATATAGATCTATAATAGAACCACACTTTATCTACTGTCCAACAATATTCTTTATGGCTAGTGATGCACAAGTCGACAAATTACAGATTATGCAAAATAAAGCCATGAGATTCATCCTAAACAGTCGATATGATACTCCAATAAAGAGCATGCTCGACGCACTCAGTTGGGTCAGTGCTAAACAGCTAATATTTTATCACACCATGAAATTTGTATTTAATATGAAGCGTGGTATATTACCTGAGTATCTGAGTGATAAACTTATATATGTCAGTGAAAGTCATTCATATGCGATCAGAGAAAATGACAATTTTAGGCTACCGCGCTTTAGAACAGAAATGGACAAGCAAAATATATTTTATAAAGGTCTGAAATCTTTTAATGAACTACCTAGTCACATAAAAGAAATTACAGATTTTAATACGTTCAAAAAGTGCTTGATGGCGCACTGTAAATCCCTTCCAATAAGATAAAATTTTCACCAATATGTTCTTCTTTTTCATGATCGGTCGCTTGCGGAGTTCATATTTCCATACAACGCAGTAATAACCGGAGAAAATGATATGAGGACATTGCAACTGTTGCTGTCTATCTGATCAAGGATGGGATTATTTGTGTGGGTTCCGGCAAATCTATAAAACTCTGAACTACACTGATATGCACCGTTTGAATACATTTTTTTCCAAAATATTCAGAGAAGCGAAGCATGGGTGGAATGGAAACATGTCCTTTCCAACCACCTAAAAAGAGAGGCTCATCATACTTGATAGCAAATTACTGAGGAGGATTGGAAACTCGTTCTTTCCAACCTCCATAACAAAACAAACAATGGGGATTGGAAACACGTCCTTTCCAACCTTAAAATAACAAGGTTTCCATAACTGGTCCATTAAATGGCCAATGCTGAGTGCTGATTGGAATCGCGTGCATTCCGACAGCATATAATAAATGTTCCATAACTGGTCCATTAACGGCCAATGTTGATTGCTGATCGGAATCCTGTGCATTCTGACAGCACATAATCATAGTGGTATAAGTCATTTATAAGTACATTATAAATGTTTTAATTTTAAGTTTTAGGCTTGAAAAGCCGTAATAATAAATAAATAAATAAAATAAATAAATAAAGCTTTCGGCAGAATCAGTCCGTCAATACGTCATGTACGTGACGTGATTTTCACGAACGCGTTGTCAAATTGGCGGTAAAATTGATTTTGACATTTGTCACGCAGCTGCCGTTCCGTCAAAATAGAAAATTGGCAAAGGATGCCGGATCCGTTGACTGATACATTGTCAATCTGGCGTTTTACATGCAAAATACGCACATCCTACTCGGCTGTCAGTTTCTTCCTTTTCCGGCAAGTACGTGACGGACTGATGCTGCCGAAAGCTTAAGTGAGAGACATGAGTACCAACATAACGCCACAAAAAATTCGAAATTCGAATATACGTAACCAGCGAAAATTCAAAATTCGCGATACTTTTTGAACACACCTCGTAAAACGCGGTCAGCTGGCAACTCCAGGGTTTACCCTGCTTCAAATTGTCATATTTGGAATACGGTGAAAAATACCTTTCATTTGATACCCATATTGGCATATGTAGCTCCATAATTTAAAAAAAATAGATAGGTAGCAACCCTGTAAACCGCCCAGGTGGCAACCCACAAGTGGATAGTCTTAGAACTAACCATACTATCTATATTCAAAATTTCATTCAAATCGGTCAAGCGGTTCCCGAGATAGTCCGGATATACAAATATACAAATATGTATACAAGTTTAGCTCGTTTAAAGCATGCATTGTATGGATGAAATTTCTGCAAAACAAATTCTAGAAATTAGTAAATCGTCCAAAACATTAATATGAGTGGTGCTTTGAGACAAGGCTAAATATTTTTTTTGTTCTCGTGAATTTGTTTCCTTGGCTTCACTCACTACATATAGTCAAATCTCCTCTTTCAGAATTTTTATACTGAGGTCAAAACGTGTCTTTTGTAACCTTGCTTAGCAATCATCCATGAAAACTTTTCAGGGTACCTTTTTCAAAAGAAAATACCTATGTGCCCACTAAAAGAAATAAGAGATTAAAAAAATGGTCAAAACCGTTTGGAACCGGATCTGGCTTTTGAAACGGTTTCGTTCTTTTTCAGATCAAAATAACGGTGACGGTTGGGTTGCGGTTTGAAAAATGGATGGGGTTCAAATGTTTACGGTTTCGGGTTCAGTCCTTGCAATTTATTAACGAACGGTGCCTATCATTCATTCATACGCCAATTGACATTGATAATATTCAGTTACAAGTCTGCCAAAATACTGCTATCAGAACTGTCTCCTCATCTCTCCTTAGTCTCACCTCCATCAAGGAGCAAAACTGCTCAATGTAAGAGAGCACGCGGAAATGCTTAGCAGGCAATTCCTTCTGAAGTGCCACAAGCCAGGACATCCAAACCGTCATCTTTTGGACGCATATCCGCCTCCAAGAGACATAAGACATCTCCGTAAGCATTATGACGAGATCCGGCATCATATTACCTTGCCGTTTGATATGCGGAATCATAAGCGGGCTCTAACCGACATCCCCACCGAGTCGGTTGATACCTTTATCGGATCTCGACTTGTGAACCCCGTTTTAAACAGTCTTCCACCCGATATTGCTGAAGAAGAACGCACCTTACCAAGGGAGACAAGAGTCACCATGCCACAGCTTAGGTCTGGATACAGTGTGAGGTTAAACTCTTAATTATCCAGACTGAATGATACCATTTCAAACACATGCCCTGCATGTGGTGGGACCCCCCATGATACCCTACATATCTTCAACTGTCCAATTGAACCTACTCTTCTAAACTCTCTGTCCCTCTGGTTCAACCCTGTTGAAACTGCGCGTTTCCTTGGACTGTCGTTAGAAGAGCTTGATGAAGATCTTCGGAATGATCATACACTCTAGGCAGGGCAAAGCATTGTTAACAACATAATATTCAGTATTTTTTATTGTACACGCTTGTACGTTTTTATTAATATTCATAAGACAAAAAAGATGATAAAAAATTTTTAAAGACAACCTTTATATGAATGCTGTCAAAAAGCCTCAGCAAATTTGTCGTTAAACAAATACATGGTTTCGTTGTTTTTGATTTTGAAATTTTAGTCATACCAATTGTAATAAATTTTTGAGATTTGAAAATATAAAGGTGGAGTGCAATTAATAGGCTTTAAATGTTTTGTCGATAACCGAACTTCTATTTAGGCTCTCAGAAATTGTTTGCCTTAGTTTGGAAACGTGCACTCCACCTTTATATTTTCAGCGTGCCATTTATCGGAATTTTGATTTTTACTATTTGTAGTGTCACTGTTCCCTCAATTTAATGCCAAGTTTCAAGTTCCTAGGTTACCTGGAAGTTGGTCAAAAGTCGATCACAAAATTCTCAACTTCAAATTAGTTTTCGAAATATCTCGATCCGTGCGCCACCTACCGGAATTGGTTTGATGAGGGATTGCATTGTCATGGGGTTGTGACAAATCTGTAAAGTTTCAAGTCTCTAACTAACCTGGAAGTTACTAAAAATCGAACGCAAAGTTCCAGGACTCTTTTAATATTTTTTGTAATTATCTCGACCAGTGTGACATCTAGCGGAATTTCTTGTACAACAGTTTGTATAGTCTTTAATTGTTCATATGTATGCAAATTTTCAATAATCTAGCTTACCGGGAAGTTCGTCAAATATTCGTCCCAAACTTTCAATTTTTAAATGAATTTACCGTATTTATTGATCCGTGCGCCACCTAGCGGATACTTTTTTCGTTCACATTGCATTGTCACAGAGCCCCGAACTATGTTCCAAGTTTCAAGTGTCTACCTCAACGGGAAGCTACCTAAAAAGACTTTGCAAGATTCCAAAATTTCGTATGAAAAAGGTGGTGCAAACAAGAAACCGTCTTAATATAAAGGTTTTAATAATTTGTTTAAAAACAATAGCGTCATTAACGCGATTTGTTAAAATTAAAAACTTTTTATTTGTTTCAAGTATTAAGATTTATCCCTACCGACCATTTTTCACTCAACCAAAAGTTGCGCGTTTAAAGAACAACAACAACAACGTCGAAAAACGAAGTGATATTCAGTATTTAATAAAAAAGCAGTAAATATCGGGCGTTTTCATTTATTTCTGTAATTTTAAAACTATATTTCACATGTATATATTTGTATATAATAATAATAATATTCAAGTACATATTATATAAATTTTTAATTTTTTTCTATAGCGCAAATTATTTTTTTATTTATCAACTTAAATAAATGTAGGAAATTTTAAGTAATGCTTTTTTTTCATATAATAGCGTTTATGGTTTTTTTTTCACGTGTCAAATACAAATTTCTACTTAGTCTTTTTTCACGAATTTTAAACTAAGAAAATTGAAAAAAAAAATTAAATAATTATAATGTTGTTTTCTAGGGATCCTATTAAACACTAAAATTAAATGCTGAACACAAAATTAAGTGAAATGATAGGAGCTAACTATTTTACAAAAGCTATTGGATATTTCTGTTTATTTTTGTTCGGAGGATTATGAAAGGGTTTTGAATGTAATATCGATACTTTTTACTGAGGCCCAGTTTTTCAGTACAAGTTTAAACTTAGTTTAAGTGGCCAATTTGTATGGGATAAACTCCAGTCAACTTTGTCTGTGGTTTAAACCTGCACTGAATGTCGGGCCTGAATGTCTTATAACGACATTAATAGTTGTGTCCTAAACACGATAATGAAGCTTATCACTGTTTAAATCAAAATCACATTTGAGCTCATCTATGAAATTTTTTTTTTATCGAATTCATTGCAAACGCTATGAAAAAAACGAAAAATCGATGTATCTGAACATTGATATTTTCCCATCACTATTATGTGATATTGCCAATGAGAAACAATTATGCTGTAAGTGGGTACCAACAAATGTTAGCTTAGTATATGACTCTAAAATGTCTTCCTCTTTCTTATGACGTCTGTATAGATGGTACAAATTTAAGATTTTAATTGCAACTCTGAAAGTGTAGCTTAGTGTTATAACTTAGTACTAAACAGGAGATACAATCCCATTCATGTATGTAATCCTTTCATATGCGCCTTTTTACACAAAGTACCGTTTTTTTATTAAGCATTCTACAGTAATATTTATAGTTTCATATATTAGTATGTATACTTGTTTATGTTTATTACTATTACCTTAATTTATTTTCTACAAAATTCTTTTTACTTTCACACTTGAGGCTTTTTTACTACGTTTTGTTTTTATAATACAAATAATAATTGATAAGCTGGGGAAAATAAAAGAAATTAAAGACAACATGAAATGGGCCAGTTGATAAGGATGGTCCACATAGTGTTTTATTGACGACATATTTAGTATTACAGTTCTGTAATGAGTATGCAAATAATGAGAAACCTATCCGATTTTTGGGCAATGGATGGCAACTCGTTGCTATTTTATATAGCCACGGATTTGTTTTATTAGGAAAAAAATTGTAATCCAACAAAGAATATTTGCCAGTACAAATTATTAACCCATTACCACCCACTGAAACTACTTCTCTACCATATTATTATACATAATTCCTCTATATAAGTTTAGCTGTTTTAGAATGAACATCAGTGATTTCGAAATTGCGTTATAGCTTTTAGTACTAAACTACTTTATAAAACGAGCTTTTAATAACGTTTGGGATACCTAATGCTAAACGACTCCGAAAACACTAATTCTTAAAAAAAGTTATTTCAATGACAAGGACGTTAAATACATTTTTTGATTTAGAAGAATTTTTTGTCCGAATACACACATGATCAAGTGAAATGAACTTTTTAAATTTATCGGATTAGTTTTTAGTTTTTGATAATAGTAATGACAATTGGGTTTTAGATATTTCGCAGTCCAACGTTTTTTTGATTTTCGGAGCACTCCTAAATCACTCCGAAAGTGACTTTAACATTAACACCCACTGAAACTAGTCCTGTACCATATTATACATACATACATATTTTACCAAAACCTGTAGGAGCTTTCGTGAAACGCACTTTTAAAATTTTATGGAGTACTCCAAAAATGATTACTTTTCAACTTTTAATAATATTTTTTTCAATAACAAGACCGTTAATTACATTTTTTTACTCGAATATACTCCGAAAGATTTTCTTCTCGAATTTATCAATGAGAAAAAATACCTTAGCTTATTTTTAGATTGCAGATTTATGTGTTTCGCAGTCCAACTTTTTTTTCGGAGCACTCCTAAAAGACTCCTAAAGAGGTTTTTTAACTTTTGGTAAGAATGACATCAAATACTTTTGAACTATTCCAAATGTACTCCGAGAGATTATTTGCCTTATATTACTATTTGTTTAAATAAAGACTCCTCAAACGACTCCGAAAACTATTTGTTGGTATAGATAGATATTGTTTCGTGCTCAAGTAGTTTCCTCCCCTAGTTTTTTCAGTGTCGGCAATGGCTAAAAGTGAATGTTGGGTCTCCTTTTAGGTATTCTTCAAAGTCTAGAATAAAACACTGTAGTTCCGTCTAGGGCGGTAATAGGTTAAACGTTTCAACTAAGAGGTTTTAGAATTACATCAGCAAGTATAAATATTTAACTGCAGTATTAAACATTGTAAAAAAAAATTATTCAGAAGAGCCTATCCGAAAACATTAAACTACAAAATTTAAAGAATCAAATTTTAGCACGCTCCCATTTTTATATTTTTTTTTAATTACTAACGTAAAATTATTGTTGAATCTTAAGCAGTTAACTAAGTTATTAATTAGCAAGTTACAAATTATTTTATGCATTTAAATTATAATTGTATCTGCTTTTAGTTAAGTTCATTTAAATTTATGTATAATCATAGCTTATTTTTAGTTGTAGGCGTTTTTTTTTTTGTAATTTTCATTATTTTTTTTAATATGTATGTTTGATTATGCATAGTCGTAAGTAATTTAAAATTAGTATTTACCACCATCAACCTTCCCGCTTTATGGAACTGGGTGTCTCTGCCAAACCTTTCACTTTAAGGCGATCAGCTGTTTTTAAGAAGGCCGGCAATTGTTCTTGCGAAACATTCACTTCGCCGGCGTACATGAATTCCAATATAGCTTGCAGATGTATATATGAGACATCTTTTAATATGATGATGGGGTGCTTTGAAGGATTTTCCTAAAAAAGATAGGTATATTTTGAAATATCTGTTTTCAACATATTTTATATTCAATAAATTATTTACCTCCAATAGTGCTTTGAAATACGGACTACATGCCGATAGAACCATTTTGTGCGCTTTGCAAGTTTGTCCCTCGCAGGCAAGTGTTACCTAAAGAATTAAAAAAAAATATAAATAGAATTGATTATAAAAACTTCAAACTAAATTTAATATATATTTAAAAAATAATAATAATATGAAAAGTGAGTCGTGAGTACGATAAGCTGGTGATGTTGATACTGGCTGATGCCTATAAGGGTTAGGAAGCTTGGATATACCTGAATATAAGTATAACCCTGTTTGTAGACTACAGGAAAAATAGCTGTCACACAGAAAGTATTTGCGTTATGTAGAAAGTGATACATCATTTTCCAACGTTGAAGGAGCTAATGAACCCCACACACTGCTCCTGAACGAAGAATAGGTTGGCCGAAAATGACGCCAAAATCTTTAAATTCCACATCGTCTGGGACGCTGTCCTGATGACGAATCACTTTGGTTTGAAATCCTAGCTGATCCTTTTTGGAAAATATGAACTTTTTTGCATTTTTTATATAACACATTGCACCTAAAGGGTTAATTACAAAGAACAACTCAGCCAAAAACTAAAAGTTCCAATTCGTTGATAATGTCATCCAGTTGAAAATACCGTTTGAGTTGAGATCCTAGCGACCATACTTTTGAGAATATGCACATGTTTTGCATTTTTGTTCATATGTTACTACTTTCATGCATTACCTCGAATTTACATAAATTTTTTTTACATAATGTCAAAGAGTATATATGTATCTATATTTCTAAATATTCTTTTTTCTGTATGTATACATACGGCGGCCGCCGTGGTGTAGCGGTTAAGTGTTCGGCCTTCTACACCAAGTCGTGGCGGCTCGATGCCCGGCAAAAGTAACATGAAAAATTATTTAGAAAAATAATTTTTCTAAACGGGGTCGCCCCTCGGCAGTAGTTTGGCAAACTCTCCGGGTGTATTTCTGCCATGAGAAGCTTCTCAGCAAAAAATTCATTTGCTTTGCAAGTGCCGTTCGGAGTCGGAAAAAAACTGTAGGTCCCGCCAACTTGTAGGAAAAACTGAAAAGCAACACACCACAAGTTGGAAAGAGAAGTTCGGCTAAAATCTCGTTAGAGGTTATGATAACCTGTTGGTATATCGCCGCAATTAGTTTTTTTTTTATAAATAAGTTCGTATGTATCATTTTAAATATAAAAACCCGGTAGAAAAATTATTCAAACATACATCATGACCGCAAAGCCTGTGTTGCTCAGATCTTCAATAGGTGTTGGAATTTGAAGTACCTCGAATAGACCTCAAGCTGGAAGGTATTTGAAAAGATTTAGTCTCCGTTAAAAAGGTCGCGGCCAAGCCGGACCTTAGTAAAGTGACGAAAGCTGAGAGGACTCCCCGGCGTTTGTTGTTGTTGTTGTAGCGAGGTGTAGCCCTGCCTAAATGTCAGACAGGGTCACCCCGAGTGTATTGCTCTTGGCCGGGTCGATATAAGAAAACGGCCCGGGTCGTTTCGGCACGATGGGTACAGCACAAGTACTGGTACCGTTCTCGTAGAACCGGCAATACAAGAAACTAGCCGTGTAGGCTATGTAGGTCATTTAGCGTTACCCAGGGTGCACCAACTGCAGCTCGACGTAGTAGGGCCGAGTGTAAAACCGGTCTGAGTAGTCCGATGATCGGTGCCTCCTCCAGGGGTTCCGATCGGGAGGCCAAGGTCGAGGCTATCAACCCTGTAGCCTCCACAAGTGGTCTTGCCTTTCAGCGTAAAGCGTCTGGTGAGCCCTTGGCTGGGGGCTCCAGGAATGTGGGTGCTGAGGTTAGGGTCGAGGACTTGGCGTGCAGGCAATCCACCAAGCCCAACCGCAATGATAAGCGGTCGGCAGCCCGGATCCTGTTCAAGAACGCGACCTCACCGATAAGGGAGGAAGACGTTTCGGCAGAGGCCTGGGCGAAGCTCCAGCGCGATCTTGCGTGGGCTCGGCGGATAGTGCCGGATTTTAAGGTTGAGCTGTATGGCGCTAACAACAAGGGGGAACCGCTAAGCGAAACCGATCGCTGGAGGAAACCACCCCAACGGCACCGAAAAGGGCCAGAATAGGAGGCCCGACGAGGTTGTTGTTGTTGTTGTTAACAATGCATTGCCCTGTCTAGAGTGTATGATCATTCCGAAGATCTTCATCAAGCTCTTCTAAGGGGAGTCCAAGGAAACGTGCAGTTTCAACAGGGTTTGTCCAGAGGGACAGAGGGGTTAGAAGAGTAGGTTCAAATGAACAATTGAAGAGATGTAGAGTATCATGGGGGGTCCTACCACATGCAGGGCATGTGTTTGAGATTGTGTCATTAAGTCTGGACAAGTAGGAGTTTAACCTTACACTATATCCAGACCTAAGCTGTGCCAGGGTAACTCTTGTCTCCCTTGGTAAGGTGCGTTCTTCTTCAGCAATATCCGGTGGAGGACTGTTCAGAACGGGGTTCACAGGTAGAGATCCGACAAAAGTATCTACCGACTCGGTGTGGATGTCGGTTAGAGCCCGCTTATGATTCTGCAGATCAAACGGCAAGGTAATATGATGCCGGATCTCATCATAATGTTTACGGAGATGTTTCCTTATGTCTCTCGGGGGCGGATCTATGTCCAAAAGATGACGGTTTGGATGTGCTGGCTTGTGGCAGTTCAGAAGGAATTGCTTGCTCAGCATTTCCGCATGCTCTTTTACATTGAGCAGTTTTGCCTCCTGATGGAGGTGAGACTCGGAAGACATGAGGAGACATCCCGTAGCAGTTCTGATGGCAGTATTTTGGCAGACTTGTAACTTCGTCCAGTTGGTGTTATGTACATTAGGCGACCATATGGGTGCGGCATAGTCAAAGACTGGTCGGCCAATGGCCTTATATGTAGTCAACAACGTTTCTTTGTCTTTTCCCCAAGTACTGCCGGCAAGTGACTTGAGGATCTTGTTGCGACCACGTACCTTTGAGACCATTGCAGACACATGACCAGCAAATGAGAAAGTATTATCCAATGTCATCCCTAATAACTTTGGGTGGCTGACAGTTGGTAGCTTAGTGCCGTCAACGAAAATGTCTAATTCATTTCTCACCTGTTGCGTCCACGTCGTAAAAAGCGTCGCCGTTGATTTAGTCGGAGATATCGTCAGATCTCGCTCTGTGAAAAACCTGGAAAGGTCGCAGAGGTAACCGTTGATTTTATTACAGAGTTCATCAGTATAGGGGCCCTTCCCCGTCGCCATTATTGTACAGTCGTCAGCATAAGAAACGACGGAGACACCCTCTGGTGGTGGGGGCATCTTCGATAGATAGAAATTAAACAGTGTCGGGGATAGGACACCACCCTGTGGCACCCCCTGTCTAATTCGTCTTGGTTTTGATGTTGCGTTTCTAAAGTTGACCGACGCCTGCCGCCCATTCAAGTAATTAGCGGTCCATCTCTTTAACCCATCAGGTATTTGTGTTTCTAATAGATCTTGTATGAGAGTGGCATGGTTGACTGTGTCAAAAGCTTTCGACAAGTCAAGTGCCACTAACACAGTCCTGTGATTTGGTTGGTTTTGATTTAGACCGCTATTTATTTGCGTTGTAATGGCATTGAGTGCGGTGGTGGTGCTGTGCAGCTTACGGAAGCCATGTTGATGATTAGCCAGGTGCAGATTTGCGGTGTAATACGGGAGCAAAATGGACTCTAGCGTCTTCACTACCGGCGACAAAAGTGATATAGGGCGATATGAATCGCCTATGTTTGCCGGCTTTCTAGGTTTTAATAATGGAACCACTCTCGCCTTTTTCCATATTTCAGGAATGACGAAAGTGTTCAGTGAAAGATTGAATAGAGCCGCTAAGTATTTGTGTCCCTCCTGGCCTAGATGTTTCAGCATCTTCATGGCAATGCCGTCGGGGCCGATGGATTTTGAGGGCTTAGCCTGTCTGATGGCTTCCTTGACCTCTGAGGCAGTGATGACAATGGGCGTGTTTTGGTTTTTGTATTTACGCGCCTGTCGCATGGTTCTACGTTTAGCTCTATCGGGTGGGGAATGTAGTACAAATTGTCTACAGAAGGAGTTCGCACATCCCCTAGGGTCCTTCTTCACCCTGTCACCGAAAGTAATATCTACTTTATCCTTGTGTTGTGTTGGATTAGATAGAGCTTTGACCGTAGTCCATAATTTGCCAACACCGTCAGAGAGGTTGCATTGCTCTAGGTGTTGTTTCCATTTGGCCAGTTTGTGTTTATCGACCAACCTACGAATTTCCGCGTTGAGATCCCTTATACGGGGGTCTGCGGGATTGAGACTTCGCACTTCATCTCTTTCTCTAGCCATGGCCGCTGCCTCCGCGGGGAAATTTGGTCTTATTCGAGATATTCGACCCGCAGGAATGAAGCGTCTAGAGGCCAAGTCAATGATGTTGCGGAAGTCTCGTTCGCCTTTGCGTACGTCCGTAGGAATGGATAGAGCAGCCAAGGATTCGTCCGTATATGTCTGAAAACTGTCCCAGTCCGCCTTGGTAAAGTTGATGTATGTACCATGCTCAGGTGTTATAAAGTCCGTCGGTCGTTCGATGGTAATGACTATTGGGAGATGGTCAGACGCCAACGTGAGTATGGGTCGCCAATTGGTGTTGTTCAATAGTCCTGCACTTACGATAGAAATATCTGGCGAACTATAGCAGTTACCCGATACTCTCGTAGGGGCGTCTCCGTTCAATGTACAGAAAGCCGTATCATCTATTTGTTCTGCGAGTACATGCCCCCTACTGTCTGCTGGCAAGTTTGAGTGCCACATATCGTGGTGCGCATTGAAGTCGCCCAGGATCACGCGGTTATCTCCTCGTAATAGCAAGCTAATGTCGGGGTGATAACCGGTGGGGCAACTTGAGACAGGGGGTATGTAGATGTTTATGATTTGCAGATCGACATCTCCTGTACGGATGGTAATACCTTGGCTTTCTAAGATATCATCCGTTCCTTCGATGTCGGTATCAAATAGATGATACTGTACAGAGTTGTGCGTTATGAACGCTAGACCACCTCCCAGACCTCCTGTTACTCTATGACGGTCCTTCCGGTGAATGTTATATCCACCATAGGTAATGAGGTCCGACCTTGGACTGAGCTTGGTTTCTTGGATTGCGGCAAGTTTTATGTCATATTGCGTCATCAAGTTGGTTATCTCTGCGATCTTACCAGTTAATCCGTTACAGTTGTGCTGTAAGATTTGGAAGTGCGCCGGTGGGGTCGATGTCGAGTTAACCAAAGGCGTGAGGGACGGATGTGTTCGCCCAGGTGTTGGTAGGCGAAGACCAAGGCTGTGCCTCAGCCTAGTTAGCTGTGGACCTGGTGTAACCGGGTTGGCTGGCGTCGTAGGCTGAGGCGTGTTACAGCATGGTGCAATGAACGCATCCGTCCAAAGATTCCTGTTCGCGAGCCCAGAGCATAGATGCACGTGGCATTGGCCTAAGCAGTTATTGCATTTGACCGATGACGCGAGCGTGTATAATCTTTGCCGACAAACAGTACACGTCGAGACAGGTGCAAGAAGATGTTGATCCTGACTCACGTGTAAACGGGAGGGGGGGTGTAACGAAACAGACAGAGACTGATGCTCGGAGTTGCTCATGTCTAAACTGCTCCGGTGGGAGCAAGAGTGTTGAGCTGCTGCGCGTGATGTTGACGCCATAAGGCACGAGCAACAGTCTGGAATTTGTGTGGCGGGTATAGCAGAAATGCTGCTAGTCGTTAAGACATTATTATTATTAGTATTGCTACTAGAAGGTGGCGGTAGGGGTGCGCTTGAACGGCGCTTACCGCGGGACGCCCGACGGCGCAAACAGCAAGGGGCCACGAAAGTACTAAAGAAAGTACGGGGTCTGTGGATGTTAGGGTTAAGCCCTGAACATCCAGATTTATGGAGCCATCTCTTACACGAGAAGCATTGCACAGAATGCGACCGTTTAACATATATTTTTTTGCAACAGACACTGCATATCCATTCTTTTGGTCCGGGGTTCGGCTCAACGCCCGCCCGTAACAAAAGAATATCTTGCAGCCCTGCTGCAAGGGGGGAGGATGATAGTTTCGGAATGGGACAAAACATACTAAACAGGGTTACATTGAAAGTGACAGTCCTTGGCCGAGGTAAAACCCCGGGTGGTTCCACTGCGCAGAGATCCATGGCGATGTCCTGGGTTTTCTGCTCTGAGAAGTGACTGTACATAGGGAACGAGGTCCTTCGCCGACATTGCCAAGGATCGCAAGATCATTGGCGTAATAGACGAGAGCAACGTAGACGTCAGGATCCCCAAGCAGCAGTGGAAGTGGATCAGGACCGCGCTCGCAAAAGTGGCTGTACAGGTCAAACGTGACAACCCTGGTCCTCCACCCAACTACGCCGATGCGGGTTGGTATCAGGGTAATGTGAAGCTGATCGCTTGCGATGACAGCAGGTCCGTGGACCTGTACAAAATTGGCATACAGCGCATAGGAGAGGTTTATCCCGCAACGCCCAAGGGCTAGAGTTTGGATTCCAGTCGGTTGCACGGAACCAGATGAGATTCTTGATGTGCTGCAGGAGTACAACCCTGAGCTGCCTACATCAAACTGGAGGGTGGTGAACGTGGATAAGACCGATAAGGCTACCATGCAGATCGTTCTGCTTCTGGATGAGGCAAGCATCGAGGCTCTGGCCCGATGCAAGTACGTAGTGAGGTATGGCTATTAAAAGGTGGTCCTCAAGGTATACAAGTCCGATACCGAGGCCCTAGCCAACCTCTCCTCTAATCCGGAGGTGGAGCCCCCTCCCCCCAGTGAAAATGATGATATGGAGGTGGACGCGGATGACAGCAAGTCAGTGGCGTCTGACACAGGGAGTGGGTTCGCGTCGTCCAGCTCGGACGGTGGCTCGGCTCTCAGGAGACTCTACTCCGAGAGTCAGCTTCTGAGCGACGGCGACTCGGACGTGACGCTCACGGAGGAGAGCGCCAAAAAAAGTGATGAGGGTCCTCCAGATTAATCTCCATCACTGCAAAGCTGCTTCGGCCGCACTACTACTGCAGCTCTCAAAAGGCGCAGTAGACATTGTCCTGGTTCAAGAACCGTGGATCACTGGAGATAGGATCTGTGGTTTGAGGACCCCTAATTACAAGCTTTATAGCGCAACAGGTAAAGGTAAACTTCGAACGTGTATTTTAGTTAAATCAAATATTAACGCTCTTCTCTTACCCCAGTTTAGTGACGGAGATCTGACAGCGATAAGCGTCGAGGGGCTAGGTAAAGGTTGCAGGTTCGCATCATTCTATCTAGCTCACGATCACCAAGGACCACTACCATCAAACAACTTTACGACAGTTCGTGAGTTCCACAAAACCACGGGACGATATCATCGTGCTAGGCGGCGACGCTAATGCCCATCACAACCAATGGGGCACCACTGACACTAATGAGCGAGGTGAGTCACTCTATAACTACCTACTAGGCACTAACCTAAGTATATGTAACACGGGGAATGAACCCACCTTCGTAACAAGAAAACGAGAGGAAGTCCTCGATATAACGTTGGTCACTGACTCTTACAGTGACCTCATAGAATCATGGAGGGTGTTAGGCGAGCACTCCTTCTCAGACCATAGATACATTAGCTTCTCCTTAGTAGATATACATACAAGTCCGAAATATATACAGAATATTAGGAAAACAAATTGGGGCTACTACCAAAAGCTTATTCGCAAATATTTGTCAAATCAGCTGGTAACACCTAGAAAGGATGAGGAGCTAGACGATCTCGTCAGTTCCTTCAATCAACACTGCAAGATTGCTCTAGACAAGGCGTGTCCGCCTAAAAAGTTAGCTGAAACCCACAGACCACCCTGGTGGTCGTCCGATCTAGATAATCTCAGAAGGACATGCAGGTCGGCCTTTAACAAAGCCAAACAGGATGGTTGCGTAACATCCTGGGCACTTCACAAAACTAAATTAAGTAACTACAAGAAAGAAATTCGCAAGGCCCAACGGGCCTCCTGGGTGAATTTCTGCAACAATATCGAATCAACATCTGCAGCTTCGCGCCTGAGGAAGGTGCTCTCAAAATCGCCAGCGACACTGAGCCACATACAAATGCCGGATGGGAATTGGACCGATTCGAGCACTGACACAATGAATCTGCTTCTGGATGCTCACTTTCCGACATGCACAGACACGGCTACTACTACGGTCGGGAATGAAATGCTTTCGGATCAGCTGATAAAGGAAATAACCGATGATAAAAAGCTGGACTGGGCCTTGGCCAGTCTCAAGCCCTATAAATCGCCAGGACCGGACGGAATATTCCCGGCCCAGTTACAACAAACATCCGAGCTTATTAAGCCCTGGCTGAAGACCATGTTTGTTAGTTGCCTCAGGCTCAACTATGTACCTGCATCATGGAGAGAGGTTAAGGTAGTATTTATCCCAATATCCGGGAAACCATCCCATTCTAAACCTAATGATTTTAGGCCAATAAGCCTATCTTCATTTCTACTTAAAATTATGGAAAGACTTTTGGAGGACTATGTCAGAAGATCGATAGACTCAACTCTTATGTCGCGGGCTCAACACGCCTATAGTAAAGGTAGATCGACTGACACTGCCTTGCATTCTCTGGTATCTGTTATAGAAAAGTCAATTGACACAAAGGAATATACACTGGTGGCTTTCCTTGATATAGCAGGTGCCTTCAACAACGTTCTACCGGAAGCCATTACCTCGGCGTTAACGGGTCTGCGGGTCGATGCCTGCCTTGTGGAGTTTATCCGCAAATTGCTTATTAGCAGACGGATTACAACGGAGCTAGGCGGTAATTCGATTCACAGACTCGTTAACAGAGGTGCCCCGCAAGGAGGTGTTCTTTCTCCGCTCCTGTGGCTGGTTACTGTAAACCAACTTCTACGTCTCATGGAAGCTGAAGGCTACCAAGTGATCGCGTACGCCGATGACATCTGTGTTATCATTCGGGGAAAATTTCCTCAAACCCTCTGCAATTTAATGGAAAATGCTCTGACTAAAGTATGCGACTGGGCGAACGCTTCAGGTTTGGAGGTTAATCCGGAGAAAACCGAACTTGTCCTCTTCACTAGGAGGTACAAAATACCGAACTTAATACCACGAAAAATTGGGAATACAACTTTAGTACTCAGTGACAAAGTCAAATATCTAGGAGTTATTCTAGACAGGAAACTACTCTGGAGCGACAATATAGCGGAACGAGTTAAAAAGGCAACATGCGCGTTGTTTACTTGCAAGAGAGCAATTGGTATATCGTGGGGGTTCTCTCCCAAAGTGGTGCACTGGATATACACAGCTATTGTTCGTCCAATTTTACTCTACGGTGTGCTGGTCTGGTGGCCGGTACTAACCAAGAACACGTACCTCAAGCAGATACAAAAAGTCCAAAGGAGTTCAGAACTCTGCATAACCGGGGCCCTCGGCTCCACTCCGACAGAAGCACTCAACACGATGCTGAATCTTCCACCACTCGATCTGGTGGCTAAAGAAATGGCTGTGATTACAGCTCTGCGATTAAGGGAGACCGACGTATGGAAGGGCGGCACATGTGGTCACGCCACAATTTTAGGCTCCCATGCACCTGTGAGCATACCATTACATACTGACTATTGCACGCCAAGCAACGTGTTTGTTAGGAACTACGAGGTGAAAATACCCACAAGACAAGAATGGGATTACCGACCGCATACTGTGCGGAATGCCATGAACATATTCACCGATGGCTCTAAGCTTGAAGGGAAGGTGGGTGGAGGTATCTTTTCACCGGACCTGGGACTAGAGATCTCCTTTCGTCTTCCCGACCACTGCAGCGTGTACCAAGCAGAAATGCTGGCAATACACGGTGCAGTGAAAAGCCTAGCGTCTACGCCCCAAAACGGCAAACGGATATTTATCTTCTCAGATAGTCAGGCCGCGCTAAAGGCACTGAACACATGTGTCAACAACACAAAGTCGCTAACTGAATGCCGCAGATCTCTTAACGAGATGGCTCAGCACTTCAGTATCAGCCTTATTTGGGTACCTGGTCACAGGGATATTGAAGGCAACTGTATAGCGGAAGAGCTGGCCAGAAGAGGTACCACCACTCATCTCCTTCCAGGAAATGATCTGGTAGGCTGTAATGGTGCAATGGATCGCGGCTAACCCGCAAACTTGGCAGCACTATGCGGGTTGACAGCGATCCATTCACAATGAAAATAAAACGAACGAAGTGAAAAACCGATGACGTGGAAAAAGCTCGGGTCACCGGCTTTTCACTTCGTCAAGACATTCATTCGTTAACCAGCGTGGCTGCAAGAGCCAAACCTTGCACTTTTAAATTAATTAAAATAAAATAGGTTAAATTAAAGTGAAATAAAGTTAAAAAAGTTTAAATAAAAAAACTGTGGACGTTTTAATTGGAAAGGAAAAAAGTAGCAAAAGCGGCAACGTAACGCGTGAGTTCAACATGGCGACCGTGGCGGTCGAGCCCAGCAATCTACTACAAAACAAAATGTTACAAAACGTAAAACGTTTAAGCTTATAAAAACCAATTATAGAAAACGAAAATAAGTTAAGCTAATAAAAATGGAATTATTGAAAACGAAAATACAAAGGCTAAGAACTGAAGTTGTTTGAAAAATGTTTAACGAAACTATTAAAAATGAACTATGTTGAAAAACTATAATAATATAAAAACTAATAATCAACAGAAATAATATGAAGATATTTTTAAAATAATATAATTAACTAAAATATACGGAGATAAAAATAAATAACGTTGAACGGTACATAATACGTGCAAAAAAAAAACACCGCTATAAGAAAAAATAATTTGGTACATAACACCTGCAAAAGCACCGCTATAAGCATACAGAATTTTGTCACGCCATGCCGGCGGCAGCGCAGTGGAAAGCTCAAAGCAGGAGCTAAGAAAGGGAGCAGCGACAACAACAACAGTAGCAGCGAGAACAACAACAGTAGCAGCGGCAGCGGTAGCAGTGAAGCGGCTTTCCGGCGAAATTATGTATTGGTAAGAGAAATGTAACTGAAAAAAAAATTAAAAAAAAAAAAAAAAAAAAAAAAAAATTTAAAAAAAAAATTTAAAAAAAAGGAAATTTATTAAATACAAAAATATATTAAATATAAATATGTTAACACAAATATATGTAAAAACAAATTTAATTTTTTTTAATATGTAAAAACAAATTTACAAAAAAAAAATTTTTTTATATACAAATGCACATTTTGCTACAAAACAACAATACAAATTGAAGTTACCGGTGCGGCCGTAACATATATAACATATTTTTGCTAAAACATGAGATTTTTTTAGTTACCGGTGCCGCCGTAACAAATTACATATATATTTAAAAAAAAAAAAAAGCTACAATTGAGATTTTTTACAGTTACCGGTGCGTCCGGGACATATATACATATTTTGCGCGATAATACAGTTACCTACAATAGTTTACTTGCATTTTCCCATTTTTGCTAAAGTACAATTGCCTATATTAATACATACATTTTGCGATTTAAATAAAACCAAATACTTGCCTATATTCAACATACATAAATCTGTCTTTGTTTTCTGCCTACAGTCGAGTAAAATACAGTTGCCTATTTCCATATACAAATACCGGTTGCATATATATATATGTAAATACAGTTTTCATTTTATTTTACTTGTGCTTTTGTTATTCAAGTACAATAAAATACAGGTGCTTTATATAAACATTTTTTTAACACGCGATATCACTGTAAATTTTAGTACAGTACAACGTTTTGAATTTTCTTGGTTTTGGTTTTATACACAAAAAAAAACTTAACTGAATTAAAATATTCTCAATTAACCCTGATAAATTAAAAAAAAAAAATTGTTTCGCATCAATTAAGCTGGTTTAAAATAAACCGAATTAAATAAAGATAGATTACATTATCTTAAATAAATTCAAATTTTCAAAATTTTTTTTTACAAATACAAAGCATCAAATTAAACTGTACTCGAATTAACATTAGCCCATACAGCATTTTCTATAAAGATTTCAGATTTTTTTTTTTTTCATTTCTAATTTTCAAATACTACAGTAGAACCCGGATAATCGCAACAACTTTTGGCCTCGACTTTTCAATTAAAACAATAGCTCTCATGTCAGATACTGAACATACACCAACAAACGATAGCTGTGGTAATAGAGATTCTCTCGGAGGAGACTTTTTAGGTTTCGGTAGTTCCCCACCTCAAATAGCAGTTGGATCACAACAGACTTTAAATTTGATTAATAAGATAACATCAACAATGGCTACAATAGAAGAAAAAAAGTCATTAATAAGCCTTTGTGCCTCAACTTTTAGAGAAAATTATAGCGGAGACCCGTTAGCTTTAGAGTCTTTTATAGACAAAATCGATCTCATCGAAAGTTTAACATCAACAAATCTTATTAGTACATTAATAGCATTCTTAAAATCGAAATTAGAAGGCAAAGCCCGCGAGGCCATTCCAACTAACGTAAATACAATAGATGAAATTAAAATTGCATTAAGAAATCGGATTAAACCAGACAATTCTAAAGTAGTAGCAGTTAAAATAGCAGCTCTGCAAATAAATAACAACAATTATACGGATTTTTCAAAGCGCATAGAAGAGCTAGCAGATTCTTTAGAACGTTCATTAATTATAGAAGGAATCTCGCAATCGAAAGCACACGAAATGGCGGTGGAGCAAACAATTAACGTTTGTCGACTTAACGCAAAATCTGGTCTAGTAAAGTCAATTTTGGCCTCAACAACATTTAATGACCCTAAAGACGTAGTTGCAAAATTAATAGTAGAACAAAACAATGAAGTCAAAGAGCGTCAGGTTTTAGCTTTTCGATCCCGGGGTTACAATAATAACAATTATAGATATCAACGCGGCAATTATCGACCAAATTATCAAAATTACAACAGCTATAGAGGCAGTCGAAATTTTTCAAATTATAACAATAATAACAACTACAGGCAAGGCAATAGGCACAATAACAATTATAGTCAAAATAACAACAGGAGTAGTAGTAGTCGCTCAAATGTTAACAATAATAGCAGCAATACAAATAGAAACAGCAACAACAGCTCAACAAATAACAGAAACACAAATAGAAATGTACGCACTTTAAACGCCAGTTCCCCTCAGGAGCGAACACTGGGGGAGGACGAGTTAAGCAATTAAACAAAAACACAGAAACTAAAGGCATTTACTGTTTAAATCTAAATTATTCGGATTTTATAGAAGTAAAATTTCAAGAATCAAACAAATTTTGCACATTTTTAGTAGACACTCAAGCAGACATTTCCTTAGTAAAGTTATCTAGCATCAACAGCAATTTTTCAATAGATAAAAGCGATATAATCAACATTACCGGTGTAACATCTAATACAGTTTCAAATTTAGGCAAAATCGACGTAAACTTAAATTTTTCAAATTTTCTTATTAAACACACTTTACATGTAGTAGATGATGATTTTAACATACCATCTGATGGGATTTTAGGCAAAGACTTCTTAAAACTTAACAAATGCATCATTAATTACGAAAACAACAATATTTCATTTTGGACTAACAATAGAAAGATTTCAGTACAAATCCTACACGGAACAGAAAATGATACAATTTTAATACCACCTAGATGCGAAATTTTTAGACTTTTTAAATTAAACAATTCACCTGATCCACTCTTCGTGGACTCGCAAGAAATTGAAAAGGGTGTATTCACAGCAAGATGCATAGTAGATTCAAACAATCCCATAATTAAAGTAATAAATACCACAGATGAAATAAAATATGTTAAAAGAAACATCATCAAAACTGAAAAACTCACAAACTACAATGTTTATACAATAAATAAAGTGAAATCTGAAATCAAAAGAACAGAAAAACTGACGGCAATTCTAAGAAAACAAATTCCGAGTCATGCTCATAATAAATTATTAGATCTTTGCATAAAATATGCCGACATTTTCGCTATAGACACTGACAAAATGTCATTGAACAATTTCTACGAACAAAAACTTACAATTAAACGACGACAATCCGGTATATATCAAAAATTATAGAGTTCCATATTCGCAACGTGAAGAAATAAATCGACAAGTAACCAAATTGCTAGATAATGACCTAATAGAACCGAGTTATTCAAATTACAACAGCCCATTGATAGTAGTACCAAAGAAGAGTAGTGATGGTCAAAAAGCGTATAGAATGTGTGTAGATTTTCGAGCTGTAAATAAAAAACTGGTTGCCGATAAATTCCCGTTAGCTAGAGTAGACGACATTTTGGACAATCTTGGTAGAGCAAAATATTTTTCAACCTTGGACCTTTTCTCAGGATTTCATCAAATTCCGTTACATCCAGATTCTCGAGATATAACTTCATTTAGTACAGAAAAAGGCGCATTCAGATGGAAGGTTCTTCCATTCGGTTTGAATGTAGCACCAAATTCATTTTCAAGAATGATGACAATAGCTTTTTCAGGAATCCCACCAAATGTAGCATTTTTGTATGTTGACGACATTATCGTCATAGGTTGTAGCGAATCGCATCATATCAAAAATCTAACACAAGTTTTCAATACATGTAGATCTTTCAATTTAAAGTTAAATCCCGAAAAATGCAATTTTCTAAGACCCGAGGTCACATTTTTAGGTCATAAATGCTCCGCTAAGGGTTTATTGCCAGATGATACAAAAATAAAATCAATTAAAAAATATACAAAGCCAACAGATAAAGATGCAGTACGACGCTTCGTTGCATTTGCAAACTACTACAGGAGGTTTATCCCAAACTTCGCGTCTTTAGCAGCACCTTTAAATCGGTTAAGTAGAAAAAGAGTAGAATTTAAATGGGATGACGAATGCGAAAAAGCTTTTCAATCATTAAAATCAGCTTTATTATCACCAAAATTATTACAATACCCTGATTTCAAAAAGGAATTTATAATTACAGTAGATGCTTCAACCACAGGTTGTGGAGCAATTTTGAGTCAAGAAAATGAGAATGGTGATTTACCAATATGTTTTGCATCAAAATCATTTAACAAAGCAGAACAGAAAAAACCAATCATTGAATTAGAACTGCTAGCAATCTACTTCGCAATAAAACAGTTTAGACCATATGTATATGGTACACATTTTACCGTAAAATCAGATCACAGACCTTTAGTCTACCTTTTTAACATGAAAGACCCGGCTTCAAAACTTTCACGAATCAGATTAGAACTAGCAGAATACAACTTTACTATTGTTTACATAAAAGGAAAGTCAAATGTAGGTGCAGATGCGCTTTCGCGTATCACGATAGACGAAATTAAAGAAACTAGCCAAATTTTAGCAATGCAAACAAGGTCAATGTCTAAACAAACAAATAAGAAAAACAATGAAGATGAAAATTTAGAACAAAAAGATACCGAAAATCATAAATTAAATGTATACGATAAATTTGCATATAATTATTCAACAAAAATACCGCGTATCAAAACAGAAGTAACGATCGATAAACAAAAAATTAAATATTTAGATATTTGTGCACACATTAAACATAAAAGAATACAACTTTTTAATTTCAACTTTGCTAACGAAATAATGAGTTTAGACAATTTACTTTCGAGGCTTGACTGTGAAGCCAGCAAACGCAAAATTAAACAAGTAGAATGGCCAAAAAATGATAAAATATTTCAATATTATACAATTGCAAATTTTAAAAATCGCGGAAATAAATTACTAAATCAATTAAATATTTTACTTACAGATCCCGTAGAGACTGTTACAGATGAGGACAAAAAGCTAAAATTAATGACTGTTTTTCACGATGACCCAATTTCAGGAGGTCATTGCGGCATGAAAAAACTTTATTCAAAACTTAGAACGAAATATTATTGGAAAAACATGACCAAAGATGTAGCCAAATACGTCAAAAATTGTACAAAATGTCTTTTAAATAAACCCAAACCAAAAGTTAAAGAAGAGTTGGTAATAACACCAACACCATGTAAACCATTCGACATTGTAGTAATAGATACAGTAGGACCCCTACCTGATTCAAATCTTGGTAATAGGTTCGCAGTTACCATTATTTGTGATCTCACAAAGTACCTTATTACAATAGCAATACCAGATAAGAGCGCTAGAACAGTAGCTACAGCAATTTTCGAAAGTTTTATTTTAATATATGGCAGAATGAAGTCCATAAAGACAGATTTAGGTACCGAATATAAAAATGAATTATTTAAAGAACTTACCACGCTTTTAAATATAGAACATAACTTTTCAACGGCATACCACCATGAAACGCTAGGTACTGTCGAACGTAGTCATAGGGTTTTTAACGAATATTTACGCGCTTACTTAAACGAAAATTTATCCGAATGGGATATATACCTAAAGTACTTTACCTTTTTACATAATTCTACATCAAACACAGTCTTTGATAATAAATTTTCTCCATTTGAATTAGTATTCGGGAAAAAGCCGATACTACCTAATGAATTTTGTACAAATAAAATAGATCCTATTTATAATGTAGAAAATTATGCTAAAGAAATAAAGTACAGAATGGAAAAAACCCATGTTATAGCAAAAGAATTATTATATAAACACAAAATAAGCAGTAAAGAATATTACGATAGAACTGCTAAACAATGTACAATTAATGTTAATGATAAAATCCTAATCGAAAAAGAGCCAAAAAACAAACATAGTAATTTATACGAAGGACCCTACATAGTAAAAAAAGTAGACGGGCCTAATGTTACAATTTTCATTGATAAAAACAAAGAAAAAACTGTTCACAAAAATAGGATACATAAAATAACCTAAATAAGAAAACTGAATTAAATTAAAATTACTATATACTCTACACTATTAACACTAAGTAACAAAAATATTAATATTAACACCTAAGATTATACTAAGTCTAAAATTATACTAAGTCTAAAATACTACTAGTAAAATTGTAATATCTAAATAGTATACACTGAAACAAAATTTTGAAATTGTAAACAAAAATTAATAAATAGAGGAATAATTGCACGCCCTAATAATGGTGAGTTTTTTTTCCCTACAAGCCTGATCAACTTGTGGAAAGAAAAAACTTTTCTATAGGGGGATGGTGTAATGGTGCAATGGATCGCGGCTAACCCGCAAACTTGGCAGCACTATGCGGGTTGACAGCGATCCATTCACAATGAAAATAAAACGAACGAAGTGAAAAACCGATGACGTGGAAAAAGCTCGGGTCACCGGCTTTTCACTTCGTCAAGACATTCATTCGTTAACCAGCGTGGCTGCAAGAGCCAAACCTTGCACTTTTAAATTAATTAAAATAAAATAGGTTAAATTAAAGTGAAATAAAGTTAAAAAAGTTTAAATAAAAAAACTGTGGACGTTTTAATTGGAAAGGAAAAAAGTAGCGAAAGCGGCAACGTAACGCGTGGAGAGACGAGCTCCACATGGCGACCTTTGTGAGTTCAACAAGGCATTCCCATGGCATCTTTCAAACTCCGAGCTAGCACAATTACCTTACAAAGGGCAAATGAGCTCTGGTCAGGTCTCTCGACGTGCGAGATATCAAGGCTAACTTGGCCTTCGTACAACAAAGGACGCACTAACTGTCCGCTGTCCCTTAATAAATCCGGTGTCTCATCACTGATAAGGGTGTTAACAGGGCACTGCTTAATAGGCACACATGGTGCTAGGATGGGCGTAATAACTCACGATTACTGTCGCAGTTGTAGATGTATTGAAGAGGAGGAGAGTGTTCAACATCTGCTGTGTCATTGTCCTGCACTCAGCAGAAGACGATTGGCTATTCTCGGCCAACCGTTCATCGACGACCTCACGGAGGTTTCAAAAATGGATATTAGGGCTCTATCGAAATTCATTGATTCCACGAGCTGGTTTGATCCTCTAATCCAAGTGTGATAATGTGAGATTGTTGATGTTTGTCTCTCGGATATGGGGTGGGTCTTAAGACCGCATAGGGTATCACAATGGGCCAACTTGACTGGCCTAAGTGGTGGGCAGGGTCCTGCACTCTGTCCTGCCCTCGCAACCTAACCTAACCTAACCTAACCTAGTTTCCATAGCAAATGTTTCAACGCAAATGTAGTTTTCTTGAGAATAAAGGAACAAGTCTTTAATTGCAAGGGCTATAAAAGTGTTTGTCACAAACGTCTCTTAGATGCCCGATGAGTATTTTTGCATAATCACCGACGTTATCCACATTTGTTTATTCCCATATTTGTATACAGATTATAATAAATACTTTTAGTAGGGTTTTTTCAAGCATTTTTCTGAATTATTTCAGGATTGAAAACCAAATGCAGGGGTATTTATAGCAGCCAACTAAACCACGAACTTTTAGCCAGATGTATGTCTAACCCTCACAAAACTCAAAACTCTACAATTACAAATAAAATACACCCATTTATGTTCTATAAAGCCAAAATTACTAATAGGTACTCTACACCTTTATAAAAAAATATGTGAAATGTTAAGCTGCGTAGGCAATATATTTGTTTTGAATCAGAAAGAATAAAACTAGTTTCATTCATTCATTCATATTTTTTTTTTTTCAATTTTGAAAATGTTAGGCAAAGTGATAGGGCTCTTGATTCG
Organism: Campiglossa producta; assembly: GCA_964058755.1. Taxonomy (NCBI): domain Eukaryota; kingdom Metazoa; phylum Arthropoda; class Insecta; order Diptera; family Tephritidae; genus Campiglossa; species Campiglossa producta. The sequence continues at coordinate 29,490,110 of CAXKVI010000004.1, forward strand.
ATTACCAACTTTTGTGCTGTTTGAAAATCGAATAGCAGATATTCGATTTCAGCTAGTCGACTAGCTGTCACTAATCGAATAGATACTAACGATTAAATCGGGTTCCCAGTTTTTACCCGGGTTTTATCCGGGTAACAAGGCGGCAAATTTCTACTGTAATTCGCATGCATGTTTAAGTGGCATCTGCCATTTTCGCCAATTTATTCGCTTCATTTCTTTGAAATTTAAAAAAAATGTAACAGGAGCACAGAATATTTGTGTAGGTAGATATACAAAAATGAAATTTTGAAAAATGTATGTATGTTTGTAGCAATATTAGTATGTATGTAGATAAAAAAAAGTTTGAAATTTTTTTTTCATACTGCAAAACGTTCTATGTCAATATTATTCTTTCAGGTTTAAGTGCACAATGGAGGCATCTTTCTCTTATTCTACGTCGCCGTTTGAAAAAGGATAGTTGAAAGATTGATTCGTGGGGCAAAAAAGAAGGTAAAAGTACATTAAAATACACCTAATTTTCCAAAGAACCCAAAAATTACAAACCTTACATAGAGCGTTTTGATGTATTACCAAAAATATACAAGAATATTAGAGTGCCAAAAAAAGCTCGGCACTTTCTATCGGAATGATTAAGCTTGAGAATTTATTTTTTTTGTAGCAAAATTGCTTCTGCCGGCAAATGAAAGATATCCAATGAAAATAAAAACAAATTTGACATGTGAGAAATTATAAGCACCTGCAACTCTAGTGTCTTGGTTTCTGTTTGAAAACTTTAGATTTGTAACAAACTTTTCAAATTGTTATTTGTTTCATGCGCTGCTAAGCGCTCTCCAATGCTGCTATTATGTCAGGCCGAGTTAAAATACAGGAGATGATTGAAACACGAGATTTTAATCCAATTTAAGATTGTATAATTTGCCCTTTAAAAGCTGATGTGGTTTTTTAATATAAAAGTCACTGGAAATTATTTGGAACGCATAATAATAAAAAACATGCTCGAAAAATTTCTGGAATTAGCGCTTTTCGAAATTGGTGATTCAATAAATATTTTATAAATTTTAAGGAAACATTTAAGCACACGCTACTTCGTTACAACAACAACAACAAGTTGTTTTTAATATTTGACAAGTATCAGGAGCACAGAATTCAATGTAAGCAATTATACAAAAAAAAAACTGGTATGTACAGAAGGGGGTTGGTGGGGCAACTGCTCCCACTGTTAAATTGCTTATCGAAAATATCGTTGTGTATAAGAAAAGAACTGAAAGCTAGTAGAATGCGTGTTTTTGAAGTTATTAACATTAATATTATTATCAATATTACTGCAGTATTGCAGTCAAGTTACTTTATTGATGCTCTGATGCTGATACTTAAGTGATAATATCAGCTATTCCGGCGGAGCTCCCGGCAGGAATGAAGGTAATAGAGTCGATAAAGATAACATCGAATTTATCAAACCAAATTCCTTTAAAATCGTTTGAATTCTCTCAAGATCTCTTACATTTTCTCCCGCCGGGAGCTCCGTCGGAATAGCTGATAGACCCCAATATGCAACAATAATTGCATACTTTATTTTCATGTAGCGAATGATGAGCTTGTGATGAGCAACAGATTGTCAACATTTTATTCAACACACCCCATATTTTTTTATACGGGACGCTACTGATATAATTTTTTTAAATTATATGACATGCGGCCATGTTTTTTTCAGTCGTACAATAATTGTGACAGAATTACATACTTATATAAATAAATTCTGTCTCAATGCCTGTAGGGAATTCATTTAGCTCCAAGTCAACTATTAGTTCACCATTTTCATCCTAGCTGTTCATAGTACCATTGGTATAAATTAATAAAAAAAAGCTATTAGTTTTTCGAAACCTTTTCTCAAATACCAAATGTCTACAGATTTCTATACCTATAAGTACTTGTACTAATTTTAAGATTTAAAGCGGAGGTTTTTCATAGAAGGGTTTTCCTCCGAAATGTTCATCTGAAAAAAATAAATGAAAATCTGTGATAAAAAGATGATATGTTGTAGAATTAAGCTTTATATACCATATTCTGTAAATTGTGCTATTGCAATCCATGTAAAATTATTTTGTCTACTTAATACAATTCATCTATCTATCTATCTTAGTTAACTAATCAAATTTAGTTATGAGTTATTAATAATAATTTATTTACGTTTTCGGTTTGGGTTTATCATGCATTCATACCTAGCTGTCCAGGCCTCAAATAAGGTGAAAACCGATGTTCTAAGCCAGATCAATGCTGACATCATACAAATTTTCAATGAAATCAAAAGCTGACATAAAAAAGATACTTCATCATCATCATTTATTGGCGCTTAACCGCCTAAGCGATTTTGGCCGTCGCCTATCAAAGCACGCCAGTCATTCCTTTTTAGCGATAACTGACGCCAATTGGAAACCCCAAGGGAGTTCAAGTCATCCTCCACCTGTTGTTTCCATCTCAGTCGAGGCCTCCCCCTTCCTCTGCTGCCGAATTCGGGTGACGATTGGAAAACCTTCTGGGCTGGAGCTTCTTTCTCCATTCGCATGACGTGACCCAGCCAGCGGAGCCTTTGGGCTTTAATTCGCTGGACTATGGTCAGATCTGCGTAAAGCTCGTACAGCTCATCGTTAAATCTCCTTCGATACTCGCCGTCGGCATCACGGGAAGGACCATAAATCTTCCGGAGAACTTTTCTCTCAAATACTCCAAGGGCCATCTCATCTTCTCTTGACATTGTCCATGAATCTGAGCCATACATCAGGACAGGTATGATGAGAGACTTATAGAGCGCGATCTTTGTTCTTCGAGAGAGGACTTTACTTCTCAATTGCCTACTCAGTCCAAAGTAGCACTTGTTCGCAAGAGTGATTCTCCGTTGGATTTCTAGACTGATATTATTTTCGGTGTTAATGCTGGTTCCCAAATAGACGAAGTCCCTCACAGTTTCAAATTTGTAACTATCAACAGTGACGTGGCTGCCAAGGCGCAGGTGCGCCGATTCTTTCTTTGATGACAGCAAATACTTCGTCTTGTCCTCGTTGACCGCAAGACCCACTTTTTTCGCTTCTTTATCCAGTCCAGAGAAGGCAGCGCTTACGGCGCGGTTGTTAAGGCCAATGATATCAATATCATCGGCATACGCCAGCAATTGCACGCTCTTGTAAAAGATTGTACCATTGCGGTTTAGCTCTGCTGCTCGAATTATCTTCTCCAGCATCAGGTTGAAGAAATCGCACGAAAGGGAGTCGCCCTGTCTGAAGCCTCGTTTGGTTTCAAATGGCTCAGAGAGGTCCTTCCCGACTCTGACGGAGCTGTTAGTATTGCTCAACGTCATTTGGCAAAGCCGTATAAGCTTTGCAGGGAAGTCAAATTCAGACATGGCATACAGGCAACTCCTTTTTGCGCTGTCAAAAGCGGCTTTGAAATCGACAAAGAGATGGTGTGTGTCGATTCTTTTATCATGGGTCTTCTCCAGGATTTGGCGTATCGTGAAAATCTGGTCGATGGTAGACTTACCAGGTCTAAAGCCACACTGATAAGGTCCAATCAGCTTGTCTACGATGGGCTTCAGTCTTTCACACAATACGCTAGAAAGAACCTTATACGCGATATTAAGAAGGCTGATTCCGCGGTAGTTGGTGCGGTTAGCGGGATCGCCTTTCTTGTGGATTGGGCAGAGCACACTTAAATTCCAATCTGGAGGCATGCACTCGTCTGACCATATTCTGCATAAGAGCTGATGCATGCTTTTTACCAGCTCTTCGCCTCCGTGTTTGAACAGCTCGGCGGGCAGTCCGTCTTTTCCAGGCGCTTTGTTGTTTTTCAGCCGGGATATAGCTATCCTCACTTCATCATAGTCAGGTGGTGGGACGACTTTTCCATCGTCAGGGATTGGGGTATCGGGTTCGACGTCTCCCTCGCAATTTAGCAGTGAGGAGAAGTGCTCCCTCCATAATTTAAGTACACTCTGTACGTCGGTTACCAGGTCGCCATTATTGTCCTTACAGGAACTTGCCCCGGTCTTAAAACCTTCCGTCATCCGCCGGATCTTTTCATAGAATTTTCGGGCATCATTCCTGTCAGCCAGCATCTCAAGCTCCTCACACTCACGCCTTTCGGCCTCACGTTTCTTTTTTCTGAAAAGGCGTCTCTCTTCCTTCTTTGCCTCACGATAGCGTTGCCATACACTGCGGGTTGCGCCCGTTCGCAACGTCTCCCTGTAGGCAGCGTCCTTTTTGTCCGAGGCAGTGCTGCATTCCTCATCGTACCAGTTGTTTTTGCGGGCTCGCTGGAACCCTATAGTGGCCTCAGCGGCGGTACGTAATGAGTGAGAGATATGCTTCCATTGCTCGGTTGCATCGTTAGGTCGAGGATTGCTCTCCGATAGCAGGTGTGAGAGTCGAGTGGAGAAATTGTCAGCTGTCTGTGTCGTGCGCAGCTTCTCGACATCAAACTTTCCTTCCGTTACTGTGCGCACTTTCTTTGCTACACAGAGGCGTGTGCGTATCTTGGCTGCAACAAGATAATGGTCCGAGTCGATATTGGGACCACGAAGGGTACGCACGTCCAGAACGGTGGAGCTATGTCTGCCGTCGATCATGACATGATCAATCTGGTTTCTTGTTCTTTGATCAGGAGACAGCCATGTGGCTTGGTGTATTCGTTTATGCTGGAACCTGGTACTACTGATGACCATATTGCGAGCAGCAGCGAAATCAATCAACCTAGTGCCGTTGGGGGATGTTATATCATGGAGACTAAATTTTCCAACTGTTGGACCAAAGACTCCTTCCTTGCCCACCTTCGCATTAAAGTCGCCGAGCACGATTTTGATATCATGTTGGGGGCAGCGATCATAAGTCTGTTCAAGTTTATCGTAGAAGGAGTCCTTCTCTGCTTCGTCCGTCTCCTCAGTCGGCGCATAGGCGCAGATAAATGTTATGTTGAAAAATTTCGCTTTGATGCGGATCGCAGCGAGACGCTCGTCCACGGGGGTGAACGCTAGTACTTGGCGGCGAAGTCTCTTTCCCACCACGAATCCTACACCACGCGCTTTGCCGCGTGTCTGGCCACTGTAGTATACGTCACAAGGTCCGATGGTCGTCTTTCCTTGTCCCGTCCATCGCATTTCCTGCAGGGCGGTGATGTCAGCCTTTGCGTTAACGAGGACATCAACCAGTCGGGCAGCGGTACCGTCCCTTGAAAGGGTCCGGACATTCCCGGTACATGCCCTAATATCCAAATCATTATGCCTTATTCGTTTTGCCGGGTCGTCAACATTAAAGGGGGTTCTCATCCGAGGCTTTAATTTATTTTTCATTGGACGAAATTTTTTACGTGGCGGGTCCCAAACCCAGCGCACAACCCGTTTCGGGGTTTTTGGAAAATATTTACACATTTATATAGCGAGCCGCTTGCTTCAAGACAGACGCCCGCTTGCAGCCGCACCTCATGGTGAACAGACGCTGCGCAAAAACCTCGGTGAGCCCTTAAACCAAGTATGTCAGAGTGGCCCCACCGGGGCTCCCTCTCTTTCTGCCGCGAGCCTAGGTAGCTCCCGTTGCCCAGAGTGCACGAACGAGGACGCAAGAGTCGGGATTGAGCAAGGTCACTTAGCAACCACACTCCATTACACAAAAAGATACTTGTTTATCTGAAATTCAACTGCTTAAAAAATTGTCGATTAAATTTTTCAATTGAATAATGAATTTGTTTGAAACTTCAAACTTTTTTCCTCCTACCACCACATGTACATAAATTCTTCTTCAAGAATCGCTTAAAACCAAAGAGATTTGCTCATAAAGACAAACTTCTAAATTTTATTAGACACTTTTGGCTCTGTGCATGTTTATCTGCTTGGGTGTTGCAGGTTTTTGAGAGGGAAATGGGAAGGGATAGGAAAAGAGAATGAAAGAGGCAAATTTTGCAATAACAATCGTTTTGACTTTATTTTGTCTACTTGTGAATATGACACCCTATCTTTTTTAATGTGTTAGTTATCCTAGACGAGTACAATTTATAAAAATGTACTACATTGTTATTAGAGGCCATTATAGTTCACAACGGAAAAGCATCGGAGTTCCATTGGTAAGTTTTTGTCCACATGGGCATGTTTGCACTTTATTTTGTCCGACGGTGTAGTTCACCATTTTCATCCCAGCTGCTTATATAAAAGTACTATGAACACTGAAAAATAAAGAACTCATAGTTAACTTGGAGTTATATGAATTCCCTACAGGCATTGAGACAGAATTTATTTATGTAAGTATGTAATTCTGTCACAAATATTGTACGATTGAAAAAAACATGGCCGCTTGTCAAAAATTTTTAAAAATTATTTCAGTAGCGTCCCGTATAAAAAAATATGGGGTGTGTTGAATAAAATGTTGACAATCTGTTGCTCATCACAAGCTCATCATTCGCTACATGAAAATAAAGTATGCAATTATTGTTGCATATTGGGGTCTATCAGTTATTCCGATGGAGCTCCCGGCGGGAGAAAATGTAACAGATCTTGAGAGAATTCAAATGATTTTAAAGGAATTTGGTTCGATAAATTTGATGTTATCTTTATCGACTCTATTACCTTCATTCCTGCCGGGAGCTCCGCCGGAATAGCTGATATTATCACTTAAGTATCAGCATCAGAGCATCAATAAAGTAACTTGACTGCAATACTGCAGTAATATTGATAATAATATTAATGTTAATAACTTCAAAAACACGCATTCTACTAGGTTAGGTTCAAGTGGCTGCCGGAGAGGCACACTTAGGCCAGTTTTGAAAGGCCCGTTGTGATACCACCAACACAAGGAAAGTCAGTCCCGGGACCCAGCCATATGGAAAATCCCTGAGTTGTTGGGATTTTCCACATAGCAGAATCCCGGGACTGACACTCCTAAACCGACACCGTTACTCCTCCTCGAACCACTTAGATGACTTTATGAAGCCCATCAAGTCCTTTATGTCCAGTTCCGCGATCTGGCTTAGGCTATCCAGGAACGGAACTCACAGAAAGCGCGTTCTCGCGCCGCTTAAAGCCGAACAGTTGCAGATGAGGTGCTCCACTGTTTCCTCCTCCTCATCATCTTTGCAACTCCTGCAGCATCGTCGGTAGGGCACACCTAGCCTTTCTGCATGCCTACCAATGAGGCAGTGACCGGTTAATACCCCTATCAATATGCAGATATCCCTCCTAGTTAGGGCATAAATGCGTCTAGACCTTTTAGGATCCCATTTTGGCCAGGTTTGTTTCGATATCCGACACCCTGGGGATTGCAGCCATCTTTCGTTGGCTTGACGGCTATCGCTGAAAATAACGATATCTTCAATATACAAAAATTATGGAACAAAACGGACCACGCTTTTTCCACAATACTACTGTGTAGGGGTTTTAAAATTATTTTCAACCTTTTAGTTCAATACACTCTAAAAGCGTGAGTTTTAGTTTTTTTAAACTATATTTATTATTTATTTAGTATTTATGATTTATATATATACATATAAGTTTTTTTAAGTATGTTAAGTTTTGAATTTAAATAAAAGGACTGTGGACAAAAAGTATGCCTTTTATTTAAAATACATTCATCCGGCGTGCCATCTAGTTCTGGTAGGCTTAGTGGCGGTATTTTGTACCGGTTGGTGAAGAGGACAAGTTCCACTTTCCCGGGTTGATACTAAGTCCGCAGCGAGAGGACCACCTCGAAACCTCTCGCAGTGCTACTTGCATCAGGTCACACAGAGTTTGTGGGAACTCGCCTCTGAATGCAATAGCTAAATCGTCTGCGTATGCCACTATCTTCCCGCCCCCCAGCTTGTGTCACGTAGCAACGAGTTGACTGTGAGGTTCCATAAAAGCGGGGAAAGAACACCACCCTGGGGCGTTCCCCTTGTGACATAGCGTGATAACTCAACCGTACCAAGTGAAGAAGCTATTTTCCTTCCTCTTAGAAGTTGGTCAATTAAACCAGTTAGAGGTCTATCTACACCCAGATTAGTTGCAGCGGAGTTGATCGCCTCCGGGCTTATATTGTTGAAAGCCCCCTCAATGTCTAAGAAGGCCACGAGACAGTAGTCCTTTTCACACAGCGATTTCTCAATGACAGATACTAGGCTGTGCAGAGCAGTTTCTGTTGATTTACTCTTGGTGTATGCATGCTGATAGCTAGAGATAAGGTTGCTATCAATAGTCGTTGAGAGGTAGTCGCTTAGTATCCTCTCAAAGGTTTTGAGTACAAAGGACGAGAGACTGATCGGTCTGTGGTCTTTTGGCTCGTAGTGGGATGCCTTCCCAGCCTTAGGGATAAACACTACCGTTGCGCTTCTCCAGGAGCCCGGAATGTGGTTGAGAGCCAGGCAGGCTGTGAAGAGAAATACCAGCCATTTAGCTGATGTCTCCAACGTGTTTATAAGTTGCGCGGGGATAATCCCGTCCGGCCCGGCAGCCTTATACGGTTCTTAACTGCCCACCTTACCCTTTCCTCAGTGATGGGTATATTTACTGCCAGGTTTGTTGCAGGTGCTAGTGGGGCGTCATGCAGATTCCCCGGAAAATGTGTATTCAAGAGCAGCTCAAGGGTTTCCTCTTCCGTGCTGGTCCAGGATCCGTCAGGTTTTCGCAAATAGCTGATGGCTGTTTGACTTTTCGAGAGGACTCGTCTAAGTCTCGCTGTGTCGTCGACCTTTTCGATCATTCTACTAGCTTTCAGTTCTTTTCTTATACACAACGATATTTTCGATATGCAATTTAACAGTGGGAGCAGTTGCCCCACCAACCCCCTTCTGTACATACCAGTTTATTGAATTATTTTTTTGTATAATTGCTTACATTGAAATTCTGTGCTCCTGATACTTGTCAAATATTAAGAACAACTTATTAGCGTGTGCTTAAATGTTTCCTTGAAATTTATAAAATATTTATTGAATCACCAATTTCGTAAAGCGCTAATTCCAGAAATTTGTCGAGCATGTTTTTTATTATTTATTATGCGTTCCAAATAATTTCCAGTGACTTTTATATTAAAAAACCACATCAGCTTTTAAAGGGTAAATTATACAATCTTAAATTGGATTAAAATCTCGTGTTTCAATCATCTCCTGTATTTTAACTCGGCCTGACATAACAGCAGCATTGGAGAGCGCTTAGCAGCGCATGAAACAAATAACAATTTGAAAAGTTTGTTACAAATCTAAAGTTTTCAAACAGAAACCAAGACACTAGAGTTGCAGGTGCTTATAATTTCTCACATGTCAAATTTGTTTTTATTTTCATTGGATATCTTTCATTTGCCGGCAGAAGCAATTTTGCTACAAAAAAATAAATTCTCAAGCTTAATAGAAAGTGTCGAACTTTTTTTTGGCACTCTAATGTTCTCGTATATTTTTGGTAATACATCAAAACGCTCTATGTAAGGTTTGTAATTTTTGGGTTCTTTGGAAAATTAGGTGTATTTTAATGTACTTTTACCTTCTTTCTTGCTCCACTAATCAATCTTTCAACTATCCTTTTTCAAACGGCGACGTAGAATAAGAGAAAGATGCCTCGATTGTGCACTTAAACCTGAAAGAATAATATTGACATAGAACGTTTTGCAGTATGAAAAAAAAATTTCAAACTTTTTTTATCTACATACATACAAATATTGCTACAAACATACATACATTTTTCAAAATTTCATTTCTGTATATCTACCAACACAAATATTCTATGCTCCTGTTACATTTTTTTTAAATTTCAAAGAAATGAAGCAAATAAATTGGCGAAAATGGCAGATACCACTTAAACATGCATGCGAATTACAGTAGAAATTTGCCGCCTTATTACCCGGGTCTTCAGACCAATAATCGACTAGTCAAAAGCAACTATTCGACTAGTCGATTAGTGATAATCGCATATTTTTGGAAACGACTAGTCGAAATCGATTATTCGACTATCGATTATTCGATTTGTCGATTATCAAGAGCCCTACAAAGTGAATATTCAAAATATAAAATATTCAAGGCATAGTTTTTTGGTTGTTCAAATGGAAAATTCAAATTTACTGTATTCTATTGTACTCAAAGTTTGAATCCATTCATGCAGGGCTCTAATTCAAACACTAATATTTTTCTTCAATCAATTGAAACGTTTGTGTTTATAAATTTTTCTTTGTTGGAATTGCCACAAACAAAAAGCAAACGTTTCCAAAAAGTAATAAACTGTACAAAACTTAAATGACATGCTACTCGATGACCAAATGAAAAGTATTTTGTACAGTTTATTTTCGTACCCTGATCTTAGTAACTCGAGACTAAAATGGTGGACCGAAATTTCCCCTCATGGTCAACAGGCAGCTTACACAGGTTTACAAATAACTGAATTTGTTTAAGTCCGAATTCAAATCGTATGTCCATTTCCCGCCATCAGGACGAATATATACATAAGTTATCGTGTGCTGGTACTGGTCGATAATTTCGATATATCATTGTATAAGGGAAGTTATATACTATGGGACAGTTCGGCCTACTGAGTATCATTATTGTAATAAAGTTTGGCCTCTTCGTCACGAATAGGAACCACGGCAACACAGTATCACAAATCAGGATTACAGTATTATTTAATAGCGGCGATAACTACACTAAACACATTGAAGGATTAGTCTTATTTCCAATTTCATTTAATATTTGCCTATCGAACCTCTTTTCCCTTCAGAAGGAGTAACCTATCGCATTGGAAGCTCTTGCGATTGGATGTTATTGCCGAGCAAGTCGCTACCGACTATCAACCAGGCTAGCACCTTGGGCTGCTCTTGTAAGCATTTCTTCTTGAGTGTATCCTCTATGGTCGTTTACGAAATATAAAATTCACTACACACATTAGAAACGTAAAGCAACAAAACCCCATTCCATGGCTAAATACTCAAGATAGCAATGGATAATAAAGAAACGAAAAGTGAAACTCATGGCTCAATGACATAGCAAAATAGTAAAATATTTGTTTGTTGATTTTCGTATCAATATAAAACAAACTTTAGCCAAGGTAATTCTTGTTTTACTTTTATTACGCCACGACCAATAACAAAAAGTAAAATAGCGACCAACAATCATGTTGAGCAAACTGATAATCGTAAGAAATTAATGTCCGTGTTTTGTAAGGAGTCAGTCACCGTGAATGAATTTTAGAATACGTATAAATGGAAAGTGCCACAATTTGGCAACCTTATTTTAAATAGTAAGGTTTGTCCTTACTTCTGTCAACAATATCCATTATAACAAGGCGACTTATCTCCTTTTATTGACCTTTTATACGTCATCAAAAATTCAGTCACGGTAAGTGATGCCTTACAAAATACGGCGGTAAGACAACACTTGGCTTAAGTGCAGTATACGGACAATTCCAAAATCAAAAAAAGCAGTATGAGGATTGATAGACATGGTCAAGATGAGTATAACTACACAAATTTTTTTGTGGGCAAATGATAATAACAGAAGTTATTAAGGGTCAAAGTTCATATGAAGCATTTTTTAAAACTAAATTTCTCTTAAAGTATCGAACCGATTTCCAAAATTTTGTCTTCATTGAATAGGTTGTAAAATTACCTTTCATTGATATGCTGTTTGTATTCCTATCCCGTAAAATACTTAAAAATACAAATACAAATTTTACAGGGGGATGTGTTCCGCCTCACCTATACTAAACTAAATGGGTGTACTATGCAGAAGGACTCACCGTGGCGGTAGCCACGGTTAGAGCACACGTCCGGACTCCGCCAAATGGGTTTACTACGCAGAAGTACTCACTGCGGCGGTAGCCGCAGTTGGTGCACACGTCCGGACATGGGATGGCGTAGCCCTGGGTTATTTTAAATAAGCGCGGCCGAAGGCCGCCTACGCGGAAAGGTGTTGAAATAAAAAAAATATGTTTTTTTTTTATTTTTTGTTTAAGTGTGGCAACATCCTTCTTTGACAACAAATTTGTTGTGAAATATCTGTGTATAGCCGTGCGATGGTGAAAATTTATAATTTTGTGAAAATAGATGAAATTTAAAAAATTGTGCGTTAGTTACCTATAGTGCCATGCAAAATTTGCAAAACTTCAACAACCATTATCTCAGTAAATATAAGGGTCCTTACGCTAAGATTATATATTTGTGTTCAGAAAAAGCTCCTCTATCCTCCTGAAAAAACCGTTTTTTTTCTAGCTGTGCGAGTCTATACTAAAATTTCCCCAATGCGTCGGAGGTGTTTTACACAAAAAAACTGTGAATTAAACCCCCGGTCGCTTATCGGCAAGTGTAAATTTTTTGGGGGTTATTTTTAGTAAAAATTTAAAATTTTGTACATACGCGGTTTTGCACCCACAGCAGTGGTACCTCAAATAAAAGGTAATTCAATTACCTATCCAATGCAAAAAAAATTTTGGAAATCGGTGCAATAGTATTGAAGATATTTTGATTTTAAAAAATGTTTTAAATGAACTTTGACCCTCAATAACTTTTGTTGTTGTTGTTTGCCCAACAAAAAAAATATACCGTTATGTTTCTTTTATTAATACCTATCGATCTCAATTTTTCGTTTTTTTATATCAGCATTGTCCGTATACTGCACTTGTTCCCAACACTTTGCCGGGGCATTCATTCATGGAATGGGACGTGACCGACAAAACCGGGTTGTCTGATGCGTATGATTTTAAGCTCAAGCAGGGGTAAGAATTATTACAACATCAACAACATATTATAGACCATATATTTATAAAGGATTGTGAGAACGCTAAGTATTCCCAGTATTCAATAGAATTAAGTTTTCTGTTAGCTTTGTGGTGCAAGCGAAAGGTTTTTTTCGTACTTAAAATATTGCCAAATTTTAATTTTACTTACATCTGTAAAACTCTTCTCGTCCCTTAGGTGCCGGAACGAGGTCACCATATTCGTTTGGAAATCGTTCCATTTTAGGAAAAACTGTTGATCAGACGACATCATTAAAGCGGCTTTTGTTTTGGCACGGCAAATTCTTGTTGTTTTGTTAGAAAATAAAATGCCCTACGAGTACACTCTTCAGCTAAAGCCCGATGATGGTTTTATGAAATGAACTCTGCAGTTTTCCAACAGTTCTTTTGTACAGTAGTAATTCTTCTATATATATATTATCAAATTTTCTTGATGAAAATTTGTTGTTTTAGTTTCGCACAAACTAAGGCAATTGATTTGTATTAGTCCAATATGGGTCAAGCGACGACAAAATAAGAAATGTTTGAACGAAAATTGCACAGTGCTTTACTCCCATACAAATGACTTTACACTCATTGGTGCTCCATAAAATCCATGCAAAACAACACTCAGTCGGCACTTGTATTGGTATTTTATAGTTGTTGTTGGTGTGGGTTTTTACTGCTTCTGCTGCTCCGTTTTCAATTTAGTACGCGGTGTACGTATTTGTTTTTGTTTGGATTGCTACTTCAATTGGACTGTTGTTGATGTTAATAAATGTATTTTTCCCTTTGCTCGTAGAGAATTTGCAATAATACAAAAACAAATCGCTCTCTCGTGGGTTTTTGTTTTTGTTGTTTTTTAGTTTGTACTTAATGTACTCTTTTCGGCGCACAAATACGATCAGATTTGCATGCTGTTTTGCTTTCAGTAGTGTCAAATCACCACAGTGTTTCCGCTGCTTTTATTTAGTTAGCTTTGTGTTATTTTGTTATTGTTGATGCGTTTGAAAATTCTGTAAAAATTTAAGAAGAATAATTAAAAGTTTGCCGATTATGAACGGGGTTACTAACAATAGTTTGTAAGTCTTAAATACAAGTTTATTACTATATTTATATAGGGCCAACTCCAGCTAAAAGAAGTTGATATTTATGAAAAAAAATTTAGATTTCGGTCACACCCGTCCGAGTTTTCTCAAAATATACATATCTGGAGTATTGTGAGTATATTATAGCGTTGTAGGAATACGTCTGCACCAAGCATTAGATTACTGCTAAGTTTATAACGTGTAAATAAGCCTTTAGATTATTGCTAAGATTATAACGTGTGAATGCACCTTAAGTGCCAACACAGAAGTAGTACCCATGTGTAAATGGTACTAAATCAAAGAGAATATATCAACAAGAGCCACCACTCGTTATGAAAGCAACGAACAAGATGGATGCCGTTTTCTTTCAGGGTTTTGGTAATGTCGATATAAATATGTTATTATCTAATCAAAACAAAATGTGTAAAAGAAAATAGACGAGAACTGAAATAACACAAGAGTCGAAAAAAAATGTACCAGGTGTCGAATTTACAAAACTGAGGAAAACAAAATTACCGAAACCCTGAAAGAAAATGGCATCCATCTTTTTCCTTGCATTTATAACGAGTGACGGCTCTTGTTGATATATTCTCTTTGACTAAATTAAGTTTGGCAATACTATTGCAGTAGCGATTAACGAGTAAGAATAGCGAGTAAGCCTTTTTTGTGAAAAGCTAAAGAAAAGATAAAATAAAAAAAGAGAAGACGAGACAATTCGATTTGAGCAACCGAAGCCGCTGGTCCATTTTTTATTTGATTGGAACATTAAGCCACCTGATATTTTAGCGTGTAAAAAACAGTAATGTTTCATACATAAATACTTTTCTGAAAAGTTGTCTCAGAGGAGTTAAGTTCACTTTACTGAACAAATTAAAGAACTAGTTCAATAAAAAGATTTAATTCAATTCAAAAAATACCCATACCTAATTGAATGTACCTATAGACTACATATAGCTACATTAGAACTCGATTCGAGATAGGTTAGAGAACTTGCCAAAAGGCGAGCGTTTTGCACCAATTGCAAATTCACATTAGAATCCCATTAGAGAATGACATTAGAATTCGACTCGAAAACAAAAGTTTTCTCGATTTGAGAATTATGTCCCATTTTGTTGGAGAGCGCTGTGATCTTCGAGTGTTTCTCCCGTCGTCCTCTAACGTTAGAGATTGGAAAAAGGGTCTAGTTCTCGAATGTACCTCGAATCGAAATCTAGCTTCATGGTTTGTTGGGAATCCAAATACCACCTCTTTGCACAGTAAAAAGAAAAGTCTAAATGTAATACCAATTAGGTGTTTATATATATATAACAACGCCGAAAAGTATTAAATTAATACCATTTTCCTTTTACTTGAGAGAAAGAGTATTATTTTGGTATTATTTTAAGACCATTTGGACTAATTTAATTGCAAAAATTGAGAGAGAGAGCGATTTAGTATTATTTTGGTATTATTTTAAAACCATTAGTCCAAATTTAATTTCCAAGCTTTTTCAGGGTCTTAAAATAATACTTTTTGGTATTAAATTTAAAAAAAGTAGTCTTCCATTTTTTACTGTGTGGGCGTTTATGCCACCTGGTTGCGGCCAACTGCGAGATTGCGATAGAACGATGAAATTTGGCACAAAGCATGCTAGTATAGTTAGGAGTTGATCAAATTGGATAAAATCGCCCTCCAACCACGCCCACTTTCGATATCGAAAACTACGAAAATCACCTAAATTTACATAATTCGGTAACGGAAATGGCTAAAATGATATAGTTTGGTGGGATGAACCCCCTAGTCACTCTATTATGATTTTTTGATAAATTTTTAAAAGTAGGCGTGGCACCGCTTACTATTCAGGGAGGCATATTTGAAAATTTCACGGGTCATAACTTTTAAACTGATTACGGTAGAGCGGCATAATAGAAGTATACCTGATTTAATTGGACGAAATCGCTTCCCAACCACGAAAATTCGAAAATCATATGAAAACTACCGCTGGGTATTTAATGTTCGGTTTACCCGAACTTCCTTACTTGTTTTACTAAGCGATAGGTGGTTTTGCAAAACTTATCTACTCTCCTTACATTCGGAAAACTGTCTCCGTTTTTTGCACGGAGGGAAATCTATGGATCGAACATCCATAATTATTGATATCACATTAAATAAAAATTGATATTTCATCAATGCTTTTTTGATAAATCACTATTGAAATGGTATCCATATAAACTATTGATAAATTCTAAATAGTTTAAAAAAACAAAATGTTATATAATTTGACATCTGGTAACAGTGAGACTCGAACCATGCTCCTCTAACACGTTAGCCCAGATGTCCGTCAAGTTAGCACTACAACTTTGAAAAAATTAATATTACTATATGGGATTAATTCCCGCTTTTTAACCGTAAACACACCGTGAAATCCAAAAAATTACCGTTTTTCATTTTTTAAAAATAACCCCTAGTAATGCTAACTTGACCGTCAAGTTAGCACTACCACCCTCGAAAACAATTTAATTCGATTCTAAATTTAAAATCAATTGCGCAGATAATTCCCGTTTAAGCATGCTAATGAAAAAAATCGAAAAATTTGTTTTCTCGATTTTTTTAAAAATAACCCCTAGTAGTGCTAACTTGACGGTCAAGTTAGCACTACCACCCTCGAAAACAATTCAATTCGATTCTAAATTTAAAATCATTTGCGCAGATAATTCCCGTTTAATAACCGTATTTAAGTAGTGCTAATGAAAAAAATAGAAAAATTTTTTCTCGATTTTTTTTTTTTAAAATAACCCCTAGTAATGCTAACTTGACGGTCAAGTTAGCACTACCACCCTCGAAAACAATTTAATTCGATTCTAAATTTAAAATCAATTGCGCAGATAATTCCCGTTTAATAACCGTAATTAAGTAGTGCTAATGAAAAAAATCGAAAAAATTTTTTTCTCGATTTTTTTAAAAATAACCCCTAGTAATGCTAACTTGACGGTCAAGTTAGCACTACCACCCTCGAAAACAATTCAATTCGATTCTAAATTTAAAATCAATTGCGCAGATAATTCCCGTTTAATAACCATAATTAAGTAGTGCTAATGAAAAAAATTGAAAAATATTTTCTCGATTTTTTTTTTTTAAATAACCCCTAGTAATGCTAACTTGACGGTCAAGTTAGCACTACCACCCTCGAAAACAATTTAATTCGATTCTAAATTTAAAATCAATTGCGCAGATAATTCCCGTTTAATAACCATAATTAAGTAGTGCTAATGAAAAAAATCGAAAAATTTTTTTTCTCGATTTTTTTAAAAATAACCCCTAGTAATGCTAACTTGACGGTCAAGTTAGCACTACCACCCTCGAAAACAATTTAATTCGATTCTAAATTTAAAATCAATTGCGCAAATAATTCCCGTTTAATAACCGTAATTAAGTAGTGCTAATGAAAAAAATTGAAAAATTTTTTCTCGATTTTTTTTTTTTTAAATAACCCATAGTAATGCTAACTTGACGGTCAAGTTAGCACTACCACCCTCGAAAACAATTTAATTCGATTCTACATTTAAAATCAATTGCGCATATAATTCCCGTTTAATAACCGTAATTAAGTAGTGCTAATGAAAAAAATTGAAAAATTTTTTCTCGATTTTTTTTTTTTAAATAACCCCTAGTAATGCTAACTTGACGGTCAAGTTAGCACTACCACCCTCGAAAACAATTTAATTCGATTCTAAATTTAAAATCAATTGCGCAGATAATTCCCGTTTAATAACCGTAATTAAGTAGTGCTAATGAAAAAATCGAAAAATTTTTTTTCTCGATTTTTTTAAAAATAACCCCTAGTAATGCTAACTTGACGGTCAAGTTAGCACTACCACCCTCGAAAACAATTCAATTCGACTCTAAAATTAAAAACAATTGCGCATATAATTCCCGTTTAATAACTGTAATTAAGTAGTGCTAATGAAAAAAATTGAAAAATTTTTTTTTTCGATTTTTTTAAAAATAACCCCTAGTAATATGTACTAACTTGACGGTCAAGTTAGCACTACCACCCTCGAAAACAATTTAATTCGATTCTACATTTAAAATCAATTGCGCATATAATTCCCGTTTAATAACCGTAATTAAGTAGTGCTAATGAAAAAAATTGAAAAATTTTTTCTCGATTTTTTTTTTTTTTAAATAACCCTAGTAATGCTAACTTGACGGTCAAGTTAGCACTACCACCCTCGAAAACAATTTAATTCGATTCTAAATTTAAAATCAATTGCGCAGATAATTCCCGTTTAATAACCATAATTAAGTAGTGCTAATGAAAAAAATCGAAAAAATTTTTTTCTCGATTTTTTTAAAAATAACCCCTAGTAATGCTAACTTGACGGTCAAGTTAGCACTACCACCCTCGAAAACAATTCAATTCGACTCTAAAATTAAAAACAATTGCGCATATAATTCCCGTTTAATAACTGTAATTAAGTAGTGCTAATGAAAAAAATTGAAAAATTTTTTTTCTCGATTTTTTTTTTAAAAATAACCCCTAGTAATGCTAACTTGACGGTCAAGTTAGCACTACCACCCTCGAAAACCATTTAGTTCGACTCTAAAATTAAAATCAATTGCGCATATAATTCCCGTTTAATAACTGTAATTAAGTAGTGCTAATGAAAAAAATTTAAAAAATTTTTTTCTCGATTTTTTTTAAAAATAACCCCTAGTAATGCTAACTTGACGGTCAAGTTAGCACTACCACCCTCGAAAACAATTCAATTCGATTCTACATTTAAAATCAATTGCGCATATAATTCCCGTTTAATAACTGTAATTAAGTAGTGCTAATGAAAAAAATTAAAAAATTTTTTTTCTCGATTTTTTTAAAAATAACCCCTAGTAATACTAACTTGACGGTCAAGTTAGCACTACCACCCTCGAAAACAATTTAATTCGATTCTACATTTAAAATCAATTGCGCATATAATTCCCGTTTAATAACCGTAATTAAGTAGTGCTAATGAAAAAAATTGAAAAATTTTATCTCGATTTTTTTTTTTAAAATAACCCTAGTAATGCTAACTTGACGGTCAAGTTAGCACTACCACCCTCGAAAACAATTTAATTCGATTCTAAATTTAAAATCAATTGCGCAGATAATTCCCGTTTAATAACCATAATTAAGTAGTGCTAATGAAAAAAATCGAAAAATTTTTTTTCTCGATTTTTTTAAAAATAACCCCTAGTAATGCTAACTTGACGGTCAAGTTAGCACTACCACCCTCGAAAACAATTCAATTCGACTCTAAAATTAAAAACAATTGCGCATATAATTCCCGTTTAATAACTGTAATTAAGTAGTGCTAATGAAAAAAATTGAAAAATTTTTTTTCTCGATTTTTTTTTTTAAATAACCCCTAGTAATGCTAACTTGACGGTCAAGTTAGCACTACCACCCTCGAAAACCATTTAGTTCGACTCTAAAATTAAAATCATTGCGCATATAATTCCCGTTTAATAACCGTAATTAAGTAGTGCTAATGAAAAAAATTGAAAAATTTTTTTTCT